>PVJD01000225.1:0-546113 GCA_004026545.1 Mormoops blainvillei | reverse complement strand
GAGGAGAGAATTGTTTCAGGCAAGGTCACCTTCCTTTAGGGCAAGGTGGAATCTTATCTGGCAGATTACCTCAGCTTAATTTGCAAGGGGGGCTTGGGGATGGAAAGGACCAGGACAAATCACCTCATTGGCACTGACCCAAAATTCTAGACTGACCAGTTAAGATTACATTACTGGAGAAGATTGAAAGTATAATTAGGTCAGGTATTAACTCTAGGTTCCATGTGATGAGCTTTAACACCAGTGACTCTGGTTTGGGCCTGTGGCTTTCTTTAACAGGACTTATTTTATATTATTTTCTTTAAAAGCTACTTATGAGACACCTGAATTATCATTTCAATTTTACAGATAAAAATGTTAAAACAGATAATAAAGAAACAATTTCTTATTTAATAATAAGATAATAAAGATAATTTCTTAGATTATTTTAACCTAGATAATTTATAACCTAGATAATTTTTTATCTTTAATAATAAAGATAATTTCTTATCTAGGCCTAGACTATATTAAGTGGTATTTAATCAGACTGTATCTTTGTATTTCTACAAAATTTAGAACAATGTATTGTGGACTTAAAGCATTTTATAATGTAACATGGTAACACAGGTGTGCAAATTACTCTTAATTTTAGTATAAAAGTAAAAACAAAAGTATTAAGAATAATTATAACTATAAAAATTAGTTAATTTTTATTTCATTTTAATAATGCATTTGTAATCAGAAAATTACTTGAGCCTAAACGTATGGTTTGCTAAGCTCTATTTATTCTAAAACTATGTGTTTTATACAAGTAAAGAATTGCACCAATTATATACATATTTTCTAGCATTTTAACTGCTATTTAATATTTTCACTATAGCTTTTATTTTCCAAAATATTCTTTAGATTCCTAATTTCATGGGGAGATTTTTTAGTATCTAAGCTTTATTATGTACAACTGACTTTATTAAACAGATCTTGAATATTTTCTTTGTCTTTTCACACCCCTTTTTAGATTTTTTACTAGAAAATTACACTGAAGCAAAACAACAAAACTTCCTTTTATGATTCCTAAAATACACTAGGTAGTGTCTGATGCTGTGCAGGGACTAGATGACTTCTCTGTTCCCCTGATAAGTGGGGGCTCCCTGTAGTCCCAACTTACATATTTAATAATTATATAGAGTTTCTTTCTTTTTAAAGATTTTATTTATTTATTTTTAGAGAGAAAGGAGGGAGAGAAACATCAATGGGTGGTTGCCTCTCACACACCACTTACTAGGGACCTGGCCCACAACCCAGACATGTGCCCTAGACTGGGAATCAAACCAGCAAACTTTGGTTTGCAGGCCAGCACTCAATCCACTGAGCCACGCCAGCCACGGCTATATAGAGATTCTTGGGTTTTATAAATATGAAGGCTTTACATCAAGTATTCAAACAAATAATTTCAAGTTATTTTTTTATTTCTCCTATCAGCCATAGTTTTTTAAATGCATAGAGTACAAACTACAATACTAAATAAATGTAGATATCTGCATTAATCTCATGAAAATCACTTTTCTAAAGTAAATTTAATTATTACAAACACATATGGGTATTCTAGGCTCAATTGTTATCATTATACTGTATCAAACACATTAAGTTATAAATATACACACATGTAAAAGTGCCAATGTTTTGTTTTTTTAATGATCACTTAGAATTACCAAATCAGCATTTAAGGTGTAATAGTGAGAACATAAAACTTTACTTATTCAGAATAATTAGAAGAAATGGCAACTCTGATCTATAAGAGTCCAAATTATAAAATATTTTAAAAGAAATTTTGTTTTATAATTTTTAAAAACAAGGGAAAATACAATTCTATTGACTATTTAGTTATCAGGAATAAAACAAGAAAGGAAGAAAAGCACTATACAAAGAATTTTCTTTGCTGCTATTGAAGTATTGCTTTAAAAAGGAATATTGAACAGTCGTATTATCCTTTTGTTCCACACTGAATTTATATATTCACAGCTCAAATATGCAAAATGTAGTGTTTGTGGAATTCTTTTGATAGGATATGTAACCTGATGATTAGAAAAGCATCTGATTAAGTTCTTCATAATCAATTCTTGCTGATTATGTTCATTTAGATGTATTTGTCAATTTATAAATACAGTTAATTAAAATTTTTTAAATTTTCTTTTTCTTTAAAGGAGCCCGCTACACGAAAAAAATGCAAGTCAAAGTGGTCACAACCTAGAAGTCTGCAGAGACAGGAATAACTAGCAAGTAGATACTATGTTATTTTACTGCGCTTAAATATATAGCATTCAGTAGCGTTCTGAGAACCTTACTCTATAATACCAAGTAGTTTTGTAATTTTAAATTTATACTTAGTAGTATTCATGTTAACTATATTATATCACAAAAATAGGAAGAAAAAGAATAACTATGGGTTTTAGGAAAGTACTTTTCTGTCATTATTAATGAAATGATTTGGTCATAAAGATAAGTTTAAATATTGTATTCTCTCTCAGGTCTTATTTCTAGAGCCCTGATCGAACAATATATTCCTTATAAAAAGAGTAAGACTCTATGCCTCATGACATATTTGGCCACTATATAAATATATGAATTCCTCTGATAAACTAGTAATATAAATTATATTATAACCATGCTTTTTAGACTAAATTACACTCACTTCTGAAGGCTACATTTCAAAATTTCACGGTGCTGTCCAGTGAAATCCAGACACAACGCAGGAGCTTTACATTTATCGGTCCTCACCGACATTTACAAGAAATGAAACCAGGCCATGTTGGATGGGTGGATTAAAAAAAGGACTTAAGAACGTGGGAAGGGTAAATAAGATTATTTAAATGGCAAGAAGCATCTTTGAAAAATCTCATTGTCTCATATTAAAGTAGTTGGAGTTGATTTTTTTCTCCTCAAACGTATTTCGAAGATTGTAATAGAGTCAGAAATGTTAAAGCTAAAAAAGGTCTTTTAGAAGGTATTTACATCAAGTCTCTCACGGGTATGGATTAAGGATCTAAACTTGCAATGAGAGACTTATTTTACATGTTAAAACCTGAGCAACAGTCAAAAGTAAGAGTAAAACTGTGTTCCTGTGTTGTTGTTTTTTAAAAAAAAAATAAAGATAACGAAGCAGAAAGATTCATAGATATTAACAGTGTTAAACGCTGCTGAAAAACCTAGGAGGAAGATGACCAAGAGAGCAAAAGCTTTGGACACCACAATTAGTCAGTGAATCATCGGAAACCCTGATGAAGATAGTCTAACTTCGAGGCCAGATGGTTTTTATGAATCCTTTTCAAAATAGTGACTTTATTCTTTACCTTAGCTCCTTTCTATATTAATCCCAATAGTAGAATTATGTTGTTCAGATTTGTCTTTGGGTAGTTTTATAATTTTTAAAATTCAGATTTACTTACACTCAGAATATCTTTCAGTTGTAATCTCCCTAAAACTTCCTATAATTTGAATATCTAATTCAATTTAATGTACCTTGGCTAAGGATATCTTTATTATTGGGTAACCCTATCAAATATATATGCCCTGTTATTATTTCATTTAGGAATCTCATAAATTATTTCCTGCAGTAGGTTAACAAATATTATTTGTCTCTGTGTTCAGAAAAACTCAGTCCTTTTCCAAATGTTCCCTTTACTTTCACATTAGTATCACACTCAGCCAGACTCCTGACAACTGGAATGGGGGCATTTTCCCCACAACAAACAATTTTCTATGACAGCAGTTGGGCATCCCACAATTTAACTGAATTCTGGCGCTATCTACCCAGAGATAGCGTGCGATCTCATAGGTTAAGCCCTCCGCCCCACAAGACTGTCCCTACCCGCACACACACATGTCATATGGCAATCGCCAGTAGCAGGCCCCATGTTACCCACAACTTCTGTCCAACTTGGCTACTAATTCAAGGTTCCAAGACCTCCCCTTGGATTCCTTTATTTGCCGGAACAACTCACAGAACTCAGTGGAACACTTATTGTACTTCCATTTACCCATTTATTAAAAGGCATGATAAAGGATACAGATGAAAAGTCAGCTGAAAAGATATATGGGACAAGGTCTGGAAGGGTCCTGAGGACAAGAACTTCTGTCCCCATGGAGCTGGGATGTGTCAGCCCCTGGAATGTGGACATGTTCACCACCAGGAAACTCTTTAAATCTTTTACTATCGAGATGTTATGGAAGCTAATTGTCGTAGGCATGATCAATTTTTAACTCCATTTCCAATCTCGCTTCCTTCCCTGGTGGATGGGAGGTGAGGCTAAAAATCCATCTAATTATGGCTCGATCTTTCTGGTGATCAGACTGCATTCAGAAGCCATGTAAGAGCCACCCCAGAGTCACTTCATTAGAACAAAAAGACACTTCTATCACCCAAGAAACTCCAAGAGATTTAGGTGCTCTGTGTCAGGAACTGAAATCAAAGACTAAATATTAGAACAAAAGATTCTGCTAGTACTCTTATCACTTAGGATTTTACGAGGGTTTCGGTAGACCTGTCAGGAACTGGGGGTAGAGACATGTCTCTCTCTCCCTCTCTCTCTCTCCCTCCCTCTCTGTCTTTCTCTCTCTCTCTCTCTCTCTCTGTATCTATTTAGTATTATTTCACAGTCTCACAAGTAATAATTTCAAGCAGTACCTGGCACATAGTAGGTACTTACAAGTTATTTTTGAATGAATGAATGCTTTTCTCACTTTAGATAATTAATTACCACATTCTTTCTAAAGTACTGTTACCAACTTCTTGCAGCAAATACACTCAGAATTATTTGACTATCTTCAAATCATTAAATAGACAAATAAGAGTAAGAGGAAAATAAGAGTAACACTTTTATGTGAGATTTTTCAAACTGATTTTCATTAGTACTATTTTTTACTTTTCTTGCCTTAGCACTATAAGCTTCATTTTCATGGATGCCATTAGGGCATAATAGTCACCAAATATTTTTAAATATTTTATTTAGAAACAGATTACTCTTAAATCTTTGTACTGCTTTTTTCTTTTTTTTTGTCAACAATAAAAATAGCTTTATTGTTTTATTTCAAGTTATATAGTCCATTCTCATTGTAAAAATGTCAACCAATACATGAAAGCATAATGAAGAAAGTAAAAACTGCTTGAAAAGGCACTCAAATGATATAAGGATTAATATTTACAATCCGTATGGATTGACCGCTTTCTCATTATGAATCGTTCTTTTTTATTTCTAATGATGAGTCATATTTAAAGTCTAATCTTTCTGTTCTTAGTACAACTGCTATCAGCTTTCTTTTAGTTAATATGTGCATGTGTCTCTTTTTAAATTAAATTTATTGGAGTGACAATGGTTAATAAGATTACATAGTTTTCAAGTGTACAATTCTATAAGACACACCTGTATATCACATGTGTTTCTTTTGGCATCCTTCTACTTTCGACCTTCTCGTGTTCTTATATTTATGATTTCTTGTAAACATCATATGATAGCCTTTAAAAGAAGCCTAGTCTAATAGTATTGATCTTGTACTTGGAGTATTTAGTCCATTTACTAATATAGTTGGGCTTGTATCTACATTGTTACTATTTATTTTCTCTTTAACCCACTTGATTTCCCTTATTGCTTCCTTTTGAATTTTGAATTAATTATGTACTTCTTGCTATTCAATATTTTTCTCTATTAACTTATTTGATATGCATTCTTTAATTGATCTTATAGTGGTTACTCTAGAGATTTCAGGAATCATCCTTCACTGATTACAGTTTAATACAATGTATTAAACAAATAACCTTATATTATTTTTAACAATAACCTGATATTAATATAATCTTAGAAGATTTTAACTCCACCTTTTACCATTATCATTGTGATTCCTGTTTCTAGATATCTTAAATCTCACTCAAGACTTTCCTATGATCGTTTTGTGTGGTCCGTATCCATTTATATTTACCATATAGTTAATCTGTCCACTGTCTTTCATTTTTTTCCTGCATATGTGTTTTCCACTTGGGAATCTTTTTCCCCCCAAATTTGGGACTCCCTTTAGTATTTCTTTTAGTGCCAATGTGCTGGAAATAAATTTTCTTAGGTTTTATTTCTCTGAAAATTCTTTATTTCATCTTTGTTTCTGAGCATTATTTTTACTGGATATATGAGGTCTATTCAGAAAAACTACAACCATTTTTAATATAATGAGAACAGTTTGTGCAACATCGATGTAAACTGGCAGCCAAAGAGAGTGGACTTAAATGCGCATGCGTGAACAATGATGACTTACCTGTACTAGTCAGTGGGAGTGGTAGATGCCACTGAGTGAGCACGTGTACTGTGTGGCCATCACATTCAAAATGACCGAGTGAGTAGAGCAGTGAATCTGCATCAAATTTTGCATTAAGCTCTACCATTCCTCCCTGGAAACTATTCAGATGATTCAGAAGGCTGCAGCTATGGACAACTGGTGATGGGCAGCTTCATGGCAGCTTCATCATGACAACACCCCCACTCATGCATCACGTCATCACATCTTGTGAAGAGTTTTTTTGGTGAAACATCATATCACCCAGGTGACTTAGCTCCCCTACAGTCTGGATTTGGCACCCTGTGCCTTCTGGCTTTTCCAAAAACTAAAATCATCTTTGAAAAGAAGGAGATTTCAGACCATCAATGAGATTCAGGAAAACATGACAGGCCAGCTGATGGCAGCTGGAAGAACTGCGTGAGGTCCCAGGGTGCCTACTTTGAAGGGAGCTGAGGCATCATTGTTCTATGTACAATGTTTCTTGTATCTTGTATCTTCTTCAATAAATGTCTCTATTTTTCATAGCACACAGATGGATACTTTCTGGACAGACCTCATAGACTTTCTTTCAGCACTTCATAGATGCCATTCTAGTGTCATGTAGCTTCCATTTTTTTCTGCTAAGCAATTCACCAGTCTTATTGGTGTTCCTTTGATAATTATTTGTTTTATCACTTAAATGATTTTTAAAAATCTTTTAAAAATTATTTTTAATTGTGCTAACATAAACACAATGTAACATTTGCAGTTTAAACCATATTTAAGTGTACAATTCAGTGGCATGAAGCACATTCACACTGTTGTGCAACCATCATGATCATCTAACTTCATAACCCTTTTTATTGTGCAACACTGAATCTCTGCTTCCATGAGAAGAGTCTATGAGAGGAGACAATAGCTCCTCATTATATCCTTCTCCCAACTCCTGGCACTCCCCGCCATTCTACTTTCTGTCTCTATGAATTTGACTACTCTAGATTCCTCATGTAAGTGAAACCATACAGCAGTTGTCCTTCTGTGACTCGCTTATTTTACTTAGCATAATATCCCCCAGATTCGTCCATGTCGTAGTATGTGTCCTGAGAATCTCTGTTTTTTAGGCCAAATAATATTTCATTTTACCTATATTTCATATTATTTATTAATCTGTTGATAGATACATGGTTTGCTTCTACCTTTTAACTATTGTGAATAATGTTGCTATGAACATGGATGTACAAATATCTCTTTGAATATCTGCTTTCCAGGGTGGAATTGTTTGATTATATAATAATTCTATTTTTAATTTTTAAACTTATTATTTTTATTTTCAATTACAGTTGACATTTGATATAATATTAGTTTCAAGTGCACAGCATAGTGCTTAGACATTTATATAATTTATAAAGTGATTACTCCTGATATGTCTAGTACCCATCTGGAACCATACATAGTTATTACAATATTATTGATTATATTCCCAAGGCTGTACTTACAACTCTATACTCTTTTGTAACTACCAATTTGTACTTCTTAATCCCTTTACCTTTTTCACCCAGCCCCCTTGGCAACCATTGCTTTGTTCTCTGTATCTATGAGTCTGTTTCTATTTTGTTTGTTTCATTTGTTCTTTAGATTCCAGTACAAATGAAATCACATAGTATCTGTCTTTCTCTGTCTGAGTCATGTCATTAAGCAAAATACCCTCTTGGTCCATCCACATTGTTGTAAATGGTAAGATTTTATTCTTTCTTATGGCAGTAATATTCTATTGTATGTGTGTACCACACCTTTTGTCCAATTGTCCATCGATGGACACTTAGGGCACTTCCATAGCTTGGCTATTTTACATCTGCAATGGAATTAGGGGTGTATAGATCTTTACAAATTAGTGTTTTGGATTTCTTCAAATAAATACCCAGAAATAGAATTACTGAGTCATAGGTATGTTTTTAACTTTTTAAGGACTGGCTACCATACTGTTTTCCATAGTGACTGTGCACCATTTTCTGTTTCCACCAACAATGCACAAACTGAATTTTCCACATCCTAGCCAACACTTGTTAATTATTTTGTGTTTTGCTGGTCTGGCTGAGCACTTTCTAGCTGGAATTGAGGAACTGAGCTTAATTGTTTAAATCATAACTGGAACCATAACTTGAAGAGGAAAAGAAGGGCAGAAAGGAGGGAAATTGACATTTATTGAGTGACTTTTATGTAGTCCAAGTGCATTTATACAGACATTTTCTCACTTGGCCTCATGATATCTCTGTAAGAGAGATAAGAAACTAAGCTGCCAAGAAGTTAGTTCAGTGACTTTTCCACGGTTACCACAGTTGGTTACTAAAGGGAAAACCAGTATTACAATCTCTTTCTATGTAAGTCATAGGACCTTTCCCATTCTGCTGTAGTGGCAGGAGGAAAGAGTTTGCATAACAGACATTAGATAGAGAGAACATAATAAAATTTTATCACTTTAAAATGGAACAACTTCTTAAAGCAACAACAGTAGAACAATGACAATAGTAGTCAGTATTGGTGCTTTGAATGTGACACCTCTGGCCAAAATGTAAAAGGTTAACTGGTGGGGCCCATGGTGGGAGGTAGGGAAAACGGCTCTCAGGGGCAGTCAAAGAATATCCAGGGGATAACACCAAGTGAGCCATTGTAACAAAGGACAGACACTTAAACTAAATATGTGGATTCAGAAGATTTTACCATTAACATGGGAACTAAAGCCAAGGGTATAATTGAGATTTCCCAAGAAAAAGTACAAAGCAAGGTCAGGACAGAACCAACAGCAAGACATGGGTTAATGAAATAAACTACAAAAAAATAAAAAGCATTTAGAGAGGTAGGAAGAGGATGAGGGTAAAGTGAATTCACGGTAACAGAAGAGGAAAGGGTGCTAAGGAAAAAGAAATTGCTCAACAGAGTTAAATAAAAGCTACAAAGAAACCTAAAAGTTCATGGACTCTTGTGGTTGAGATATTGTAGAGGACCTTGGGGAGAACTTCATAACAGTGTAGATTAAGGAACTAAGTGTATCTTAGGTTGGGTTCCTTGGAAACAGACTCTGAGATAAAGGGAGGACTGTTGGGAGTGCTAGGCAGAGAGAGAAATTAAGCTACAATGAGGTTGCAACAGATTCCTCAAGAGAGCCTACAGACAGCAATGGAGCTGGCAAAGCCTTGCAGAATTATGCCAAAGTAAAGCAAGGTGACTGGGCTTTTAAACCAATATCAACCAGTCATTACAGGAGTGCAGCCTAGGTGAGATAATTTCCTTCAGTAAATGGCAGTGCCCAGAGAGGGATGCACCTTTGAGTTATTAGCAGGCAACCTTCCAGTAGGTGGAAGAATGAATGGTTTCTTCCTACAAGGGCTCTAGATTAGAGAGTGCCTCACAGCCTCCCGGGAGAGAGAGGAGAAAATGAATGAGAAAGGCCAGGCTACTGTTTTAAATATTTTGCTCTAAGGGACTTTATTATTGCAGCTACTAGTCTTCTTTTCCAAATTCTTCCCCACCACCATCTTCTTGCCAGCTAACTCCTTTACTGACAGATTTTCTTCAAAGATAGATGCTTTATTGACTTACACAGCCTCTAATTAAAGAGCTCTGTTTTCCTTTACTATTCTTTATTAATTGTTGCTCTTAACCTATGTTGTTCTCTAGGGGCAGGTGTAAGCCTAAGTGGATTCCTATAGCCACCCCCATTACTACATGTTATGTGAAAAATAACCCTAGTTTGCAGGATTTCTTTTTCCTAGGTCAATTACCATTAGAAAAGGAGCTACCCATGAGAGCTCTAAATTAAATAATTTAGAAATTATAAGCCAAGTCTTAATATATAACTGCAAAGTTTTGATTGCATTGAAGAGTCTGGTTTTACCTATTTTGTGTGGGCCTTTACATTTTAGAAGATGCAAAATAAATAGTACAATTATAAATATAAAATCTTACCATAATCATATGCTCATGAATATAGAAAACGGTTAAATAAAAGCTGTTGATAGTTTTGGTGATTATTAATTTATGGCAGCTCTGAGTGTGGAACAATGTAAAAATAGTTCTTGGGAGAGATTTAAGTCAACATGCACTCATGTCATCATGTCAACCACATTTATCACCCTGCAGCTATGATCCCCAGGTGCTTAGTGCAACATCAACTGTGTCTAACAATCACCTGGTATGTATAAATACTGGCAGTTTTATTACTATTTTTTAGAGTACATAGGACCATATGTATATTCTCTTTATGAATTATCAATAGAAGAGTTTAATATTTGAGTTGTTTTGGCTTTTTTTTTTTTTTAGAAACTGGTACGTTTCAATACAGGATCTAGCAGAAGTAACACCCCTTGAGTGTGGTTGGTAGGGTAATAATATAGGTATAATAATTTATAGTTTTAATTTGAATATTTCACCTAAAGTGTCATGTGCTGTGCTTGAGTGTGATATTGCCATGTTACAGAATTACATGCTTAGGATTTTGTAATAAAAGATTTTGTAATTAAAAAGGGGCATCATTTCTACCTCATCCTGTATATTAAATTCCCACTTAACATCCCCCTTAAAAAACCCGAAGCATGTACAGCTCTGTGGCGTTCTAACTAGAAACTGTTTGAACAAGGCAGATTTGTTCTTGCTTAGAAAATACCATATAAAAACACACACACACACACAGAATCAGCCCCATCTGTCAAGTTGCCTGGAGAACACTTTTAACAAGGAATGAAGCTACATTAACAGCCATAAAATATGCAGCAGGGAAAAGAAGGATAAAGCCATCCCGCAGTTTACTTGCTTCACCTACTGTGCAGTGCTTGCCCTGTGAACAAGACAGATTGGGTAGTTATTACTACATCAAAATACCTGCCATTGTGGAGAGGAAGAGAACTGGAAAGATAGCACTGGACTCCAAATTTGAGCTCCTTCATGATTATTAGCCAAGGAAATGTGAAAATTAATGACTTTTTTTTTTTCATTTTAAGAAAACAGGTCAACTGTTTCTACCAGGAAAAAAAACACACAACTTTTATTTGCATCAAAGATCTGCAACTCCATTAATATTATTACTAATTTGGCAAATGAGAGAAGTAAGTTTTAACTTAGTTTTGCAGCTGTGCTTAAGAGAAAAAAACAAATTGCTAAAGGGTATGTTTATAAGCTAGATATTGACCATTGTATAAATTTATTATTGTTTTACCAAAATGTGGAAGCAGCACAAGAAGATGAAACTCTTTCAGAGGATGCTGATGAAAAACTTAATTACACCTCTTAACCTCCTGAAAAAAAAAAGACTTAATACAAAGAATTAGGCACCCTTTCCAAGGTGGGTTTTTGCTTGGATTGTAATTTTGAAAGGAGTTCACTTTTGTGTCAAATAACAGATTGGAAAACTGTTATCTGGAACAAAAGTATCATTGATAAACTTATTGAAAGGGTTCTTCATCTGTGAATGTTAACAAATCTCTCCAAGAATTCTCCACTGATGCACTTTGAGGGCAAGAGGGTAACATCAAAATGTACTGAACTTTTAAGTTTATAAGCACTTATGAATCAGAAGTGTCACTATTAAAAGATCTTGCTTTAGCAACAAGAGGTTATTATTTGGTATTTCTGGGTAAAATGTGAAAATGTCCTCTATACCACTCTAAATTTTCTCCCTTTACAGGAAAAAAAAGAGACTTTTTTCATTGCTAACTAATTAATTTATTTAAAAACTCAGTGTTTTACTTGGTTTCCTTTATACAAACTATGGAACTAGTCTTCATTTAATGGCTAAAAAATGTAATAAAATAGAAGAACAATCTCTCAGAATAAATGTATTAAATTTACAAAAATAATTCTACTAAAGTAGTAATTATTTTTAATTTAGTAGTAATATTAGCTGCTTTTAGAAATAATGGTTTTCTTTAAAAATGCCTGTAACATAACCAATAAAAATAATTTTTAATAAGGGAAATATTTAAGACTATGACAGATAAACTAATTTTGCAAATGTTTAAAAATCAGACACTGTTGTACAATCTAATGAAAAATAGGAAACACATATGTAGTTAATTGTCCAAATAAAGACATATACAATTATGAATAAGGTATGCAGTCACTGAGAAATTCCTAACTTTTAGTCGGTTAAAAAGAAGTACACCTAAAAGCTTAGAAATAATGAATATTAATATCTTGTCCAAATGTAGGAACTATAAAACAGTAGTTATTTTTAAATTTTCATGTTAACATTCTGTTGGGAGGGAGTGAAATAAGGATTATATCATAGAGAAAAACAGAGACAGTCATTTAAAGAAAAATAGACTTAAGTAAATGTAATATTGGAGCCCCTATTAAAGAGAATTTCTGCAATGCTCAGTTGGGATTAAAATATACTTGAAGTATTTTGACTCTACATCTTGACAAAATGAAAGAATAGTCTCTATCTCTGTTTTATAAAAAGAAATTCATTTTTCTTTAACTCAAAAATTATATGTGAATGAAGACTGGGGTGTAACCAACATGCTCCTTTGAACATAAAATACTTTCATCAAAATATACTTCTATAGAGTAAACCACTTGAACACCTTAGATATAAACCATCTTTATGGTTTATAGGGTCTCCATATATTCCCAAGAAATTGGGATTAACCATTGGCTCAGGAATTGATCCAGAAGCTCTGTGCTAGCTAGATATGAAAAAGAATATCTAATTACTAGGGGAGATTCCAGTATAGGAAAAGATCTCAATGGGTTTGGGAAGAAAAAAACAAACAAAAAAATACATTGAATATGTATATTCCTACTTAAGACATGGTAAATTTAGAGAATCATAGACATGAGGACCAATGTACTATATTATAAATGAGGACACTTTAAGAAAAAGTGATTTGACTCAGATCATGTGGCTACTTAAATGGCAGAACCAGGACTAGAATTCATGTCTCCTGACTCTTAATCCAAAACTCTTTAATGAAATTCTGGCAAGATTCCTGATGACACTTGATGTTCCCTGTTAGACATGCAATTAATCTTATAATTGATCCTTGTTCCACTTCTCTGTGAGCATGCTCTTCTTCAGAGTCTATGAGAGGACACATTATTCGCCCAGGGACAGAGAGTGTGAAAATTCAGACAGTGAACTCATTTTAAGTTGTCCAGTAAACAAGGATAATAACATGATTTGATTATTTGTTATTTTTCTGCTCATGTTTTCTAATTTGCATTAACTGAGTACCTAATTCATTTATCTTAGGTACAAGTGAGTCCAAATTTATTTTTAATTTTATTTTTAAATAATGGAAGGAAAATGTTGTAAATTGACACCTCCCATATCAATTCTTGCAGGCTTCCCCTGAATTTTGGCATTAAATGTCATCCCAAACTTTTCTCTTTTTTAAGCTATTAAAATATTCTTTGGTAGCACTAAAAACCTCTTCAGCTGATTTTTTCAGTACTGCATTTTTTTTTATGAAGAGAAATACTGTCTTTGCTAAAATTGTAATTCAAAGGAATTTAGCTTTACTCTATAAAATTATGCATCTTTTCCATCTCAGAAATCATTCATCCTGCTTGCTTAAGATTGTTAATTGCTTTGATCTACCCAGCAAGTCAGCTAGCCTTAGTGTCTCCTGTTGCTGTCTTTAGGTGGTCAGAAACAGGAGTTTGAGTTGTTGATTTGGTGCACTTTTTACAGTTAGGTGCATTGTAAAAGGTGGAGGTTTATATAAAATGGTATAAATAGTAGGGCATTAAGGTTGGGAGGATCACATATTTATCAAGAATCCAAGGTCCTGCTTAACTGTATTTTGTTTTACATTAATTTTTATCTTATTACTAAACCCAGTCATTGTAGAAAAGTTATAAAATGCATATAATCAAAATAAAGAAAACTTAAATAATTCATAAACCATCAGAAATAATCCCTATTAAGCTTCAACTACATTTAAACATGTACAAATGTACATACACTCACACACATGAAAAAGTAATTCTGAATATATAATATGTTAAGATATTTATTCTTAGCAATATATAACAAATATTTTTCTCATTAAATATAATCAGTTTTGAATTAAAAATAGTAATATATAGATTTTGCATTTTTATTATCTCTGAATAAATAAGATCTATATGAACCAGAGTAGAGTAATACAAGTAATATAAACATCTTATCATTACTGATCTACACCATTTTTAAAGACAGCATATTATTTTTTATGAGTATATTCTTTACTAGACCTCTGTAGGAACTCTTTAAGTTATTCTGAATTTTCCTTGCTTTTATAATTATTCATACATGACCTTATACACATTCAATTCTGGGTAGATTTTTAAGAGTAGAATTACTGTTCAAGTAAAATTTCTGAATAGCAGTTTTGAACTCTTCACTTCTTATTTGTTTATTTCCTATTCTCATTGATAATTTGTTTTTATGCATGAGAAAGATTTTTCATAATTTAGTTTTAGTGCACTATGGACAAAATGGCTGATAAATAATTTTTAAAAGTTGTATGGATAAACAGCATCTTTATTCAATGGCAATCTACAAAGAAACATCATGAAAACAATAAAAATATCTTTTTAAATTTTAAGAAATGTCCATATTTATGGGAAATTAAAAATAGAAAATGGAGTACTTATATCCTTTTCCTAAATTCACCAGTTGTCAACGTTTAGCCATCTTGGCTTTATCTCTCTGCCTATAAGTTGCAAACATTATGATACTTCACCTTTCAATATTTATCTCTATAGCTCCTAAAATAAGGACTGTCTTTTCCATAACTATACCAACATTATCAGGCCCAAGAAAATTTACAATTATTTCATAATATAATTCACCATATTTAAATTTCTCTAACTGTCCCCCAAATGCCACTTGTGGCTGTTTTATTTCCAACCTAATCAAGCTTTATGTATTTGGGTCATTATATCCCTTTAGTCTCACAACAGAAGTATATTAGAAGATCACATAATATTAGTTTTTTCCGCAATTGATAATATTGGGTTGGCCAAAAAATTCATTTAGTTTTTTCTGTATGATGGCTCTGCTAGTGCTTGGTTGTACTTAACTTCATTCAAAACAATTTTGTTAGATTGTATTCTGACAGCTGTCATATTTGTGTGCATTTAAAAAAACATAAAAATTGGTGAATTTTTGTGCAGCCATTTTAATTTTGAAAATGGAAGAAAATATGCAACACTATCAGCATGTTATGCTTTATTATTTCAAGGAAGGCAAAAATGCAACTGAAACACACAAGAAAGGATTTGTGTAGTGCAGTGTATGGAGAAGGTACTGTGATCAAATGTGTCAGAGGTGGTTTGCAAAGTTTCTTGGTACTATTGACTTTTTGGCCAAATAATTCTTTGCTGTGGGCTATCTTATGCACTGGAGGGAGTTTAGCAGCACCCCTGGCCTCTACCCACTTGAAGCCAATAGTGAGAGATAGCCAACATACTCAAAGTATCCAAATCAAAGTTATTGGTGAAAATTAAAAAAAAATCTGTCTTTTATTTTATGGAAAAGAAACTAAATGGGCTTTTTGGCCAACCCAATATTAAATTTGACCACTTAGTTGAGGAATTGCCAAATCTCTCCATTGTATATTTTCTCTTTGTTATCAGTAAATAATGTGTGGGTTTTGAAACTGTATGAATATTCTGACTCCAAGAAGTTTTTACCCAATAGTTTTAGCATCCATTGATGATCCTTGACTGAATTACCTTTAGGAATTGTAAAATGGGCATATCCTATCATTGTTCCACATTGTATCAGTATTCTTTGAAGAAGTTTCCCTTTTGATTCTTCTCTCTGGCTCTCTCTAGTCCCTCCCTCCCCCCATTAGTGTGGACTAATAGATTTAATTTTAGTTCAGTTCTTTTTTAATTTAACAAAAGCAATAGGAGTTTTATTGTAAGTCTAGCTCACTTCTGCTTGTGAAAATCAGAATTTAGTGCTTCAGAAAATGTATGCATTTAGTAACATTAAGATTGTTTCATTATTCTTTAAAATAATAATTTTGCTGCTTTTCTGTAAGTCTGCATTTCACAATTTTTATTTCCAAAAATGACATTTGAAATTTGCAAGATTAAACACTGCATAATAAATGTTATATAGGTTGCTTTTTTAAATTCCCATGTTATTTGATTACTTTTTCTGATTGAGTTACTAAGAATAGACAATTATTAATTTACTTAGTAACTCTACAGTGCTTAATATTTGAATGCTTCCTAAGTTGCCTTGTAGTATCTTCACCTCTTTCAGAGAAAATAAGGAACTTTATTTATAGTTACTAATTCTCTAGTTTTAGAATTTTACACATATAAAAATTACTTAATGTTTTCTTCATATTTTAATATAGTCCAATAGTATTTAAATTATGAGACATTTTAGAACATCAAAAACCAACTTCAAAATCTACATGGATCAGTGTTTAAGTAATGGCTCTCTTTCAGAGGAACAGAACATCTGAAAGACAAAAGCTTCTATGCAGAAAGCTGAAGAAAATTTGGGTTAATTTTAATACAAAGGTCCATTCTGATGATCAGAAAAGAGTGTGTGTAGAGGATAAATACAGATGGGCAGTTAAACTATTGGGTGTTTGAATCTCCTTGCATTCACTGCTTTAGGATGTAGTCTCCTTATCTATGGAAAGGGATTAAAGCTTCCAGTTCTTTCATCTTCTTCTGAGATTCATGGTAGACCCTCACCTAATTAATGTAGCCATTGTGGTTATTATCATCACCATCATTTTCCTTGCATTGCTTTTGATATTATCAGCTCTTGAATTGACTGAAGACAATAAAATTGGAAGCAAAGGTTCTGAAAGTATGAGTCTTTGTTATATGAATGAATTAAAGATAACCTCTGTATTATTGGCCCCTATATTGTTTATTTCTTCACAGCAAGCTAGGACCACTAGCTCAAAGCCAGCCAGAGCCAAACTCAAATTCTCACACATTCAATTGCTTTAAATAGAGCCTCAAAAGCATAGTTTTAAGAACTTACCTGCTTTACATGGCCCACAAAACTGCACCCAATATACCCTAGCTTATAGGTAATATAGACCCTGTGGCCTCCAAAGAGACCAAACAGGTGCTACCCTTTGCAGCTATCCGACTCAGAGACTCCTGATCTTGCTTCTGAACAACATCAACTAGGCGTAAAAGCCCCTTCTCCAATTTTCCTCTCCCCAAGAGGTCCCTTGATCCATTACCCTTCTGGGTGGTGGTCCCGCACCACTGTCTCTGGAAGGTCTCTCACTGTGAGGCACCTGCAAACCTCTCTTGAAAACCTGTCCAGGTTTCACCCAGTAAAGCTTGTTGTGAAATACTGCCGTCTTGTGGTCCTGACTTTCCCTTGCTCATCCCTTGATATCCTTAAACTCACCAGTCTTATACTTGAGTTTTGGGTGAAGACTAAGAAGTTGAGTCTTTTAATAAATATTAGGCCTCTGTTGCTTTTTTAAGACTTAAGGGAAGAGATAGGAGGGAATTTTTGCTGCATTTCACAGCCTCACCCCAGGGAATGTGATTATGGGCTCACATTGCACCTGGTCGGCAGGGAACCTGCAGGGTGGAAACTGTCTTATTTTATTTCAAGAGGCAAAATATCCATCTAGGCTTTCTGAGAACTGTTTTGGGTGCTAACTCAGGGCTAAACTACTTGTGGGGGCCTTTGTCTCACTGATACCATGGAAGGAAAACGTACTGAGTTCTGGTAAGGAATTTTGCATTGGTTCCTTCACTCAATCATGTTTAGAAGAGAATATTCCTGTTTTAATGGGAAGGTAACTGGGATAATAGAGCTAGTAATAGGTAGAGGTGGAATTTAAAACATGATGATAATTTGATAGGTCAAGTTCTTGCCCTGTCATCATCACACTACTTTAGCTATTCCAGAGCTTATAAAATCTGCAACTAAGTATTCTGTAGGAACTCTGATAATGGTACAAAACTATTTTTTTAATTTTGCCGGTTTTTACTTCTTTCCCTTTTTTTTCTATTGTCAATTTATCAAGTATCTTATAAAATCGAAACCTGGAATTATTTAAAACAAAATGCTTACTTTAAAAAAATCACCATTATGTGTTTTTCCTATATAAAGAGTTAGTTTATCTGTAGGCTGCTGTTTGAGTCAGTTGCTTAGAAATCTTGAATAGTACCCTTTTGTGAGAGAGAGAGAAAAAAAGCTATTTTTATTCAAAAGCAGCACACTGAAAGATCTGTTAGTTTTATAATAAAAGGCAAGGCCGCCCAGGGGTAGTTTATGGGAGAGAAATAAGACACAGAGAGAGCTAAATTGCTTTACTTAGTAAACTATCAGGTATTTTTGACTTAACTGTTGGCAGCTTGAAAAGAAAAAATACTTAACTGGATCCTGGAGACTCCGTAAAAGTAGCTAGGCAAGAGTGAGTTCTTGGAGAACTGTTAATAACTTGAAAACAGACAGGACCTAGAAAAAGATGGTCAGGTGAGAAATTCCTTAGAGAGTAAAAACAGACAGGTTTTAGGTTACTGGGTATAATGCAAAATTCCATTATTGAACAATAAGAGGGTTTGAGAGACCCAACTAAAAGCAAAATAGCAGTATAGCAAGTGGTCACTATGGTAACCAGAGGTGAAATGATGCTGAAGGGAAAGAACACTGTGAGTTTAGGTTGAAGTTATGTATAAAAGCTACAGAGAAAGAAATCAAGTTGCTTTTTTTTTTAATCTATTTCTTTCTGACTTGGAAAAGGAAAGATATAGTGATAAGCACTAACTAGGAAATATCACAATATAAATTATGTAGTTTCCCCTGGCCTTGTTGGGGTTAGCAGAGATCGGGGTAAGGCCAGTAATTAAAGGTGTTAGTCATAGAGGGGGACAGCCTTGGGCTTTCAGCAGGTGAACTGTAAGTCCAAGAATAGAGAAGAGGGGATGCTTCCATGCCAGTGAGGATCAGGGTGGCTTGAAGCCATCTTCCTACTTCCAAAGCAGCTACAGGATGATTTAAACTGTTCAGTCTCAGAATGGATACAACATGAGAGAGCATAAGGTTAAAATAAGACCAGGAGCACACATTTAGAAAGTTAATTGATTTGTCTGTAGACTTTTGTGTTCATTTTTTCCCATTGCTTTGAATATTTACATTTTTATAATGAAAGGGGAAACGAGTTGTTGATGGCTTAACTGGGTAAAATATTGGTTAATACGTGGTAGATAATTTATATTTCACTTATTTTAAAGAAAAGCTAGTTACTGAAGATATAGTCATATTTGGGCAAAAAACTTTTTTATGAATACAATGGTGATTTATAAATCTGAATTTTCAAGCTGCCAATCATCAGAGGAAAAACTGACTTCTGGTTATCGGTATTAAACAAAGAACTATTTTAGGTAAACAGAATTTACTTGAAAAGTTTTGGGTAAAAAAAGAATGCCTTTGTCATCTGTTAGTCAGAATCTTATTTCATAGCAATCCAGAATTCACAGATATGAGCAACTTCAAAAAAGACCTCTAATGCAGAGAGAAACTGACAGGGGAAAATAAACAAAGTCACGATGGGTTATGGGTTCTACTGTATAATTGGTCAGTTTTCTAAATAGAAGGGGAAAAGTCTTTTGAGTTTTGGTGACTATACACACCACTACATACACCAGAAATTGCTGCTAGGGCTGCCATGACAAAATATCTCAGTCTGGGTGACTTAAACAATAGAAAATTTTTTCTCAGTTTTGGAGGCTGGGAGTCCACAATAAAGGTGATGTCACAGTGGCTTCTCCTGAGGCTTCCCTTCTTGGCTGGTGGACAGCTGTCTCCTCTCTGTGTCCCCACATGGCCATTTTTTCTGTGTGTGTGCATCTTAGGTATCTCTCTTCTTATAAAGACACCAGTCCTACTGGATTAGAGCCCCATCCCTATGACTTCATTTAACCTTAATTACCTTTATAAAGACCCTCTATTCAAATATTGTCATATTGGAGATTAGGGTTTCAACCTAATGAATTTTTCGGGGGAACACATTCAATCCATAATAATTTCCACCTCTCAAAAACAGCTGACTAGAAGTATCCATTCATAAATTTACACAAAAATGTTTATTAAACATTCGCTGTGTGCCAGACTCTGCACTAGATAGGTGCCGGAGGGAATGCAGTGAGGAAAGGCAGACTTGGATCTTATTCTGCAGATTAATCGGGAAGGGGGTCAATTAAATTATTACATTACATTAGGTGAAAAGTACTTAGTTCACTGAGCTAAGTAGGAGCATGGAGCAGGGGTTCCAAATCCAATCTTGCCAGGTCAAGTATAAAGTGCACTCAGTTAAAGTTGAATTTCATTTTATATATATATAGTTATTATGCTATTATGCTATTACAGTTGTCCCAGTTTTCCCCCTTTGCCCCCTCCACCTGGTACCCCCTATTCCCTCTGGCAATTGCCCCCTTAGTTCATGTCCACGGGTCATGCATATAAGTCCTTTGGCTACTCCATTTCCTATACTGTTCTTGACATTCACCTGTCTATTCTGAACCTACTAATTTGTACTTCTTAATCCCTGCACCTTTCCCCCCATTCTCCCCCTTCCCCCTCCCAAATGATAACCCTCCAAATGATCTCCATATCTATAATTCTGTTTCTGTTCTGCTTTGTCTTCTTTTTCTTTTTTGCATTTAAATCACTGACTTTATTTGGGTGTTCTTTTAAAATAAATGTTACTATTAATGTTTACAAATAATAAAATAATTCCATCCTGGTAAATTTCTGTTTATAAGCAATAGTTTGAAAAATCTGTTCTGCTTTTATAGTTCCTGGTGGTAAAGGTTGATTGGTTGTAGTGATAGGCATGTTTATCGTACCAACATTTTGTGGCAGAAATACTGTAGTACTGAAAAGTTCAGGATTAATTTTTGTCCCTTTTATTTTTTCACCAGTAAAGGTATTTGTATGAAAATCATTTTCTGGTTGTTCAGGAATTCCTTTTCTTAAAGAGCTTATTTCTCTCACTTGAAATAGAAATGCACTTTTATTCTAAAATATGCATAATATCTCTCCCCAAGAAAACTGACACAGTTCTCCTTTTATCAGATTATCCTACTCTTTCCTACAAACCATTGTGGGCTGGTTCTTTTATAGAGAAATTCTCCTATTCCCAAATATTTAAGCTCATCTTTCTACAAGTAGCTAAAATGTTGTGCCATCAATTCAGTTTTCTTGATGGTTTGAAAGGAAAGTTACTGCTTTTGTGTATTTTAGTTTGCGTCCATGTACAACTCTCTGAGCTCAGCATTCCTCAGACTACTTTGATATTTATAATTTGTTCATGTTGAATCTCTTTAACCCTGAGTGTTTGTTTATGCCTGCTGGCCATTTGATATTTGAACTTCTCTTCCTCTAAAATCTCTTGGATGATGGACAGGGTTTAATGATTTTTATGGGAAGCCTACCAGAAAGCTGCATCCAGTTATATTATTAATAATTTTTTGATGCTAGTGTCCCAGGATAGCTAGTGGTTTATTTGCTTTTCTTAATTGGATGCTTTTAATTGAGTGTGTGCATATTCAGCTTTATTTGTGTCTTTTGCATGTACAAAGACGCTAGGTAGGCACAGTCAGAGAGAAGACACATGCTCTATCCTGCCAGCATTCTCCAGAAAAGCAGCGTGACAGCAAAGGTGTAAGGCTGTAGACTCAGCTTAGAGCAGAGAAAATTTTGCTCATGTTGGTCCAGAGCCAGCATCAGTCTGTCCGTGTTCTCCAGGAGAAGGTCCGCTCTGACCGGCCAGGCCTGCTTCCTTATTCAGATTGACCTTCTTTTTCATAAACAAGTTCATTTAACATTTTGTTTAATAAGGGCTTGGCGATGATGAACCCCTTTAGCTTTACCTTGTCTGGGAAGCACTTTCTCTGCCCTTCCACTCTAAACGATAGCTTTGCTAGATAGAGTAATCCAGATTGTAGGTCCTTGCCTTTTATCACTTTGAGTACTCGTGGCCAGTCCCTTCTCGCCTGCAAAGTTTCTTTTGAGAAGTCAGCTGACAGTCTTATGGGAACTCACCTGTAGGTAACTGACTACTTTTCTCTTGCTGTATTTAAATTCTCTCTTTATCTTTAACTTTTGGCATTTTAATTATGATGCGCCTTGGTATGGTCCTCTTTGCATCCATCTTGTTTGGGACTCTCTCTGCTTTCTGGACTTGCGTGTCTATTTCCTTTACCAAATTAGGGAAGTTTTCTTGCTCTTTCTCTTCCTCTTCCTCTTCTGGCACCCCTATGATTCAAATGTTGGTTAGGTTGAAGTTGTCCCAGAGGCTCTTTAGTCTGTCCTCACTTTTTTTGGATTCTTTTTTTGTCCTACTGTTCTGATTGAATATTTTCTTCTTCATAAGGAAATGTTGCAAACCATTGATTTGATTCTTGGCTTCATCCACTTCCCTGCAGGTTCTCTGTAAATATTTCTTTATTTCACTTAGTGTAAGCTTTATTTTTCCCTGGGTCTTTTTTATACTGTTGATGAACCCAGTGAGTTCCTTGAACATCTTAATAACCAGTGTTTTGAACTCTGCATCTGATAGATTGCATATCTCCTCTTTGTTTAATTCTTTTTCTAGAGTTTTGTTCTGTTCTTTCATTTGAGCCATACTTCTTTGTTTCCTCATTTTTACAGCCTCCCTGTTTGTTTCTATGTATTAGGTAGACTGCTTTGACACTCTGCCTTAGTAACATGGCCTATTGTAGAAAAATGCACCTGTAAATTGGGTGAGGTGGAGCCTTAGGTAATCGCCAGGGCTGAGCAGCTGTATGGACCAAGTAGATGGAGTCTCAGATATGGTGTCTCTACTCCATTGCTCGGTGTGAGGGAGGGCTCAGAAAAGGGACTATGGCCACCGCCTGGCCTCTATAGTTTTGCCCAAGAGGAAGCTGTCCTGCAGCACTTACTCTGATGCTAGACACTTCAGGTTCTCCCTGTGTGCCACCAGTACCCCTCCGGTGACTACCCTAGTGCTAAAGTCCAGAGGGAGTGAGTCTGCATAAGTCCTAAGCCCATTCTGGGCCCTTTAAGAGGGGACACCTGAGAAACCTTCTTCCTCTTCCCCAACCCCCACTGGTTTTTACAGCCAGAAGTTATAGGGACTTAATTTCCTGGCACTGGAACACTGAACTGGATGGTCTGGTGTGGGTCTGGGGTCCCTTGCTCCCAAGGTATCCCTCTCCATTTTTATCCCACACACATAGGTGTGGGACTGCCTGTTCTGCATCACCATGTTCTGCATCTCTGTGTCTCTGTCCCTCCTAGCCATCTGGATGAATGTGACATCTTTAATTCCTTGGTTTCTGGAGTTCCATACAGCTCCATTTTCTGATGATTCTGGATGATAGATGTTTGGTATTTTAGTTTTCATTTTCACTCTGTTGTGTGAGGAGGTGAGCTTTGTTTACTTATGCCCCCATCTTGATGAGAGTCACTATTTTTCTTTCAATTGCTGTAGAATTATAGACAGATATCCATCTTACTTTTCCATTTTCAAGGTGGCTTCTCCACTGTGCCAGTCAGTTTGGGAGCCAAGCGGCTTCTCAGCTGCTGGGGCTGCCTGGCTCCCCTGGCCATCTGGCTCCTGCTCCACAACAGAAGCTGCTCTGGTGGTCCCTGGGCTCCCTCGGGAAGCCGGTAGAGGATGAAGTAGGCAGAGAGGTGGGAGGAGGGTCTTGCACCTCTGCCAGGCTTGCCATAGGGTTGAATTTCAAATAATTTTTTTAGTATAAACATGTTCCAAATATTGCACGAGACATACTTATACTATCCATTGTCAATCTGACTTTTAATTTTAACTGGGCATTCTGTTTTTTACTGTTTTATTTATTTATTCCTAAATCTGACAACTCTGTTATTCAATTAATGGAAATTAAGAAGCCTCCACAGAGGAAGCGATATGTAGCCTAATACCCAAGGGAATGAATAAGGTCAAGAAAAGACTAGGAAATCAAAAGAAAAGGCAAGAGGAGAAGATTCATGAAAAGAAAGATGCTAGAGACTAGCAATGAAGATAGAATTCACCAAAATGCAGAATAGGTGAGAATGAATGGTGAGAAACAGACATTGACAATGGTTAGTTATAGAAATAAAGAACAGAGATAAGCATGAGGAGAAAATGATGAAAGATGTAATACCCAGTTTTACTAGCCACCGAAGTTATTCAGTAGAGCAGCATGCTAAAAGAGATATAACAACTGTGACTAATCACTGAGTCTTATTATTGAAACTCTGATTGATTGATTGATTTACTTAATCTTTTACTAGGCTGAATTCTCTTGTCTCTACCTGCCTTCTGGTTGTACTTTCTCAGGAACCCCCCTAATTGGTTTTACGGTCTTCTTCAAACAATTCTTTACTGAGCAGCAAGAATATAAAACAGATCTGATCAGATCCTTCCCCCCACTTAAAACCCTCAGGACATGTCCAGATGAACTTTCATCCTGTTTAAGTCAGTGCAAATAATTCACAAAGTGATGCTTAGATTTAAAAAGCTGATGGAGATTTTAACATAATTTTAGAGCAAGAATAGAGACCTCCAGTCAAGATGGAGGTGTAGATAAACATAGCTCACCTCCTTCCACAACCACATGAAAATTACAACTAAACTACAGAGCAACCATCACTCAGAACTATAAGAAATCAAGTTGAATGGAAGTCTGACAACTACAGAATTAAAGAAACCACATCCATCCAAACTGGTAGGAAAGGCAGAGACACAGAACAGACTGGTCCCATATCCACGTATGGCAGATAAAAATTCGGGATGGATATCTTGGGAGTGAGGAGTCCTAGCCCCATACCAGGCCCCCCAGGCCAGGTTTCCGGTGCCAGGAAGATAAGTCCCTATAACTTCTGGCTGCAAACACTAGTGGGGATTGAATGGGTGGAAGAAACTTCTGGAGTCCCAAGCAGTTCCTCTTAAAGAATCCAAACACAGACTTACTCAATCTCTCTGAGCTCCAACACCATAGCAGCAGCTTGAAAGGCACCAGTGACATACAGGGAAGAAATGAAGTGTCTGGCATCAGTGGGAGAGCTGAGGGACAGCTTTCTCCCAGATAGAAAGGCAGGCAGAGGCCACTGTCCCTCTTCTGAACCTTACACAAAGCCACAGAGTCAGTAGGCAGGTGCCATATCTGAGACTCCATAAACCTGGCTAACACTACTTGCCCCATCCTGGAAATCCCCTGAGGCTCTGCTCCACCCAATTTATGGGCCCACCCAAGCAGTTAACAGTGGTTTTACAGATGAAAGACTGGTCTTGGCTCAAGCTGCACAACTTCCTAAATCCTCTCAAACAAACAACTGCCAGTCTCAGTGAGCCTCCAGCCCCCATACTACTTACTAAGGTGTCTCAGACCCAGCACTAGCAGTAGTAAACCCAACTTCAGAGCTTGCTTTGCCTGGGAATCTCCAAATCCAGCACAAGTAGCAGCCATCTTTAGATTGCTTTATAGCTCATGAAAGGTGGCCCCAGGCAGAACACAGGTGGGGATTGACCTTGGTCTGTACCACCTAGGAAAACCAAGAACCAGTGGAGAGCTACAGACAGCATCAGAGTATCACCGCCCCGCTTCCACACAGCTGATCCTCCACAGAGGGTGGAGGTTGGTAGTCAGTAGCCACAGCCAGTCCTTGCAGCTGACTGGTCTGGGTAAATATCTCCCATTGACTTGCCAAAAGCAATCTAGTCTCAACTACAAGAAGAGAGTGTACTCAGGCCACATGAAGGGTGTACCTCCAGGGGAAGCTGTGCCACTGGACCCTACAGGACACCCTACCTAGTACACTGAAACAAACACAGGAAGGCTGCCAAAATGAGGAAACAAAGAAACATATCCCAAATGAAAGAATATATCAAAACTCCAGAAAAAGAACAAAACGAATGGAGATAAGCAATCTATCAGATACAAAGCTCAAAACACCAGTAATAAGGTTGCTCAAGGAACTCAGTGAGGACCTCAACAGCATAAATTACTTGAAGGATATACTAGTTGAAATAAAGAATAATTTACAGGGAAACAACAGTACAGTGGATGAAGCCAAGAATCAAATCAATGATTGGAACATAAGGAAGTAAAGAACAACCAATCAGAAAACAAGAAGAAAAAAAAGTTGCCAAAAAAATAAGGATAGCGTAAGGAGCCTCTGGTAGAACATTCACATCACAGAGATGTCAAAAAGAGAAGAGAAAGAGCAAGAAATTAGAACTCTGTGTGAAAAAATAATGAAAGAAAACTTTCCTAATTTGGTGAAGGAAATAGACATACAAGTCCAGGAAGCATTGAGAGTCTCAAACAAGATGGATGCAAAGAGGTCCCCTTCAAGACACATCATAATTAAAATCCCAAAGCCTACAGACAAAGATAGAATCTTAAAAGCAGCAAGAGAAAAGCAGTAGTTACTTACAGGGGCATTCCCATAAAACTGTCAGCTGATTTCTCAAAAGAAACTTTGCAGGCTAGAAGGGATTGGCAAGAAATATTCAAAGTCATGAAAAGCAGGGACCTACAGCCAAGATTGGTATACCCAGAAAAGCTATCATTTACAGTCACAGGGCAGATAAAGAGCTTCTCTGACAAGAAAAAGTAAATGAGTTCATCATCACCAAGCCATTATTATATGAAATGTTAAAGAGCCTTATTTAAGAAAAAGGTTGCCAGATGGGAGGAATTATGTGGGAATGGGTAAAGAGGTGAGAGTATTAAGAAGTACAAATAAGTAGTTACAGAGTAGCCATGAGGTTGTAAAGTATAGTATAGGGAATGGAGTAGCCAAAGATCTTATACATATGACCCATTGGATATGCACAATGGTGTGGTGATTGCTTGAGGGAGTAGAGGGTACTCAGTGGAGGGGAGTAATGGGGGAAAAATTGGGACAACTATAACATAATCAATAAAATATAATTGAAATAAAAATATAATTAAAAAATAAAAGCAAGAACAAAAATATGAAAACTATATGTGTATATGCGTATTTCTGTAAGTTTTGTGAAACTGCCTTTTGACCCAGCAGTTCCACTGCTGGGATTATGCCCTAAAAATCCAGAAACACTAATTCAAAAGAACCTATGCACCACAATGTTCATAGCAGCACAATTTACAATAGCCAAGTGTTAGAAGCAATGTAGATGCCCATCATTAAATGAACAGATCAAAAAATTGTGGTACATTTACATGATGGAATATTATGCAGCAGAAAGAAAGAAGGAGTTCATACTATTCACAACAGCATGGATGGATCTGGAGAGCATTATGCTAAGTGAAATAAACCAGGCAGTGAAAGACAAATACCATATGATTTCACCTATAAGTGGAGGCTAATCAACAGAACAAACAAGCAAGTAAAATGTAACCATAGACATTGAAGTGAAGAATAAACTAACAGTGAACAGAGGAGAGGGGGAAGGGGAAGATGGGGGAAACAGGGGAAGAGTGGTCAAGGAATGTATATGGGGGACTCACGGACAAAGCCAAAGGGGATTGGGATCAAGGGTGGGGAGAGGATATGGGAGGGGTGGTGGGGGGCTGGTAGGGGGAAAATGTACAAAACTAATTGAACAACAATAAAAACTAAACTAAAATAAAATAAAATAAAAAACCTAGAGGGAAAATTGCTTAAAACCTTGCAAATTCTAAATAATCTAAAGCAGAGCAGAACTGTGTATACGAAATAATTAGACTCATAAGTTATACACTTTTGGTCAATGCTGGAGTGATTCCATTTCAAAATTTTTGTTTTCCTTAGGAAAAACTAAACATCAAATGCTTTAAGACACTTACTAATAAGTATCAGAATTAAGATTAGAATGCAAGTTTCTTAATGTCTTAATATACTATACTTTAATCATTATATTTTATACAAGTTATACATAACCAATTGACAGAATATTGCCAGTGAAACAATATCCAAACCAATATTAATTTTAGAGACTAATTATATATTAGTAAAATAATTTTATATCTCCTTTTATATGTTATTTTGGGTGGGTTTAGTGTTCTTAGATGATATGGTCATTAGAAGACTCTGTATATGTATGTGTGTATATTTATTAATATGATATATCTCAGCAGTGGCTATGAATAATTTTGGATATGAGATTCATTCATTTAATATATTTACCTAATTCTGTACTGGCATGGTCAGCCATTCTCAGATCAAAGCAGAAAAATCATGTCTATTATTTTACAGAGATATGCCACAGATCATTATTTTAAATCTCAGTTACTGAAAATATAATTATAGTACTGCTTTTGATTTTTTAATCATTTTGTTATTATATGAAGAACATAATTGTAATGTATAAATGACAAAGAATTTGTTAAGTTTTATGTGTACTATTGTGTACCTGAATCAAAATAACATATTCTGTTGTTATAGAAAGCAGAGTTAGTGTCTGGACTTGTTTATTATAAACTTCCAGCATGTTATTTAGAACATAAATGTTACTATAGAAGACATTCATAGGAAATATAATTCATAATTTAGATGATATTATATGTAATGTTTAGTAAAGCATGAAAGTGCTTTGATTTTTGTTTTTTTGCTTTTTTTTTTTGCAGTGAGGTTTAAAAATACATTTGAGTTGTCAGCTAGCTAAGAAAGAATACTTTTAAAGTAAAGAATTTTGGAACTGTCTGTCTTGGTCAGGGTTGGTGTCATGGTGAGTCCTCAGCATGAGCTGTGACAGCTTCCCACAATGAGAGCTAGAAAGCACTCTAAGGGCAAAGAAGAGCATAACTTACGTCCTAAGGGAACTGGAAAAGTTTTACTGAGGGAGTGGCATTCAACCTGTGTAGAGGATAAATGATTAAGATTTCTCTGAGTTAAAAAAAAAGAGTGAAGATCATCCCTGGCAGAGAAATAAATTGCAAAAGCTTGGAAGAATGTAGGGACATTGTAAGTATGTGTTGGTTGGAAGAAGTTGACAACATTTACAGGTTAGGCTATGTGGAAACCAACTAGAAAGCTATTTAAGAAGTCCAAAGAAGACAAGGCAACCAGATCTCACATTCCAGCAATCACTACAGAGATCAGGGGCCGCATTTGTAAATCTGACTCATTTGTCATATTGAAAGTGGGAAATGAAAGACAATGTGAGTGGCGGATGGCTCCAGAGGTTTAGCTTAGGAGACTGGATGAGTTGTCAGTTCCTTATCTGGAAGATGGCAGTAGATTACAAAGGTCAGATGTGGGGGAGCAAATAATGAGAGGGTGAGTTAAACATCCTTACCAGTTTAAAGGGTAGTGAAAGTAGTCAATAAGTGAGGTTGTACCAGAGAACAAATTCACTGGGGAAAACAATTTTAGGAGGCTTACCTGAAATATAAACTTTTAACAAGAAAAAATTGTTTACATTTTACTCCGATTTTGAGGTTAAATGATTGTACATATTTACTCTATTTCTATTTAAAAGTGGAAAATATCTAAGAAATATGGTAAATTACTCTTTAAGTTCTGTACTCTGCCCAATTACATGTGTTAGAATCTTTACAAAACAGACCACCAATGCTTAGGGTAATCCTGAGAGAAGCAGGAAAAAAATAATTATTCCAAATATAACCCTTTTATTATTGTTGGGGAAAAATATTTTGAAATGTAAGTAAAATGTTTAATCTAGGAAACTAAAAAAGTTACTTGATTATCTGGTATATTCATTTACTTCAAAGTAGCCCTCTTTTCCCTACTTTGACACCACATGTTCTCAGCCTCAGCACACACTTATGCACACACGGCAACGTATATAACACATTTAATGAATCATTTTCTACTACCCTTAAAAACTAAGCAGACAGTCCAGGAGAATGATGAAATTATGGTACTTTTTTTACTTCAGATTAGATTTGGCTCTTGGTTCAAAGCCAGTCTGGGTAGACAGTTGTTGCTACTTAATGAGGAACAAGGTGCATTTTGTGTCCATTGATGCTCATTTCTGTACCTTGCTTTGTTCTATATATATCTAGAAAATGGGAAATAGGAAGATTTGTTCTGACAGCATCCATATGTTAATCTGACTATAATTGCTAGGGGGCATAGAGCTGTAACAGGGCTCATGAGCAAAGTAAAACATTGAATTTATATTACTAAAAGAATTATTTGGTCTTTGGCATCCCGTATCAGTAAGAAAAAGAAATAAAATCTAAGGTTTCGTGCAGAAGTTCACAGTCAGTCAGCAGAAGTGCTGTCAGGAACCATTTCCATTTGAAAGAGTTCATTATTGACAATGGAGAAAAAATCTTAGAAATATTTTTCTCCCTATTTATTCATGTTACTATAAATATCACTTCCCTGAAAACACACAATCAAAGGAAAGCCTGAAGTCTATTAACCCTTTACATATAAAGATCTAACCTTTACATAATCATTTATCTTGTTCTCTTCTAATGGATCAACCAGCCCAAAAAACATGGTCAGCAGTAAACTTCCAAATATATCTGGATTATTTCCACATTATGATGGAACTCTCCCTGAGAATGAGCCTATTTATCTAAATGAGACTGTTTCTAAAACTGAATGGTCAGAAAGCTGTGATACATGATCTTGTCCAAGAGAGGAGAAGAGAGTTTCCAAAGATGGTGTTTAAAGGAAGTGACTCGTGAAAAATGAAGTTTTTCCCATTAGTAAGCCCTTGAGTTAAGTCCATATAATAAACTGAGTTGTAAATATAAATGAAGGAAGGGACAAATGAAGGAAGAGATTAAAAATACCTTAAATTAAATGCTGCTATATCGAACTGACAAAGATTGGAAATAAACTGATAACGTGTGCTGACAGTAGGGCCAGGAAATGGATATTCACATATGCCCTGGTAAGTATTAGTTGGTGCAAATAATTGAGCAATTTTACAATATTTATCAAGAAGAGTAAAAGTGCTCATATATTCCTCACTTAGTTATGCATAAGAACTTATATTTGAGATTAAGTAAGGTATTACTTTTAATTTGGGAAAATACTGAGCTATATAAATTCTAAAACAGGAAAAAGATTGGTCAAGTAAATTGGTAGATATATTTACAACAGAATATCTCATAATTTTCAAAAAAAAAGTGTTTTAAAGAATACTTAATAATATGAGAAACTGTCCATAGTAGAATGCTAAGTCAAAAAGCATGACACAAAACAACTCATTTAATCTTAATAATATGTGTGTGTGTTGTGTGTGTGTGAGTGTATGTGTCTGTCTGTATTCATAGAGCAACCTTCAATGAATGGTAGGAATTGCTCCACTATGTTAATAGTGTTTTACTTCTGGATGATAGGGATATAGTGAATTTTATTTTCTTATACTTTTCTATATTTTTCAAATTCTTAATTATAAATATACATTAGTTTTATAATCTGAAAAAATAACAAACGGAATTATGAAGAGCAAACTTTTGGTTGAGCAGAGTTGTATGTCCAAAATATCTAAGCAGTTCTTCTCTCCTTACTTTTATTTTGTTCTCTCTGTGCCAGTATAAAATGTTCATTATAAATGTATCACTCAGATACATTTACACCACATGACCTGGTAGTTAATAGCATACTTTCTAAGCTAATGTAATTTCTATTTTCATCCTCTCTCAAATGTTCTTCAGTTTACTTCCATTATCAGTTTAGGATGTCCATAGTGACATATAGTGCTCTCTCTTTTCTATTGGAACTGCTTCTTCCAAACAAGATATTCCCATCATTTCCATATGATAACCATCATATCAACTCTTCAAAATACTTCTGGACTGTTATTTAACTCTGTGAGTTCAGTTTTTAGATTCAAGTCGTTTATATTCACTATGTGTACTGATTAAATATATTGAGTCTTTTATTTTTCTGGGAGTTTATTTCTGAAAAGTTAGTGGGTAACCTGTCTGTTATGCTCTTTTGGTGATGTAATACATTTTTATTAAGAGTATCTAATTTCATACTTTTGTTGGGCAACTTTACTTGCATCTGAAATGTCAGTCTTAAATCTTTCCAACAGTCTAGCAAATCTAAGGCCAAACAAAATTTCCAACTTTGCCTCTGTTCATTAATCTGTACAAAAAGATTTTTACATTGCATGCCTGCCTTGAATTGAGAATACAAATAAAAGACAGGGTTCATAGTCTAATTAAAAAGAACTCATGCTACTCAAGAGATTGAGAAGGAAACAATCATAGTAAGTGATGCTGGATTGGACCTTGGGCTCCATAAATGCTGGAGAAGACACACCTAACTTTTAGTTGGAAGCTAAAGAGGGGGTTATATCAGTTTTCTAGGGCTGCCACCCACAACAAAGTACACACTGGGTGAATTAAACAACAGAAATTTATTGACTAGAAGTACCAAATCAGGTATTATCAGGGTTGAATCCTTTTGAGGACTGTGAGGGAAGAAGGATCTATTCCAAGACTCTCTTCTTCACTTGTAGATGAATGTCTTCCCCATGTCTCTTCACATTGTCCCTCCATGTGCATCTCTCTTCATATGACCGTCTATGAAAATAGAACCCTACTCCAATATGACCCCATTTTCACTAACTACATGTTCAACAATCCTATTTCCAAATAAGGCTATGCTCTGAGATATGGAAGATTAGGGCTTCAACACGTGAATTTGGTAGGATATAATTTACCAACAGGGACAGGAAAATTTTTCTACAAGGATAATCTTTAAGTTCAATTAAAAATTATAAGAAAAAGTAACCCAGGAGAGATGAGCAGACAAAGAGTTCAGGAGAAGAAACAGGAAATGTAAAGACCTAGAAGCATGGAAGGTAAGGTGTGAGTGTGGTGTGAGAGGAGGCTGAAAACTTGGCGGCTCCTTAAATAACTGGCTCAACAATACAACAGGGTTGATAGTAAAGGTAGCAGGGAGTCAGTGAAGAATATGAATTTTGGAAATGGTTATTCTGGGAGCACTGTGATCTTTGTGAAGTGCATTCTGTCTTCTAGCAAGACCCCCTTTTTTAGGCATGCTCTTCATTTAAAGAGCTCACCTACCTTCTTTAAAACTTTTCCAGTTCTCTTTGCAAAACTTTTACTCTTTGATTTTCATTCTCTTAATATTCTCAAATCCTGTTGCCTTTCATCTCCTAAATAATTTAATTCAATAAGAATTTTAAATTGAAAAAATTACATCCATGGCACATATTAATTATAAGATGAAAAGATAAGTATTTAAATACTCAGAATGTTTTAAATTGTTCTTTGAAATTGTACTTTTAATTACATATTATAGGATAATAATAAAAAAAAATTCAGAAGCCTAACAAAGCGGTTCAGTTTTAACATCAGCCTCTGATTCTGCCGTGTTAAGCTTCCACGAGTGCATTCTCAAATGCTTTCAACTTCCTGCCAGCTTTAAACTTCTTAAGTTAATTGTCTTGTTGTTTTAACTCTTCTTTCAGCCTGAGGGTGACATCAAGTAAGATTATGTGTTTCATAAATCTCTTCAAATCTTTCCAATTATAAAGTAACTGCCCAGATTTATACCCAAAGCAACTTCATTGATTGAAAGATCATTACAAACCCTGTTTATTTAGTTGGGTTTCAAAATTGCAACATTTGCTCTAAATATTCAGATGGCCCAAGCACCATTATCATCAGCATTAATTAAAATATTAATAATCATAGCTAATGTTATGTTATCTATGGTTATGGTTGAAGAATGAATATAAAACAGCCTGAAATGGCATTTAAAAATGCTTTCTCTAAATTATTTATATCAGATTAAAAATAATGTCTTTCATCATGTCTTGTGAAGGGCACCGTATTGACATTGTGTTGCAACACAAAAGGCAAGGAATCCCTAAAATGAGAACTACATGGAAGATGCTTTCTTACTAGTTCCTACTAGATGCACCTACTTGTTTGAAAGAAGAAGTGGAATGAAGTGTTTCACATAAAGTGGACATTTTATAAAAATAAATGTTTACCACCAGGTACCTAAGTTTTCATTAAATAAAATATTTTATTACACTACATCTTAATGTACTATACATAAGTCTGTCTTCTCAAGAAATCATGCTGAATAATTGCTCTTTTCCTTAATAACTCAGCCATCATTAAGAACATAAACCATTATACAACGGTATAAAAATATCTCAGGAGATATTGAAAGGTAAGACCATCTTATGAGTAATTTATTTAAGGGTGAGAAAAGTGATTAGACTAAGGTTCCAACCGAACCCATTTCTATTGATTAAATAGCCTCTATCTGAATACTTCTGTTCCATTTCCTTATTCTGTCTCTCTGTGAACAAGCCTTCAGATATTATTCCTGCAACTTATTAGTTTAGGTTGTTACCTTATAAAAGTTAGATCTGTAAGTGTCTTAATGCTTAGATATTTGTTCTTCATGCTGCTCTTGGCTGAGTTTCACAACTTGCCTGAAAGCAAAATTCTTTGAGAAACATAAATGTAACAGTTGTTTTGTTTTGTTGTTTTAGAGAATTGGAACTCTTTATGAACTCAGGCTACTTGTAATCTAATCTTGAAGTCTGATTTCTACTGCCTCTACAACTATATTTGCATATTTAAGTCAGTAGATAAAAATTGCAAGAGCAAACATGTGGAGAGGAGATGAAAATATTAAAATATTGTTATTCACATGTGTGATATAATAAGGAGACATTTTTTAGTAAGCTTGCATATGCCCCTATCTAAAAATCTTCCCTCAAGAGATTCTTTCCAGATTGATTCTATAATCTATGGATTGATATTTTTTTAAACAGTAAGATGACATTAATAATGGCAATGAGAAGGAGGAGAAAGACAAAAGAAAGCAGCATTTTTAATAGTCTGAAACAGTTAGAGAAGGCTTCAAAAAGAAGCTGAGCTTCAAGAAATCATCTAAACTGAAATCCTGTGGACTTTTTTAACAGCACACACTCTGACTCATAGGCCATGACCTAAATAAAGAGTAAAACAGGATATCCTATCATTCTAAGATGTTCTAGTCTCCAGGTTTCTGTAATATTAGTTTCTATTATGTTTTAAGACCTGCAAATGAGTTATAATACACAACATGGTTTAAAATGATATGATGGCTTTAGTATACATTGGCAGGCCCGGTATAGTTGAAGAGTGTGTGTAAAGAACATGAAGCATTGGGCATGGTGCAAGCCAGAACGTAGAACTGGAAAAGCGTGCTTATGAGGGTACTAGGCAAAAGAGCTGAAAAGTTGAATTGAAGAAAGTTTGAATGTCAAACTAAAAGATCTTGTAGACCAGCCTTTCCTAAAACATGTGATTCAGAATACTAATTCTTCATTACTGTGATAAACTGTAACATTTTCTATTTTTTAGCTCTTAGGAAAGTCTTTAGAAAACAGTGGTTTAAACAAAAATAAGCATATTTCTGTATCACAAGACCTCTCTGAGCCTTTACTATACTAATACTACATACTGCTGATGTTTTAGAGAAAGATACAACCCAGAAATATGGACTGGGAAATACTGCTCTTAAAAATGTGGACTCAGGGAAGTTCCTAAACTGGGGAATGGGCATGCATTTTAGGAGATTAGTGAATATACTTAATGTCTATGTCAATATATAAAATGCATAAGACTGTAATATTTTCTTTTATAGCAATTATGGATTTAACTGCACAACATTTTATTCAATATTCATTTTCCTCACTACCCAGAAAATTCATTAGAGTAGGAACTAGAACTCTTCTGCTCCTGGTATTTCCCACTCATTAACCCAGTGCCTACCTGCCACAGAGGAGGCATCTAATAACTATGTGTTCAATAAATGATGGCGAAGGAAAGATATCTGGAAATAGTATACTTCCATGTGGTTATATTTTTGGCAGTACTACCAGGAAATGATAAGGGTCTGAACCAGACCGAATTGTAAAGAAAGGAAGGAGAAGATGTAAGATGTTTACTATGGAAGGAAAGCAAGAAGGAACAGTAAAAGATGACTCCAAGATACAGAATTAAGAGAATTAAAGCACAACTAATCAAAACAAGAAATCAAAAGGAAAACACAGTTTCCAGTACAGAGTGGGAGCTTATTAAATATCTCCAAGTTCTGCTTTAGGCTAGTTGAGTTTTATTTAAAAATAGGTAGCTCATTAAGCAGAAACTGAATTAGGGATGATGGTTTTTATTAGGAATCATTCATAGAAAGAGACTCTTGAAGTCAGTAGATGAAAATTCTAGGAGGATTGTGTATAGAGAAACAGAAGCATTGCTGTTCTTAGAAGAAATAACTTGTCCAAAAGCATAACTTAGCAATATTTGATCAGCTTCTTCTTGGTACCAGGCACCATGCTTTCCTTCTTGATTTCTTTTTTTTTTTAATTTTTGTTGTATTTTTTCAATTACCATTTATCCCTTTTACACCCCCTTTCCCCCACAATCACCACAGTGTTAGCCATGTTCATGAGTCCTTTTTTCTTTATTCTTGATCCCTCCACCCTCTAACACCTGCACCCATAGCTGTCATTCTATGAGTCTGTCTCTATTTTGCTTATTAGTTCAGTTTGTTCATTAGATTCCATATATGAGGGAAATTATGTGGTATTTGTCTTTCTCTTACTGGCTTATTTCACTTAGCATAATATTCTCCAGGTCCATCCATGCTGTTGCAAAGGTTAAAATTTTCTTCTTTTTTACATCAAACAAAAAAGTTTTTACACAGCAAAGGAAACCAACACAACATAAAAAGACAACCCACAGAATGGGGGAACATATTTGCCAATACACCTGATAAGGGATTGATATCCACAATTTATAAAGAATTATAACACTCAATACCAAAAAGAAAAAAAAATCCAATTAAAAAATGGGCAAAGGACCTGAATAGACACTTCTCCAAAAAGGACATATAGATGGTGAATAGTTACACAAAAAGGTGCTCAAGGTCACTAATCATCAGAGAGATGCAAATCAAAACCACAATGAGATATCACTTCACACCAGTCAGAATGGCCACGATCAATAAATCAACAAGCAAGTACTGGCAGGGATGCGGAGAAAAGGAAATCCTTTTGCACAGTTGCTGGGAATGCAGATTGGTGTAACCACTATGGAAAGCAGTATGGAGATACCTCTCAAAAAATTAAACATAACCCAGAGATCCCACTTCTGGGAATACATACAAAGAAACCCAAAACACTAATTTGAAAGAACACAAGCACCCCTATGTCCATTACAGCATAATTTACAATCACTGAGATATAGAAGCAGCCCAAGTGTCCGTCAGTAGATTAGTGGATAAAACAACTGTGGGACATTTACACAAGGGAATATTAGTCAGCCATGAAAAGGATTAATTGTTTTCATTTCATCATTAAAGACCACTATGGATTTGTCCTAATGATAGTTCATTGATCTTTATCAAGACAAACTGGTGTCCATGTATTGATAGCAAATCAAATGATGTAAAATAATTACAGGCTTTCAGATATGGTAATGATAAATAGAAAACAAAACTATGAAATCTGAATATTTTGAAGTATGATCATTTTAAAAGTCAACATAGAAACAAACCTCAGATGCTCCATTTGGAGTCCTAGAATCAACATGCATGTTGTCTTGATAAGAGGGTTTTAGATACGTACTGGAGGTCAGGCAATGGTTTTAAAGATGTTTCTTGAAGTAGGACATGGAGAGAAATTGGCAGTTTTCCATATCCCTGTGGCACATTTAGTGAAGTAACAGATTTCTCAGTGAATAAATTAGAAACATTTGTCATTTGAAAAATTTAAGTCTGTGCCAACTAATGAGGAAACCCAGAGTGTTTGTCACGAAAAGAAAAACCTTGGAAAGATTGAACTTTTCTTTATCCCCTTATCTCTCAAGGTATGCAATATTAAGCAAGGATAACATGAACAGACGTAGGTATAAAATCCTAAGGAAAGCAAAGGTGTTGAAAGTCTGGTATTTTGCTACCTATATTCTTATAGCTTGAGTCAACTACTGCAGGTGTAATACTCAAATGGTTGAAGTTCTTTCTGGTATAAATTATCAACAGAGAAAGATCTGAAGAATATCATCAGATGAGTCTTCCTTTTACTTCAACTAGATTGGGCCATGTTAGCAAGACCTGCTGTTTAAATGCATTTGATTCTGGGAAAATATTGAAAGGGGGGCTGTTGACTGTACACTGTGATTATAGAAAAAAGAATCCCATTTAGCTAGTCAATTTATTTATTTTTTTAAATATATGTGTCAGGAGAGAAGGGAATCAATACAGTGTTGTGAGTATCCAGGAAAAAATGCTCTTATCTTTGATTTCAAGGAATTTACTAGAAGGGCCTTAACAGGAAAAGATGAATACCTGTTTTGCTAATCATCAGAGGTCAGAGAGGAGTCACTGAAGTATGTGTACGAAAAGGGCGACAACATAATATTTGTGTTTTTAAAAAGTCACTCCAGCTGCACTGTGGAGGGAAAACCATAGAAAGAGAAAAATGGGTATAAATGCCAGAGATATAGTTTGAGCTAGGTGGCTGAGCAGTTGAAATGAAAAGGAAAAAGTAGTCTTGGTTCAAGAAATGTTTAGGCTATTTAATGGTTAGGGCTTGGTGATAGATGGGGGGAAGCGAACAAACTAGAGGAGACAAGAACGGTGTCAAAGTTTCTGTGTTGAGAAACAGGGTGAATGGTGTGTGTGTGACCATTTGCTGAGATTGAGAACTTAGGGGGAGGTGGAGGTTTGGGCAGAACAGCAGTTGCTAACATTGTGAATGCTTAAAACTTTAAGGCATATTTCAAGTATTTCATATGTACTCTGTTATTTTATAGATGACTAAACTGATAAACTATTTGTCCAGAGTTACACAGCCAGGGAGTTAGTGCCGTAGTCTTGACCATCAAGATGAGCTCCATACTTTTTAAGAGTATCACTTTAATTTTGAATAGTTACATTTGAGACGCCTGTAAAATATAAAGTGGAAATGATAAGCAAAATAAATCTGAGTAAAGATAATTTTTTTTTCCAAACATCCACTCATCAAAGTTGAATGAAGTGAGAGTTGGAAAAAGTGAATGAGTTTGAAAAGGAAGAAAGTGTATAATGAGATGGAAACAGTCCTAGGGGTTTGGGGGACTCTAATATGATAAATTTCAGTGTAGGAAAGATGGCCCCTTCTCAAAAGATTGAAATTGAGGAAATGAAGTGCAAGGATAACGGTCAGAAGAGTGTGATGTCGGGGGAGCCAATGAAAGGGAGTGTTTCCAAAACAAAGATGTGGTTCTCTGCCCAGTACTTCTAATAGGTCAAGTAATAAGGGATTAAAGAATGACAGCGGCCAAAGGAAAACTTTCTTTTAAATATAGAAGTTAATCTCCTACCTTCCTTATTTATCTATTCTTAGAACCAAGGTTCTACTATATTAAAGGAATTTTAAAATACATATATGCTCACAAGGACGGAAAATAGGAAAGAAGACATCAAGAGATAAGAAATTACAACAAATTTTGAGAAGACAGGGAAAAAAGATACAGTTTATATTCATCTACATACAAAGTACATTATTAGCTACACTATAAAGTACTCACAAAAAGATATAAAAATTTATTTATTCCATAGACCTCTTTGGAGTCTTGCAGCCAAGAGGTATCAGGCAAGGAACTGAAGAGCCTTAGTACTGAAAATAGGAGAATTGACTGAATTCTCTATGTATGTAACTGCATAATTCCCCAGACAGAAGAGGAGAATATTCTTTGGCTTGCTGTCAGATTATCCTGCAGCGAAACCCATTATGCATACAAAGCCTCCAATTAGCTTTTTAGAGCTTTACTCTTCAGTACTGAAGGACAGCCAGGGATCACCAGATATGTATTTTTTTGAATCCCTATCATGAAAGATAAAGACCTAAATATACAAACAAAAAATAGAACTAAAAAGATAACACAAGAAACAGGAGGAAAGAGCTAATATAGCTAATATCTTCTGAGAGAACAGGAATATTTTATGGTCCCCTGAAATATAAACAGGGTACTATGAAAAAGGAGCATGCATTTAGGAAGCAACAAATAAGTTTGGAAAGTAAAATTATGCTGTAGGATATAGATAATAGAGTAAGTGGATTTAGAAGATAAACTTGAGAAAATCTCTCAGAAAATAGAATAAAAAGGCACAGACATAAAAATTACAAGAGAAAAGAAATAGTCACCAGAGAGATCTATGAGGCAGGTGCTACACCCAGCTAATCAGGGTTGCAGAAAAAGGGGAAATGAAAACAATGAAGGTCAGGAAATTATCAATTATGTAATAATAGAAAATTGAACAGAACTGAAGGATAAGTGTCTCCAAAGTGAAAAGGCCCATCAAGTACCCAGTAGAATGGAATTAAAACACACACACACATCAAAACACATTGTCATGAAATTTCAAAAGACTACAGACAAGATAAGAATTCAAAAATATTCTGGTAGAGGGGTGTGGGTGTAAAACAGGATTTTGAATAGTAATGGGACTGGATTTCCTAGCAACAACTTTAAAAACTAGAAATAATAAATGAAAAATACCTTCAAATACAGAAGCAAAATTATTTCTAACCTGGAAGTATATATTCAGCCAAACTTTCAATTATTTGTGGGTGAAATAAAACCATGTTCAAACTTGCAAAGTTTTCAAAGAGTGTTCCTACCATAGATACTTTCTCAGTAAGTTATTAAATGCTATATTCCACCATTGGAAGTTATATCCCAACAAGTCCAGAAAGTAAAAAGACATGGAATCCAGGAGACGATAGATATTACACAATAAAGAAATGCAAAATTCACAGAATGAGAGCGAAGAGACAGACATTCCAGATGACAGATAATGTCAGGTCCAGAAAAACAACCAGCCCAGACATGAGCAGGAAGACACAGTGCTCCTGAAGGAGTATTTCAGGGGAGGAGGGAATGGTTAAAAACCAAATTACATGTGTGTATGCCAGGAGGAGATAGGATATTAAATTAGTAGAAGGTACATAGAAAAACCAAGCAAAGAAAACAAGAGCTAATTTTTAAAGAAACAAAAGGATACACAGAAATAAAATGTGATTGAATTGCAGTGGTATATACTCATAAAATAAACACTATTAATTTAAAACTATATATTTTATAGTTTTATTATATATACCTTATTTATTTATTTATTTACTTATTTATTTATTTATTTATAAAAGAAATATGAGAGAAAAGCCCTGGCTGGTGTGGTTCAGTGGATTGAGTGCCAGCCCGTGAACCAAAGGGTTGCCAGTTCGATTCCTAGTCAGGACCTATATCTGGGATGCAGGCCAGGTCCCCAGTAGGAGGCGTGTGAGAGGCACTCACATATTGCTATTTCTCTTTCTCCCTCCCTTCTCCTCTCTAAAAATAAATAAATAAAATCTTTAAAACAAAAAGAAGTATGAGAATTTATTAGAAGAAAGATAAACTGCCACATTTTGTACTAGAAACCTATAATTGAAAAATCAAGACTACCACCGTAATCAAATTATTTAGAAATTTAAGGTAGAAAATAGCTCTAAAAATTTGAAAGTTATTATGTGTAGGGAGCATAAGTCAGGAACTGAAGGAATTATGATTGAGAGATAGTCCATGAATTAGATACCAAAGTTATCAACAGAATGTTCAAGAGCTGAAAAATGAGTGGTATGAGGAAGGGCAGAGAGATGTTACTACCAGATAACGGGACCATCAAAGGACAGAGATTTTACAGGGTGAGAGAAGAGTAATATTGTTTTAGAGAGCAAGGAGAATAACAATTCCACTTTCCAACCCTAAAGTGTTTAAGGTGTTTGAAAGTGATCGTGCTCCACTTGTAAGGCCTGTAAGTGAGCCAAGTTGCAGTTGAGACTACGATGGGGAGAGCATTCAGTGAAGAGGATGAGGCTCATTGCTGTTGATCATGTTGTAAGGCATAATCTCAGAGTGCGGAGAGAGTAGAGGGAGGAGAATTTCAACCGGGGGTAAAAACTTAGTACATTTGTGGGGATGAGAGATGGGACAGAAAGGAGGATCAGAAGAGTCTACATTTTGGGTCAATGAAAGGCAAAACATTATAAATGAATTAAATTCCAAAAGTTTTGGTGGGGCAGTGAACATTCTAGCCAAATATTTCAGATGCAGACCTGGGTATCCTTTTTTCTCTTGGTTCATAATAAAAATTTTGTGGTAATAGCAACAGATAGGTATCAAAAATAACCATGTTGTTCAGCACAAAAGGGTAAGTGCAAGGCAGTGAGCAACAAAAAGCATTCCTCACTCATCTGTGGGTCATCAGGGCAGACGAGTATATGCCTTTAGTCAGCGCTATAGCATCACAGGTGGGTGGTCAATGCGGCTATTAGCGACTCAGATTAAAAACCTGGGAATCTCTTAAGATACGTTTCTCTCCCCATAGCCTCCCCTTTCACCTCTCTTTCAATCCATCACTGACACTCTGAATTGTGCTTCTTAAATATCTTTCCCATTTATCACTGCTCTCCATCCTCACTGCTTCTATTCTTGTCTAATCCATCATCACTTACCTTTACAACTGCAATAACCTTAACAGATATTTACTAGGTGCCTAATAAATGTCAGGTATTTACTAGATGCATTTATTGGTTGTCTAATATGTGCTAGATCCCACGTGGAGACATGGAAGGCATCAACCTATAATCATGTTTGCTTCCATAGCTTAGCTCTTATAAATAACACTGCAATAAATATAGGGGTTCATATATATTTTCATATTAGTGTTTTGTATTTCTTCAGACATATTCTCAGAAGCGGAATTGCTGGATTATAAGGTAGTTCTAAGTGTAGTTTCTGAGGATCTTCACGCAGTTTTTCATGGTGGCTGCATTCATTTGCAATCTCACCAACAGTGCCCAGGATCCCCTTTTCCCCACATTCTCACCAACACTTGTTTGTTGATTTATTGACGATAACCATTCTGACAGATGAGGTGATATCTCATTGTGGTTTGAATTTGCATTTCTCTGATGATTGGTGGCATTAAGCATCTTTTCATATGCTTGCTGGACATTTATATGTCCTCTTTGGAGAAATGTCTATTCTGATCTTCTGCCCATTTTTTAATTGAAATGTTTGTGGTTTTTGGTGTTGAGTTGTATGAGTTCTCCATAAATTTTGTATATTAACTCCTTATTGGATATATCTTTAGCAAGTATCTTCTCCCTTCTGTAGGTTATCTTTTCATTTTGTTGATGGATCCATTTGCTATGCAAAAACTTTTTTTTTATTTTGATGGAAATTTTGGATTCTTTTAAATCTTGTGGTAATGTTGTCTCAGCCCCCAGGAATATGGACGGCACCTGTCACATGAAGATTTACCTCCTGTTTTTAGGAGGATAGAGTTGTCAGAGTTTTCTTTTTGCAGCATAGTTTCTTAAGTGAGTTTAATTCAAAATAATTAACATGTCGCTTTGGGATATCTTGGGGTTGCCTGTCCTTGGCCCCAACAGAATTCACTTATTATATGGGGAAATAGTACAATTAATTAGGAAGCTACATGATTTGTGCTCTGGGAACTCAGGAAAGCACTAGTCATTATTCTTTCTGGGGATATATTCACAGACACAGTGACCTTTCAGTCAGAATGAAAAGTTTTTCAAGGAGCTCTCAGTAGCTGATATGACTGAGGCAAAGAGTCCCAAACATGTTCATTTATTCAACTTGCATTCATTTTTTCATTCTAAATTTGCTGTTGAATACCTACTATGTGTCAAGCACCAAGACAAATGCAAAAAATGAACAAAACATAGTTCCTACCTTCAAAAGATTTATAGTCTGTGAGAATAATAACATGAAAAACAATAGATTTATTAAAGTATTATAGATGTAAATTTATGTCATTTAGTCAATTTAACCTAGATAATAAGGACCTGTCACAGGTTTCTACCATGATTACAAGTCATTTTCTCCCATTAAAATCACAGGATTCATAAAGATAGGCCCTCATTCTGAAGTACACAATCCAACTCTGATCTGTAGCTCCAACAGAATATAAGCTTCATAAAGACAGAGAATTTGCTCAGTTCATTACTCTGTTCCCGTACCTGGATCAGTATCTCAAACAGAGTGGTTATTCAATGAATACATATTGACTGATGGGATAAATTTGTGGGTCAAAAAAAAAAGATGTCATAAACCTTTGGAGTGGAACTTGAATAATTTTGCTGAAATGGGAGAAAAATATTTCCCAACAATGTCTGGAGATTTCTGTTCCGCGCTGCTATTTGTGTAAAATTAAAAGCATATCATAGATCCATGTTTCAAACGAGAGTGTAAGTATGGTAATATAGCATTGCACTGAGCCAGGATATATTCTGGCCCAGTTCTGTTATGTGATAATGGGAAGTCCTTAATCTCTCTAAATCCATTTCTTCACTTGTTAAATGAGAATAAATCTATCTCACATGCCTTGTAGGATTGGTTATGGATTAAATGATATAATGTATGGGCATGTCCAATATAAACTTCGAAGTATTATGTAATTATAAAATGTGTACCAACGTTAAATTTCTACATTTTAAATGTTACAAGAATGCCCTCCAAAGGCAATTGATTAAACAATTTTTTTTTCTGTTTTTCTCTAGTGCAGTGCCTGGAGATGACCACCAAACGGAAAATCATCGGCCGTCTGGTGCCGTGCCGATGTTTCCGAGGTGAAGAAGAAATCATCTCAGTTTTAGATTACTCCCACTGCAGCCTTCAGCAGGTGCCAAAAGAGGTCTTTAACTTTGAACGGACATTAGAGGAGCTTTATCTAGATGCCAATCAAATTGAAGAGCTACCCAAGGTAATTTCTGACAGCCTAAAGTATACCCTGTAAATGAGTATTTCATAATATCCAAAAACTTGTATAATGATAATGCTAACTACAGCTCTCTGTCCTGGTGATTAACAAATCACTCAAATTGGTGTAAGTTTTCTCAGTAGTCTAATTACCTTCTAATACCATCTCCTTTGTAACCTCATCTGTTATGTCGATAACCAATCAAACTCCATGGAAATCATCATTTTTCAGATTATGCCTTGTTATTTTAATTTAAACTGACCTCCAAGAAAATATAGATTGCTGGTTTGAGATTGACAGTTTATGTTTCTTAACAAAAGGAAAAATATGGCACTGTTTCAGAGCTGAAAATTTTGTATATTGTATGTTCAGGTGACATTGTTTTAAAACCTTAAATTATATGGTCTAAGAAATACCTTTAACACACACATACAGTTAATACTAATCTGGAAAATGTTTCTGGTATTTGAAATCTTTTTGATTATCACAAATATCACTGAAGTTATATGACATGCAATTGATAAATACACTGTAGCAAAAAATCTTAACTAATATCAAACTTGGCACACACAGAGAGAACCATTATAACTTTGTGCTATGCAAAGAAAGTGTCTCCTGTGATCTTGTTCTCCACTGCAGAAAATATTGGATGATAAAAGATTAGTTAAAGCAGATGAAGGCCACGCAGTAGAGAAGTTAAAAATCTAAACCACTAGACCCTAATAATCACTTAAATAAGTGACTCAGATTAATTAATCAACATGGCATTTTCCTGTGAAAGATTTGCACAATAGCTAGGAAGGGAAAAATGCCATACGATGACCAGAAAATGGAGAAAGAATGTTTCATAATAAAGCTAACTTCTGTATCGAACTCTAAGTGTAGCATGCTGATCAAAACAAATTAAGATTCTTTTCATAATTTGATTCTTTTCAAATTATGATTATTTAGGATTATTAATTATGGTATTTATAAATACTTCAAAGGCAAGAACTATTTAATGTATACTTCAAAAACCAATGTACTTCTTTTTTGACAACCTATGTGTATAGTGTCATCTTAGATCTTTGCTCAGGAGGGCTGGTAAATGGCTCAAAAAATGTTAGCCATTTAGATTATCACCTGATTGCACATCAAGTAGAGGCTGGACTGAAATGGGCTTTCCCTTCTTCCACCAGGCTATGAGCTACTTGAGGGCAGAAATGACATAATATCCATCTTTGCTTCCCTGTACCCATGCATGCATGGTGACTTTCATGCAATGGTACTCAATTTGTTTGTTGTCACTCCCAGGTGAAACAATGCAGAGAACTGCATGTACTATGTGAGTTATTAGCAAAACTACATAAGGGGTGAAAAAAAAACTATGTAAGGGTAAACAATGTGGCATTTTGCTCTAATTTAGAAAAATAAGCACAGTATTTTTGTAGGGAAGGCCAATTTAGGATTTCCAGATAATATTAAAGGACATCCAGTGACATTTGAATTCTAAACTAAAAAACAGACAATTTTTAAATATAATTATGCTGCAGATATCCCATTGAATATACATATACTGAAAAAAATAGTTTGTTATTTATCTGAAATGAAAATTTAATTGAGCATCCTATATTTCTGTTTGCTAAATTTGGCAGCCCTAGATCCATCTAGTCATTTAAAGTTTTTTTCTAGGTTCATGTGACAGATTCTGTAAGATAAATAGTAAAATCATGATTAATTAATCAAGTAATGTTTATTTAATATTAGCTATACAGTATTTTAGGCTTTAGGGGAGGAGTTATAAGAGAAATACAAATTCTTGTTCTTAATGATCTGACAACCTAATTATAAAGAAAACAGAAGCATTAGAGATAAATGCACAGTAATGTATAATCAGAGCCAAAGAGCCAAATACTGTGGTAGAGCTTAAGTGTAGCAAAGAGTTCTGTTCCTGGAGGAGAGGGGAGAGGACCTGACAAAAACGCAAAAAGCATAGATGTAACAATTAAGATGGTAAATATGGAAAGGACAAAAGGAGGGACAGAGAGTTATGAAGAGTCTGGAGCATATGGTACGTGTTGCTGAGTCCCACTAAATGTAGGTAGAGTATGGAGGGTGGGAGGACCTAAGTTATAAAAAACTGGGAGTCATACAGCATTGTTCGTCTTGATGCATTAGGCAGGTAATGCCATTGAAGGGTTTTACACATCAGGTCAGTCACTAGAAGCTTAAATAGGCCTACACTAACAATAAAATAATGCAAGTGGACCAAAGACATTCCCAATATATTAGATGTATACTTTCCAAATGTATTAGAATTAAGAAGAAATTATTATCTTTTGTTATTGGTATGGTTTATATATTTCAAAGATCTTTCACATAATTTCTCAAGTTTTCTGAACCCCCCAATTCAATTTTGTTGTTTTCATAAAGCATCCCTTTAAGTTAGCTTCTTTTAAAGTATCTGCTAGTGAACTATGATCTAAATTATCTGACACTGGGTTATATTCTAGTAATGCATTAATATATTTGTGCATTTTAAGGAAAATAGGAAATTAAGAAACAAAAAGAATGATGTATCAGTAAGAGTTCATTATGTGTATTTCAAGTAATAGAAGACTCAATCCAAGGTAACTTAAACAAGAAGCATGAGTGGCTCACTTGAGTGGAAGATCCATCAGGACAGGCTCCAGAGTCGGGATGTTTTTGTTTGCCTTTTATGGGATGAGTTTTATTCTGAGGCCGGTTCCTCTCATGGTGGCAGACTGGCTGCAACAGTTCTAGAGTTCGCTTCTACAACATCCAGAAAGAAGAATATCTGACTCCTGAAAACTCTCTTTTTCTGAGAAGGACAAGAAAGTGTCTCCACCAGGATTCCTCAGATAATTTGCCCTTAGATCTCATTGGCCTTAATTGTGCACTAGTTCATTGCTGATCCTATCCCTTTGCTATGGGATCCACCGTGGCAAGAAAGATGTTATCGTAATGATTGGTTTAAACAATGATGAGCCACCCCTAGGGGGTTGTGATTGTTGGCAACAATGCAAAGGGAAGGAGTGGAAGGACTGTTGAGGAGATTACCACAATGAACATTGCAAACAAAATGTTACAAAATCATTTCATGAGGAAAATTTTCTCTTAAGCAAAAACAGTGTATAAAATTTTAATGACTTGTAAGCAAAGTATTAAGCCCTTCAGGGATTTAAATCATTAAAGTTAGATTAAATAACATTTTTTCCACCATCTTATTTTATGGTTTTCTTTGTATTCCACTGGCATTGTTAATACAAAATGGCATGGCTTTTACAAGTGATAGAAACCCATACAACTTATAATTTAGCACCTTTTTTGCTTATTATTTTGAATTTGGCATTAAAAATTATAGACAGGGTAATAGACCAGAGCAGGTGTATATTATATATCCTATACACAAAGTAGTATGGGAAGACAAATGTGAAAGAAGCAATAAAAGGAAAAACTGCAGAGAAATTTCTTCAAACTGAAGAGCAAATTTTAAAAAGACAATATAAATAATTTTGGAAAATCTAAAAATGTCATCAAAATTGAAGGACATGAAAAGTAAGAGTGGTAGATGAGGTCAATTTAAACACATGTGAAAGAGGATTCAGCTAAATCTAAAGCACCATCTTTGAAAGCTTTCTTCATTTATAAGTTTTTGGCCTTCTCCAGAAATAATTTAGAAATTAAGACCCTGAGCTTTGGATTCAAACAAACCTGGAATTAGATCCTAGTACTTCTACTTAGTTGGGAAGGTATTTTATTTTCTGGAAGCCTCACCATCTTCATTAGCAAAACTAACGCTCCTGTGGTTAGATAGATGATCGATCAATAGATAGAATATTGGGCAAGATAATACATGTGGAATACCCAAAATATAAAAATATTTAATAACTGATATTCATCATTCTCATATCACATTGACCCTCAGGCAAACAAATGTAAGATTCCATAACATCTCAAAATAGTTCTGGGTATTGGCTCTCCAACAAAAATTTGTTGTGTCATGACTTCATCGCTATCTGAAATTTCCAAAGACAGCTGTTAGGAAATCAATCCCCCGCCCATAACGGGTGATGGGTTTTTGACCCTAACAGCTAAACCAGCACATTTGTGATAATACCACCACTTTTGCAGAGAATTTCCCTGATTCTCTGAGTCACAACATTATATCATTTTTGAGTAGATCAACCGTGGAGATTATTTTATTTAGCCTTTATTATTACTAATAAACAAGCCCAGGCCAGGAAATGTAATTAACTGCCCTTAGGCCACATGGGATGTTATATTCTATCCAAAACTATTACCCAAGACTGTGTATTGGTTAGGATACAATAGGTTATGCTATAGCAACAAGTCAAAATCTCAGTGGATAATGGAACAGTTTTGCTTTGAATCCCGTGAATGTTCACAGGAACCTGTTGCTAACAACTAGTTCAGCTTCCCACTCAGTGCAGAAATGGCTACTTATCATTTCTATTGCAATAGTCATCCAACACCTTCATGAACATTTCTATTAATGAAAGAAATCACCAACTGGAAAAGCAGATCATTGCATTACTGGAAAGTTCTGGTTATCAGAAAGTTCTGCAACTTGTTGATAATGTTTCTCTTGGTCCATCCATCCATTCATCTGACACTTGGCTAGGCACTGAGGTTCATACAAGGACTATTAAGACATTCCTTCTCTGGACAAGGAAAAATGCTGCTGGCATTGCTGCCTTGATCCTTGAGATATTTTAAAGGAATTCGTGTAATGTGCCCTAGAGTTCTTTTTTCTAGAACTAGTTTTGAAGTTTCTTTGACCATTTCAAGGACATGCTTTCTAGATACTTTTTCACCATCTTGGTGACCTTCCCCTGGACACATTCTAATTTTTAGCTTAATTCATCAAATTAAAATATAGTCCAAGTAGAAGTACCCAACAAAGAAATAAAGTGTAATGAATTCTGCAAAGAGGTCAGAGCTGGAGGTGGATTTAAGAAGTCAAGCTCTTAGAAAAATGAATAAAACAAGGAGACAAAATAATGTCCCATAGAGAGAAAGGAAGAAGAAAATTTCAGAGAAATAAATGTTAAAACTTATAAAGCAAAATGATAGTACAAACTTATCCTATAACTTGCTTGAAGTTACTTGTGTTTTCCCCAGCAGTCTCTTCAACTTTGTGTACAGAGGTAAAATTTGAAAATTTTAGTATGCTCATGAATCTAAAAGAATCTGTGGGTGAGCCAAATGTGGCATTTCGACTGATTTTGATCTGGTTCTATAGAAAAAAAAAAGGATATAGTCCTTACTTTGTAGCACTTTCAAAGCTAATTCTGGATATTTCCAATCTTTCAAGGCATTTTAAATTACGGTCATGAGCATTTCACTTGTAGAGACCTCAAATGAATTGTTTTATATATAAGGAAGGTGATGTTCTAGCTACTATTAGAGTACCACGAAAGACTCAGAAGATCAGAAAACAAGTGAGACTTAGGGAGGTAATACAGATATTTTAAAATAATTATCAGGAAAGCCAAAGGAACAAATATAAATTTGAATATTAAGCTATGTGTTCTTCAAACTTGCTCATTTTCTGGAGGTACATTGATGTCTCCAGTGGGCTTTGATTTTGTTACCGTACAGGATCCAGCTCGCAGTGGGTCTGCCTCAGGCCGGCCCGCAGTTCCTGGGACTTGACTTTGTGTAGGGATGATGTCACAACACGAGTCCAGGTGATTTCAAGAATGCATTTACTAAGGCTGGGATAGTGAAACAGAGGAAGGACGCAGGGTAGAAGAAGTAACAGGAGAGAGCCTAGGTGGTGCTCTTCTCTGGCTCCCTAGAAATGTTATAGGAAAGGGGTGAGCCAAGGCAGGGCTGCTCTTAGCTCACAGGGACGTCAGAAACAAAGGGGGCCCTGGAGACGGGATCAGGGTAGGTCTGATGGAGCTTCTGCCTCCCACTGCTCTCCTGGCTGCAAGTCTCCTTGGGACCCGTGGAGTTGAGGAGGAAATAAAAAGGTCATGCCTGAATGGGGCCATGGGAAAGCTCTAGAGTAAGCCCACACTGAGTCTTTGTCCTGGGGGCTTATATCTTTTTCTTTTTTCTTTTTTTCCTTTTTTCTGTGGGTGAGAATCTTAGGGAAGTGTTTAGCAGAATATTCAGCAGCTTTCCAGGTGCGTTTTTAATATGCTAATATGTCAAAATGAGCACATAGAGGGGTTTAGGAATATTTTTTGGTCTGCTCTACTGTTTTACTTTTATCTTGGGTCTGTCTGGCTTTTAATGGTGTTTTTGTTATTTGTTCCCCTGTTTTAATTTGTCTTTGGGTACAAATGACATTAATTGAGCCTCTGTTCTCTGTCTCCCAGACCAGGGGGATTTAAGCTATATCCTTGGTTAGGGCAGGTAAGTTCTTGTGATTCACCAGCTGGTTGTAAGCTGCTCAAACTGTTTGACCATGTTTAATTTTCCTGTCCTAGTTGTCCCATTCCACTTGCCCAGGAATTTTCCTAGCTTCTTTCTATCCTGCCTCAGTTTTACCTCAGCATGACCCAAATCAGTAGATCCCACACTTCTGGATTACAAAATCCAACAAAGTGTGGGAACTGACATTCTCTTGCTCTTGCTAAATTAATGTTTTAAAAGTCTCTTATAAGAATTTTACTATTCTATTGCAAAAACACATTTTAACAGTCAAATATGGAAAACACTCATAAACACAATATATGGTACTTCTTCAAAAGAAAAGATAGGTAGTAGGGAAAGAAGGGGAAGGGTTTAGCCAAGGATCATATATAAAGGACCCATGGACAGGGGCAACAGGGTGGAGATTGCCTGTGGGAGTGATACAGGGGAGAGCAACGGGGGGAAAAGTTGGGACAAATGTAACAGAACAACAATAAATAAAATAAAATAAAATAAAATAAAATAAAATAAAATAAAATAAAATAAAATAAAATAAAATAAAATGTAGTAAACCTACATACCTTTTTTTAATGGCAGTTTTATTGACATATATTTCACATACGATCAAATCCACCCTCACAAAGTGTATAATTCCTTGATTTTATTATATTTACAGAATTTTATACCATCACCACTGTCTAATTCTAGAAAACTGTAATCATTTTCCCCCAAAACACACTATATCTATTAGCAGTCACTCCATATTCTCTGCTTCTCCTCGCTCCTGGGACTCTCTCCATGATTTGCCTGTTCTGGACACTTCATATAAGTGGAAACATAAAACAGAGCGTACTTTGTGACTGGCTGCTTTCACAGAGCATAATGTTTTCAAGGCTCAGCCATGTTGTAGCATGTGTCAATACTTTACTTCCTTTAATTGCCAAATAATATTTCTATGTGTGGCTGTACTGTATACTACTTTTAAAAAAATAGGATATAACACTTTCTGAAATGTTGGAGGAATTATACTACTTAATATCAAACTATATTATAAGGCCATAGTAATCAAAACAGCATGGTACTTGCATCGATAGATCAATGGGACAGAATGGAGAGCCCAGAAATAAACCCATATCTTTATAGTTAATATTCAACAAAGGAAGCAGGCACATACAATTGGCTAAAGATAGTTTTTTCAATAAATGGTGTTGGGAAAATTGGACTGATTCGTGCAGAAAAATGACACTAAACCACCTTCTTATACCACACAAAAGAATAAATTAAAAAATGGATCAAAAGCTTTAACATTAGACCTGAAACCATAATAATTATAGAAGAAAACATAGGCAGCAAACATAGACTCGTAGCAATATTTTATCAGATATATCTCCCCAGGCAGGGAAAACAAAAGAAAAAAATAAACAAATGGGACTACATCAAAATAAATTTTTTACACAGCAAAGGAAATCATCAACAAAATAAAAAGACAACCCTCAGAATGGGAGAACATATTCACCAATACATCTGATCAGGAGTTTAATATCCAAAATTTATAAAGAACATACAAAACTCAAAACCAAAAAATAAATACCAAACAACCCAATTAAAAAATAAGCAAAGGACCTGAATAGACAGTTATACAAAGAAGACATACAGATGGCCAATAGGTATATAAAAAGATGCTCAATGTCACTAAACATCAGGCAAATGCAAAATAAAACCACAATGAGATATCACCTCAAACAGTCAGAATGATCATCATCAATAAATCAACAAACAATTGCTGGTGCAGATATAGATAAGGGGAATACTTTCGTATTATTGGTGGGAATGCAGATTGGTCCAGCCACTGTGAAAGCAGTGTGGAGATACCATGAAAGAATTAAAAATGAATCTGTATTTTGACCCAGCAATCCCACTTCTGGGAACATATGTGAAGGAACCCAAAACACTAATTCAAAAGAATATAAGCACCCGTATGTTCATTGCAGCATTGTATACAATCACCAAGATATGGAAGTAGCGCAAGTGTCCACCAGTAGATAAGTGAGTGGATAAAACAATTATGGGACATTTACACAGTGAAATACTACTCCAGCATAAAAAAGAAGAAAATTTTACCCTTTGTGATGATATGGATGAACCTGGAGAACATTATGCTAAGTGACATCAGCCAGTCAGAGAAAGACAAATACCATACGATTTCATTCATATTTGGAATCTAATGAACAAATTGAACAAATGAGGAAAGTGGAGACAGATTCTTAGATGAAGAATAAGATGACTCCTAGTGTGGGGGGCAATGAGGGGATATAGGGATTGAGCAAAAAAAAAAAAAAAAAAAGGATTCATGAACATGGATAATAGTGTGGTGATTGCTGGGGGAAGGGTGGCATGGGGACTAAATGGTAATGGAAAAAAATACAATAAAGATTATATTTTAAAAAAGAAATGCAGATGAATTACTATAAAATGTTATTTTTCTGTGTAATTGTTTTCTCAATACAACTTTATCAGTTTGGGGCTCTGTAGTCTATAGTAAACATGAAACTGAATTCTAGTTACCCAACGTCTTCCAGTATTTTGTTTTTAAGTGATTGTTGAAATTCAATTTTATAAATATATGTAGTAAAAATGAAAGTAAAATCTTAATATTTCATCCAATATAGAATATTGTTAGTAAGCTGAAAGAGGCCAGAAAAAAATAGCATTCGTGTCTACAGCTGGTTTTCCAGGAAGAAAGCAGACTTTGGGAAGCCAAGCGCCAGGCAAGGGCTACACGGAAGCGATTGCATGATACTCAGTCCTCATGTCGCCGCACACGCGGAGCTGTGTACCTGAAACATTGATCATCCAATAATGAAATAGTCAGGAATTTACCAAAGAGGGATGTTTCAGGGTGGTGAAAATTTTGTCCTGGCCTCCCTCCAGGCACTAGACCATGAATAGCAGAAATCCTCACTGACTCTTTAGAAAATAAATGAGCAACAAAAATACACCTGAATTGTGCCAGCAGCCAGCAGGTTAAATAAAGCTCCAAGTTAATGACCAGCAAATGGGCTATGACAACAGTGTGGGAACTGGTTGTGCTGAGCCTTTACATAAAAGCCACACAGGCACTTTGCTCAGACACTTGGCCCCTGCTTTCCTCTGCCAGCATTCTCTTCCACCTGGCCTGCTCCTTCATTTCCTTCAGGTATCTGCTCAAAATCACCTTCCTGGGGAAGATTTCCCCCTTCATGTTATACAAAATAACCACCCCCCACCACCACTGTGACTTATTCCCCCTGACCAAATTTTAGGCTTAATTATAGCTCTAGAGAATTTTCTAGTTCAATTCAGTTTTTAGCCAGGGTTAAGATACTACCTAAATACTTTGTCATTGCTGTAAAATGTCAGCATAGTAGCGCCCCGTGATGATGTATATTAGAGTATAAAGAGTGAGACCTTTGACAGTGACCAGAGGTGAGGAAGGATGGAAAAGTTGAGGCATATCTGCATAGGACACAAAAATAAAACTCTTACTTAATGGTGTTTTTTTAACTCTATTTTTAATTTTTGATGCTAATTTTGGGGGTTGAGGTGAGATGGGCTAATTTTTAAGTCTCATACACAATTTATTACCTAATACTCTTTGTGTTTTTATTTTTTTTGTACTCTCTATCTCTGAGTACTTTATCCATGTAAATTAGAGCTGCTACATAATAGTTTTTCAAATAAAGAAACATTTTCTCTGATTCTAAAAGCAGTCAGAAAAAGGACATCATGGAGCTTATTTTTACATATATGGAGGTGGAGAAGGAAATAAGTCCTTCAAAATTCTTTTCAAACTTAATGTTTTGTGATTCACTAATTTGAAATATTTGTAATAGAAAAAAGGATAACAGAAGGAAATGTTTTTGACAGTCCAGTGACTCTAGTTACTGGTTATTTTCACAGGACCGTGTAAGTTCTGAAGAAAGCAGACCTCCATTTAACATGGTCCTGACACTAATTAGTCATGTGACTTCACACATATTATTTTATTTCTTTGAACCTTAGCATCTTCATCTTAGGAGATACTAACAAATTTGTTTCTACTTGTCTCCTATGATTGCAGTGAGTATCAAATAATATAAATTATATGAAAGCCGTATAAAAATAGCAAAATGACATATAACTCTTGGGTTAGGTTAAGAAATAATTTATTTTGATAAGAAATTAAATAAATTTGATTTATTTCTTTAATACAAATTTAGACAAATTAAACACTACAATAAAAAAACTTTAACTGGTAAACAAATAGCTATGGATTTCTTTGTCAGATTTTCTTTAATTGCAGTCCATAAAAACCAGCTGACTATTTTTGGTAAAGGTGGACATTCATTGGAAATATACCTGAAGCTTCTAAAATGAATAGGAGCCTGAAGAACTTTACATGGAAAAGGGGTAGGAACCAAAGGAGCTCTGGAGAGGTGCCCGGAATTCACAGAATGGGGCAGGATGGGCCACACGCTGCTGCTCTCATACCTCCATGTAACCGTGGTGTTTGCTCAAGATGGAAATTCCAGATGCCTCCCAAAATAATATACAGTGAAGGATTCTCTTAAAAGGAAGATCAGTGTTCTAATGTAAAAAGGGGAATGGATGCTGAACAGAAAAAAATGTCCTCCAGTATTTTACATACCTTTCTTCTTCAATTGTTTTGATTCTTTTTATCCTCATTCACTGATACGTGCTACTCAGGTTTCAGGGTCCTAAGGCCATGTTTTTCTTAGATTTTTTAAAAAATTACTTGAAATAAATGTCATTTACTTATTTCGTGAGACATTTTAATATTAATGAGATCAAATGATGCAAAGAAGGATTATTTTAAGGTGACAAAGTATAAGATGTTAATTTATAATTATGATTTTAGTTTATTGAAATTTGATTGAGCATTGGTTATTTTTTTCTTCTACTCAAAAGTAATCTTTTGAAGTGAAAGACATTACTTTATCACCATAGTTACTGATTAAACAATAGTTATGATTGAGAAATACGAAAAGGTTTGCTCTAGATTAAATATGGCCTAAATTTGCAAGTTAGGAACATAAGAGTTGACACTTGTTCAATTAAATCGCCTCATATTTTTAATCTCACATTAACAGATAATTCCTAAAATGTTTTTCTTATAGAAACATAGAATTGTCTATAACCTTCGCATTTTATATAAGTAGTCCAACATATATATCTATGGAGGGCTCTCATAAGATCCTGGATTTAAGTAATGGAAAAAAAATTACCTTCTTCAATTCTGTCACCCCCTCAAAGGTATTCAGGATGTATTTTTCTGTCCTCCAGTGCCAAAGGTATAGAATTTATCTGAATATATAAAACCATGTCCAGTATAAAATTGTCATATAAGTGACACATAAATAGTTCAAATTCGTCTCTGTTAATCTTTTGCTTGAAGTATTTTTCTCCAAATGTATACTTTTACTGCAATTATTTTGGCATTCATGTGTAGTTTTGTTTTTTTTTTCAATAAATAAACAATGTAGATGGACTCTCTGGAGGCCCAGGGGAAAGTGAGATGAACAAATTTGTATAAAAAACATAGTATATGTGTGGAACAGTTTAGATAACTTTGTCTTACTCAGATTTCTATTTTTGTTTAAAATCTTTTACTGGTCCAGAAGTTTATAGGATTATCAACTCTTCATTGCATGTGTTAGTGAGAAACTGGGACTTCTGCAATGCCCCAGTGATTATTTAAGCAGTTTTATCTTCCAACTGAACATTTACTCATCCTGTCATTTATTGATGACCTTTACCCAAATATCAACTCTCATTAAAATCTAACTTCACTCTAATTTCAATGAGATTGAAAATTCATTTGCTGACTTCTACTGCCAGTTTTAAGTAAAATGCATCTATTGATCTGTTCATTCATTCAGCAAACATTTTTGAGTAACATTTATGTGCAAACAGCTGTTCTAGGTGTTGGAGATAAATTATTCAGTGAGACCAACAAGTTCTTATTCTCACAAAATCTACATCGCTGAAAAAAAGAATGAAGATGATTTTTAAGAGAAAATGTTAGCTGATGGCAAATGCCATGATGAAATTAAATCAGAGGAATTGCCGGGAGACTCTTTTAGGTTGAAAGGACAGTGAATGCTGCTCTAAGGAGTAATTTTTTATGTTGAGATTTGGATGACAGGGAGGAGCCTTGGATACATATCTGAGAAAAAGCATCCCAGCCAGGGGGAGTCCTTGATGGCAGGAATTAGTGTAGCATGTTCAAAGAACAGGAGGAAGGCAGGAGTGTAACAAGGGAGGGAAAGAGCAATAGAAGATGCAGTAGGACATGTGGGTAGGTAGTGGGGCTAACCCGCGTAAGTTCAAGTCAGCTAGGGAAGACCTTAATATTTTATTCTAAGTAAGGTGAGGAGCCACTGAAAGATTTTAAGGGAAAAAGTGATATGAAATAATTTATATTTGAAGAACATCTTTCTTGTTGCAATGTGGGAATACATTGTGGCAAGTTGAGCAGAGGTGAGGAGATTAGAGCCGACAGTAATTCAAGGGAGAAGCCAGCAGCTTCAACTAAATTGATGAAGTGAAGAAAAAGAGAAGCATTTCAGATTATGCTTTGTAGGTAAGGTTAATGGGATTTGCTATTGGAATGGGTTTGGAAGATAGTAAATTAGGACCTGAATAGAGATTTTAAAAGAATTGCTACTGATAGAGGAGGAAAACAAGGAGGGAAAGAGTTGCTATGGATATTTGAAAGAACCCATGTGTTGTTTTCATGGAAGCTAGAAAAGAAGGAATCTATTTTAAGAAGAGAGAGTAGTAAACTGAGGGACTGACTTAGATGACAGAGGGAGGACCACTGTATTTGCTAGTAGGGAAGTAATCGGCGACTTTGATGAGAGTAGCAGTATGGAAGCCCAATGAAGCAGGATTGTAGAAGCAATGTGGATACTCGCATCACTCTTAAGAGGTTTTGCTGTGAGAGAAAACAGAAATACCAACAAGCCAAAGAGAAGTTGAAGGGTAAGATAAGTTCTTTTTTTAAATTTGTTTGTTTTCTGATCAGTGACATTAAAGCACATTTACGTACAAATAAGAATAAAGTAGAAGAAAGGGGAAGAAACTAAGTGAAGGAAATTGATGGAATAATTATAGGAGCAAAGTCCCGAAGGTAAAAGGACTTGGGATTCACAGAATGCCTGAAGGTCACCTTTGAGAGGAACAGGCACACTTTATCCATTTAATGAGACAGAAGAAAGAAAATGTGGGTATTGATGATGATGGTAAAACCTGAAAGATGTGATGAATACTGAAATTTGGTTTAAATGATAGCAGTCTCAGTGTGTTAAAGAAATACTGGAATCCACGAGCTATGGGATGGGAAGAGGCAATCTTGCAGTGAGCTGAGAGGGTGGGGAAGTGGGGTGCATGAAACAAGGGTACAGAGGAACATAATTTACAAAAGGAATTAAGGATCTTAAATGAATAAATTAGCTATATTTGTAATGTTTTTTCTTGAAGTGACAGGTAATAGAGAAACAGATGCTGGAGCAGTTCTTCTAAAGTCATATTTGCTTATATGCTTAGACAATGTATTAGCTGTAGAAAATGAAAAGGTGAAGACAGGTGAAAGAGTTAAGTAAAAAGGAAAAGGTAGGAAATGCAACAGATAGGTACTGAGCATCTACTGGTGCTAGGCACTTCATATGCACTAGTTCCTATGTTCTCAGGACAAATCTGACAAATAGGTTTTGTTATCCTCATTTAAGTTCAAGGACACTGAAGCACCTCAGGCTAAAAGAATTTAGCAAAGTTTATACAATCAAAACATAGCATGATCCTTAGAATACAAATATAGGCCTATATTACTTCAAATCCCACACTCTTTTCTCTTTCCTAACCTGAGGCAGACCTCCTCTAATTTGGCATATTACTAGACTAGGGGATGAACAAGGAGGAAAAAAGGATAAGATTTTCATCCTAGAGAGCTAGGAAAATGACACTTTTAAAAATATACTGGAGCCCTGGCTGGTGTGGCTCAGTGGATTGAGTGCCAGCCTGTGAAGCAAAGTGTCGCTGGTTCCATTTCCAGTCAGCGCACATGTCTGGGTTGTGGGCCAGGTCCCCAGAATGGGCCGTGTGAGAAGCAACCACACATTGATGTTTCTCTCCCTCTTTCTGCCTCCCTTCCCCCTCTCTAAAAATAAATAAATAAAATCTTTATATATATATGAAATTGTCTATTCAGAGCCTTTGCCCCACTTTTTAATTGGTGTTGACTTGCATAAGTTTTTTATATATTTTGGAAATTAACCCCATATCAGATGTGTCATTGGCAAATATGTTCACCCAATCAGTTGATTTCCTTACCATTTGTTTATGGTTTCTTTTGCTGAGCAAAAGATTTTTAGTTTGATGTAGTCCCATTTGTTTATTTATTTTTTGTTGTTTTCCCTGCCTGAGGATAAATTGGGATGGAAAGAGACTTTGCTTGGCTTGATGGGCTCACATTGCGGTGTGCAGATGATATTTTGCTGAGTTGCATACTTGAAACCTGTATGGATTTATAAATCAATGTCACCCCAATAACTTCAATTAAATATATATAATATAAAGAAACAAATACAACAGATTCTGTTTTAGATGCAACATGTGAGCTATCAGCTGAGTATCCTCATAAAGACACCCAAAAAACAGATTTTTGAAACAAGCAGCCATGTTTTGTTAGGCCTGACAATTTTAAAAAGTGAGCTAGTAGCCAGCTTATAAAATAACATATTCTACCAAAAAGAAGTCCAGATTCCTAAACTCTTTTTTTTTTTTTAAAGAAGGTCTGGTGGGGTCCAGATGCCCAACTGGTAACAATTAGTTGGAATCGAGTATCACTGGGCTCTCGAGGAAACAGCTTTAGTTTGCCACAGATCCCACCTAGGCTACCACTACTATTGAAGTTACCTGTCTATCTCCTATAGGAAATTGTGTTTGCAGACTCATATGTATATTCATTAACCTTTTCATGGAAATATATCTACTATACTCCAGATACTTTGCTAGTCAGTGGGAAAATAGTGACTGAACAAACTTACACTAAACATGTAATTAAATTTAGTATGCTGTCTTTTGTACTAGGAGGGAAAGCAATTGGTATTTTGGAAATATTCAATAGAGCATCCTGAGGAATGTCATCACAACTAAGACTTATGGATGAGTAAGAGTTCACTAGGAGTAAAAAGTTTCCAGAGAAAATGCAAATGAGGAACTGAAAGAAATTAAGTATTGCTTAAATACATCACGTAAGAGTAAAAATGGAAGAAATGAGGCTGGAGAAATTATAAAGACCTTCTGTGCTAAATATCAGAAATTTGCATTTTACCTGGAATATGTGAAAATTCACTGGGTTGCAGCAAGGTCAGATATGTATTTTAGAAAAATAGTTCTAACTGCTCTAAGAATAGACATAAGAGGATACACCCAGAGCACGGAGACCAGTAGAAATCTGTGAGAGGATGGTGGCCTGTCTTAGGATAGTGACCCTGAAGATGGAACCAAGGACACAGATTGGAGAGGCTTTTTGGAGACAAAATTTACTGGATTTGGTCATTAGTTTGATATCTTGATTTGGTGGGAAAGAGCAAAATGAGTCACAGGTGACTCCCAGGTTTCTACTAGAGGATATGGAGTAAACCAAAGGCAGAAGGTTGGTCCGGGGTGGGGTGGGTAGTAAATGAGTATCTGTGGAAACCATGAGTGCATCCTACTGAGACAGCAATTTGCCCAGAATGGAACCAGCTACATTACATGTGGGAATGAGTTCCCCAGAATAAAATGTGGACCTAACTATTTATCTGATGTGCTTTAACATTTCAAAACATAATTGCTGGGCATTTGACTGAGCTGTTGTTTTAGCATTTGGAAAAAAATTAAGGATAAATATATAGGAAACCAGGTAAATAGAAATATAGCAACTTCAGAAAAAAATTTAAGAGTGAAAAAACAGTGGGTAAATAAACATTATTATCAGCATTAACTACTGACAGGACAAAAAGTTTGGGTGTAAGCATATCAAGAAGATGACGAAAAAGTGATGGTTGTTGTGGTGATGAGAACTGCTATGGTTTTTCACCTGCCATTATATAAAATAAAAATGCAGTATCTATAACCGATAAAATAATTAGAAATTCATGTGTATTCCCTAGAAATACAAAATAAAATATAAGAAATAATAGCCAAAAAAAGTTGAAAAAAATTACCACTAGAGGAGAGATTATGGGATGCAAATGAGAGGACAAAGAACTGTTGTAATGCTTTTATAAAAATAAAAATTAATTTTAAATAAGAAAAAGAAAAAGAATTAAGCTGGGGAAAAAGGGCTCCAAATGTTAACCTTTTGGAGGGTACAGACTTGACCAAATCTGACCAAACTGTGGCATTCCCTTTTGAAAAAGGTCTGTAAGACATACTGACAAATGTAAATATCCAAATGCTCCAGTAAATTATGAAGTATCATTTGAGCAAATTACATGCCATATAAAGTTAAAATGTAAATTTATGAAGGTGGGTCAATATTTGCTATCTACTCCTTTCACTAGTTCTTGTAATACTAGCCGATTACTACATATTTTACTGTTATTCCTTTCCAGGTTCAACCCTTAGTATGTGAAATAGTTCTGAATCAGAGGGCATTTTACTGACACAGCAATTTAGACTCACTTCTAGAATGAAATCAGCCTTTAGAGAATTAATGGAGAATTATTCTTCTAGTGTATATGAAAGGTTTTTTTGAAGTTGCTTCATTTTTTAATTCACTTGGTTTTCTATATATCTACCCTTTCAATTTCTAGTAAAATTTCTCTACAGTATTTATTATTATACTCCAGAGAAATTCCCTAATGGCTGATTTCATTCTATAATTAAATCCAAAATGCTGCATTAGTAGGATGCCTTCTTTGATGTAGAACCACTTCATGATACAATTCTTGACCAGGGACTCCTGGGAAGTCAGGCCATGCTCATCTTGTTATAGGTACATGCAGTGGCGTCAATGTAATCACTAGGTTGACCTTCCATAGAAATGACCTGTAGTCACATGTAAAATCACCATATTAACATTTGCTTTCAAAATTATGCACTGATATATGAGGCCATGAGTTAGGATCTACTGTAGTGTACATGTGGTGCTTTTTTTAAAGAAAGACAGCTAATTAAAAAATTTCTAAATGAGAAATGTATGTTATGGAATCAAATGCAAAATTCATCTGAACTGCAGAAAAAAATCATGTTCTGTTCACTCTATTCCATTAGAGGAACTGTGATAGAAGTTTAAGAGAGCCTGGACTAAACTTCAGAGATAATAAACTCTTCTTCAGGTAAGGAGAAATAATGGGAAAGAGGAGAAGCAAAGGACATGAATAATGTCAGCTCACACTAATTGCCTGCTGGCCGGTAACTGCTTAACTTCAAAGGTCAGCGCCAGAACGCCCCTCGGTCCTCCAGGTGCTGGATGAGCAGTTTTAAGTGAAATGGCTGTTGTAGTGTAAAGCAGCAGAGCTTTAGAATTTGAATCTCAGTTTGGGAAAGGTTCTCATTCTCAGTTTCTTGCTTTCTTAGAAGAGAGCATCTGCCTTGGAGGATTAATGTTGTCATCTACTGACCTAGAGGTAATTCTTCATTGTTGTAGATTAAATGATGTAATGCCTGTAAAGTGTGAGCCCGAGGCCTGGCAAAACACAAAACCTTTGACAAATAGTAGCAATTGTTAGGAGCTGAAGTGGCATTAAGGAACACCAAAAAGTTGACTTTTTTCTATAAAATGAGAAATGGTAGTCCCACTTTACAAAAAGGAAGTCATTTTTTTCTAAATTAAATGATAGCTAGTCTTCTAAAATTTATGTGAAAATTAATTTTTAACAAAACCCTAATAATATTTATGTTTTCTATGCAAAGAGGCAGCTTGCTGTTTCTGTAATGACCCCCAAAAAGCAATAACTGAGTTAACTCTTGACTAGACATTACAGGGAATACCAATATTCTGTCTCTCTTTAAAACTTTTTAACGCTCCTTGATTTCCTTGTGGCAGTGTGGCCTTGCTGCTGATTTTTCACTGTGGCATGTATGCAAGTGTGTGTGTGTGGTATTTACTACCTAGAAAGTTACCTTTTCTGTTTTCTTTAATTTTTAAGTGGATGAATTAAAGGTTTGTTCTCTTTTATTGAAGCAGCAATCAAGATTAATTATGTTGAATGTAACTCCCATGGCCCTTAATTGTCTTTTTTCTGTCTGTCAATGGCCTTTAATAGGAATAAAGATTCTCTTTATTTGTTCGAAATAATTAATTGACCACATAAAGGCTTGTAATATATGTTCACCATGTGAATTTACTCATTAATGTTAATGATGGCTGCTTCTGTCATTGCCAGTGAGGCGCCACCAGCCTGCAGAGAAATTCTGACTCCCGGGAGAAGGGAAGCAGGACCGAGGCCAACAGGGCAGGGCATGGGGAATGCCAGCACATGGAAGAGCAGAGTCAAAGGAACGAGGGAGTGGAGAGTTCTAAGGAGGGAGCGATGACATTGTCCAAAGGAATAGGAAGACCAAATAAGGCAAAAACTGGGTAATCCTTTAGGCTGGGGGGTAAAGTTTCATTTGAGACTTTTGCAGTAACAACTTTAGGGGAAGGGAGATGGTGGGATTTGATCTTCCCATTCTCCCTAGTTATCACACCCAGCCTTCCTCCGCAACCATACCAAAGGCTTACAAATCTGCTTTGCCAGCTAAGTTCGATTCCTCAGTTTTCAGATTTGTACCTGTTTTCTGGAACTACTTGAGTATTGCACTCAACAGTCTAATTTCCCCTTTGAAGCGTGTCTCCTGTCCCATATTCTCTGTCTCGGCTGGATTGACCGTCCAGTCCCAATACCAGGACCCTATCGTCCTTTACTCTTACTTCTTTGTCACCTTTCTCATCAAACCAACTGCCACGTCCTGTCGATTTTGCACCTTTTTCTTCAATCTAATCTCACCTCTCCACAATACGAACAGAGGCCTTGTCGGGCTTCATCCATCCCCTAGTGCAATATGGAACAGGCTCCTTATGGATATGTCTTAAAGCCACTCCCCCCACCCCCAGTTATTCTCACATATCCCGCAGTGATATTTTCAAATGTAATTACGACCAGGCCACAATCTCAACTAAGCTGTTCTCTGTCTTCTAATTTACTGGGGGGTAAAGAATGCACCTGAGGCTCCCACTGCCTGGCTACAGCCTACCTCCCTAACCCCTTGCTTCTGTTCTCACACAAAGTATCTGGAAACACAAGACTCTTGCCTGTAAGCTCAGGCTGACTCCTCTATCTCATATGTTACTTTAAGATTCGCCTCGGTTGTCACCTCCTCCCACAAATTTCATTCTTCTCACTGGCACAGTTATTGAACTTTCCTTTACGCCTCCATATCACCATGTGTACAATTCTGCAGTTGTACTTACCAGACCTATGGTAATTTTTCTTGCAATACATATTTTTTGAATGCCTATTCTACTCCAGGGAAACAGGGTTGAAGAAGAAAGAGACTAGGCACTAATTGCTCTGTAGTGTATGGCTTATTAAGATTGGGGTCAGAATTCAAATCTAGTTTGTCTGATTCCAAATTTTATAATTTTTCCATCATGACCAGATACAGAGGACAGACTCCAGTTATACCATAAACTATCTTCTCTTTGGTTTGCTCTTCTGGTCAAAAATGTATACTAGTATGAAAGTCTAGATGAATGCTATTCAACCCAACCTACGTACACACCATATTGATTACTCTCTATAGACAAAGCTAATACCTTTATACATGACCAGATATTTTACCAACTAATAGTTATGAAAAAAGCAACAACAACAGAACACCCAAGGCAACCTGTGCATACCGTCCCCCCCACACACACACTACTTGTCTTAAGTATAGCAAGGTTATCAAGAATCTTCCCCAAATGCCTAGCAACAATGAAAATTTAAAATATTTAAAGCTATGCTTTTATACTCAGCTTTCACTTTTTCCTATTTTTTTTCTTGGTGTTATTAGCTTGCTTCCATAAAGTAAATTATGTAAATTAAAGAACAGTTTCATTAAAAAAAATTTTAAATAAAATTGATATCAGGTAGAATGGGTCTGATAAGATGCTCTTCCTTGTATATTCAATCCAGCAGCTGTTATCCCAATAAAACAGATAACTGCTTCCTTCTAAGACAATGACAAATACTAAAATACTTAAGATTAAATCAAAAGAAAAAGAAAGAAAACAAGTAAAAGCTTGGAGAAGGGAAAAGATGATTCAAAAATGCCTTTGTACAAATTGTTGCTGAAAAGATCTGTATTTTAAAAGCAACAGCAGTGATATTTATTGTTTTCTAGGATAAAATGCCTGGGTATTTATTGTAGTTGCCACTTCTCCACAGGGAAGAAAGGCAGTCGTCTCCGCAGCACATTCAATATTGCTGAAGTTCCCTGGAAGGGATTGTAAGCATTCCCATTTCCTACAGTTGCAATCTTTTTTGAAGCTACCAGCAATTGCCCAGCTCCACACCTCTCACACCAACCCACAGCCCCACCACTACTGAGACCTTAAAAACTTGTCGGACCACAAAATCTTCCCTTCTTTGACTACCCATATACTACTGGCACCAAGTCTTAATGATTTCTTCTCCCAATGTCTCCTTCTCCATCCTCCTGACAGTGCTTTAACTAAGACTCTCATTATTTTTCACCTGAATATTCTCTGATTACCCATCTGTCTCCTTCTGGTAACAGGTGCCAGTTGTTACTAAAAGCAAAAACCTGAGTCAATCACTTCCCTACTCATGAACATGTAAGGGTTGGGTGTGAATGTGAGGGAGCAGTGTAGACAAGTTTGAAAGGCATATGAACACAGCCAGATTCTCTAGGTCAAGGGCAAGCTCTAAGAATGTTTCTTTTGGAATAAAATGTAATATATAAAGCATATTTTTGTAGTAATTTTACATTGAATTTTTTTCTTTTGTATTTATAACTACTCGTGGACTGTATACTTGAGAAAGGTGATACATGGTTAATTCATCCTTGGGTCCTGGCACTGTGTATCAATGAGCAGATGTTGAAGAGGTACTCATGAACACAAGCACTCAGGAAGGCAGGGAAATGGCAAAGGGATGATGGAAGAAGAAAGAAAGAAAAAGGAGGGAGTGAGGGAAGGAAAGAAGAGTAAATGGGTGTCATAATTAGCTTGCAATTTCACCAAGTGCATATAGAAAAAAATATTTTTACTCCACTATTTTTGAGTTGATTCATATTTAATTGAATTTGTTGGAGTTATACTGGTTAACAAAATTATCCAGGTTACTGGAGCACAATTCTACAACACAACATCCGTACACTGTATTGTATGTTCATTACCCCAATCAAGTCTCTGTCTATCACCAATTATTTCCCCCATACCATTTTCCACCTGACTCTTTTCTTACTAAAGATAATTATCAACACATATTAAACTAAAGAATTTTAAAACATTTTGTTATAATGGGTGCAAAATAATTATTTCTTTTAAACAGCTTTCAAACAAACTTGGAAACACTATAGCCTGAACACTCTTTTTTTTCTCTTTTTTTATTTTATCTTCATTGTACTTTTTCCATTACCACTTAGTCCCATTATGCCCTTCTCCCTCTAGCAATCACTGCAGTAAACTGTGTCCATGAGTCCTTTTTCCTTTTTGCTCAATCCCCCCAACCCCTCAACTAGCTGTCATCCTGCCTTCCATCTATGAATCTGTCTCTGTTTTGCTTGTTAGTTCAGTTCATTATACACCACATATGAGTGAAATCATATGGTATTTGTCTTTCTCTGCCTGGCTTATTTTAATTTGCATAATGTTGTCCAGGCTCATCCATACTGTTGCAAAGGGCAAGTTTTTCTCCTTTTCTATGGCAGAGTAGCATTCCATTGTATAAATGTCCCATGTGGCTTTATCTATTATCTATTGATGGACACTTGTGCAGCTTCCATATCTTGGTAATTGTAAATAACACTGGAATGAACAGAGGGGCACTTTCATTCTTCTGAATTAGTGTTTTGGGTTCCTTTGGATATATTCCCAGAAGTGGAATCTCTAGGTCAAAAGGCAGATCTATTTTTAATTTTTTGAGGTATCTCCATACTGCTTTCCACAGTGGCTGCACCATGCTGAATTCCTACCAACAATACCGAAGTCTTCCCCTTTCTCCACATCCTTGCCAGCACTTGTTTTTGGTGGATTGATGGATGATAGCCATTCTGACAGATAATCTCACTGTGGTTTTAATTTGCATTTCTCTAATGATAATTGATGTTGAGCATCTTTTCATATGTCTATTAGCCATCTGCATGTCCTCTTTGTATAAGGGTCTACTCAGGTCCTTTGCCCATTTTCAATTGGGTTGTTTCATTTTTTGATGTTGAGTTTTGTATGTTGTCTATAAATTTTGGATATTAACCCCTTATCAGATGTATCAGAGAATATGTTCTCCCATTCTGTGGGTTGTCTTTTTATTTTGTTGATTTCCTTTGTTGTGAAAAAACTTTTTAGTTTGATGTAGTTCCATTCATTTTTTTTCTTTTGTTTCCCTTGCCTAGAGAGAGAGATCCAATAAAAAATTTCTACAAGCAATGTCTGAGATTTTGCTGCCTATGTTTTCTTCTAGGATTTTTATGATTTTGGGTCTAATATTTAAGTCTTTTATTCATTTTGAATTTATTCTTTTATGTTGTGTAAGACAACGGTCTAGTTTCATTTTTCTGCACATATCTGTCCAATTTTCCCAACACCTTTTATTGTAAAAACTATCTTTAGCTCATTCTATGTGTTTGCTTCTTTGTTGAATATTAATTGACTATAAAGATGTGGATTTCTGGGCTCTCTCTTCTGTTTTATTTATCTGGGTGTCTGTTTATGTGCCAGGACCATGCTGGTTTGACTACTATGGCCTTATAGTATAGTTTGATATTAGGTAGTGTGATTCCTCCAATTTGATCTTCTTTCCCAGGATCGCTGTGGCTCTGCAGGACCTTTTGTATTTGTTCTAGTTCTGTGAAATACATCATTGGAATCTTGACAGGAATCTTGCTTAGGGTAGTATGGACATTTTAATGATGTTAATTCTTCCTATCCGTGAATATGGTATGTCCTTCCACTTATTTGTATCTTCTTCAATTTCTTTCTTTAGTGTCTTATAATTTTCCATGTAAAGGTTTTTTACACTCTTGGTTAAATTTATTACTAGTATTTTATTCTTTTTGAAACAATTGTGAATGGGGTTGTTTTCTTAATTTTCCTTTCTGTTAGTTCATTATTGGCATATAAAAATGCAACTGATTTCTGGATATTAATTTTGTATCTTGCTACTTTGCTGAATTCATTAATCTGTTCTACTAGTTTCTTGGTGGAATCTTTGGGGTTTTCTATGTACAATATCATGCCATCTGCAAATAAAGACAGTTTTACTTCTTCCTTTCTAATTTGGATGCCTTTTATTTTTTTTTCTAGTCTGATTGCTATGGCTAGTACTTCCAATACTATGTTGTATAAGAGAGATGAAAGCAGACATTTCTATCTTGTTCATGATCTTATGGGGAGCACTTTTAGTTTCTGCTCATTGAGTATGATGCTGGCAGTGGATGTGTGATATATGGCCTTTATTATGTTTAGGTATGTTCCCTCTCTTCCCACTTTGCTGAGAGTTTTCATCATGAATGGGTGCTGGATTTTATCAAATGTTTTTTCTACATCTATTGATATGATCATGTGGTTTTTAGCCTTCATTTTATTTTTGTGGTGAATCACATTTATTGCTTTGCAAGTAGCGTACCACCTTGCATTCCTGGAGTAAATCCCACTGATCAGGGTGTATGATCATTTTAATGCACTGCTGTATTCAGTTTGCTAATATTTTGTTGAGGATTTTAGCATCTATTGTCATCAGGGAGATTGGTCTATAATTTTCTTTCTTTGTATTGTCTTTATCTGGTTTTAGTATTAGGATAATGCTTGACTCATAAAATGAGTTTTGGAGCCTTCTCTCATCTTGAATTTTATGAAACAGTTTGAGAAGGAGAGGTGTTAGTTCTTCTTGAAATGTTTGGTAAAATTCTCCTTTAAAGCCATCTGCTCTGGGGCTTTTTTTTATTGTTGGGAGTTTTTTTATTACTGCTTCAATTTTACTATGTGTAATCTGTCTATTCAGGTTCTCTGATTCTTCCTGATTTATTTTTGGAAGATTGTATGTTTCCAGGAATTTATCCATTTCATCCATGTTGTCCAGTTTGTTGGCATATAATTAACTGTACATAATATTTTCTTTGGTGTCAGTTGTTAGTACTCTTCTTTTGCTTCTGATTTTATTTATTTGGGTTTCTCTCTCTTTCTCTCTCTCCCTCTCTCCCTCTTTTTTTAATGAGTCTGGTTAAAGGTTTGTCAATCTTGTTTATTCTTTGAAAGAACCAGTTCTTGGATTCACTGATCTTTTGTATCTCTTTTTTATACTCTATTTCATTTATTTCTGCTCTGATCTTAATTATTTCCTTCCTTCTACTTAAATTGGGCTTTGTTTGTTGTTCTTGTTCAAATTCCTTTAAGTGCGAAGTTAGATTTTTTTATTTGAGCTTTTTCTTGTTTTTTTGAGATAGTCCTCTAATGCCATGAATTTCCCTCTTAGGATTGCTTTCCTAGTGTCCCACAGATTTGGGATTGTTGTGTCCTCATTTTCATTTGTTTCAAGGTATCTTTTGATTTCTTCCTTGATCTCGTTGACCCATTATTGTTCAATAACATGTTATTTATCTTCCATGTGATTGCATGTTTTTTTCAGGGTTCTTCTTGTGATTGATTTCTAGTTTCATAGCATTGTAGTCAGAGAAGATGCTTGATATGATTTCAATCTTCTTAAATTTACTGAGACTTGTTTTATGTCCTAACATGAGGTCTGTCCTAGAAAACATTCCATGTGTACTTGAAAAGTATATATATTCTGCTGCTTTGGGGTGAAATGCTCTGAAGATATCAATTCAATCCATTTGACCTAGTGTGTCCTTTAAAGCTACTGTTTCCTTATTGATTTTCTTCCTGGAAGATCTATACATTGAAGTCAATGGGGTGTTAAAATCCCCTCCTATGACTGTATTTCTGTTGGTCTCTCCCTTTATGTCCATCAAGATTTGCTTTACATATTTAGGTCCTCCTATGTAGGGTGTGTAAAGTGTTACTTGGGTTATATGCTTTTGTTATATTGTTACCTTTATCATTATGTAGTATCCTTTGTCTCTTACTATAGCCTTGGTTTTAAAGTCCATTTTGTCAGATATAAGTACTGCTACCCTGACTTTTTTTCCCTTTTCCATTTGAATGAAATATCTTTTTCCATTCCTTTACTGTTGTTCTGTGTGTCTCTTTCAATCTGAGATGTGTCTCTTGGAGGTAACATACCTGGGTCTTGTTTTCTTATCCACTCAGCTAACCTATGTCTTTTGGTTGGTGCATTTAAGCCATTTACATTTAAAGTGATTATTGATAGATTTGTATGTAGTGCCATTTTATTGTTAGACTGTTTTCCTCTTTTTTTTTCTTTCATTTTTCCTTCTTCTTTTTAAAGCAAGTCCTTGTTGTAGTACTGGTTTAGTATAAACAAACTCCTTTAGCTTTTTCTTGTCTGAGAAGCTCCTTATTTCTCCTTCGATTTTAAATGCTAGCCTTGCTGGGTAAAGTAGCCTTGGTTGTAGGTCTTTGCTTTTCATCATTTTGAATATTTCATGTCACCCCCTTCTGGCCTGAAATGTTTCTGATGAGTAATCAGATGGTAGTCTAATTGATGTTCCCTTGTAGATAACTACCTGCTTTTCTCTTGTGGCTTTTAGGATTCTCTCCTTATCTTTAAGCCTTGGCATTTTAATTATGATGTATCTCAGTGCAGACCTCCTTGGGCACAACTTGTTTGGGACTCTCTGAGCATCCTGGACTTGTGTGTCTTTTTCCTTCACCAGATTAGGGAAGTTTTCAGTCATTATTTCTTCAAATAGGTACTTGATCCCTTGCTTGCTCTCATCTCCTTCTGGTTATTTCCATGATGCAGATATTGTTACACTCATGTTGTCTAAAGATGGTTCGTAAGCTCTCCTCATTTTTAAAAAATTATTTTTCTTTTTGATGCTCTGCCTAGGTGATTTGTTTGACCTTGTATTCTAAAACACTGATTTGACCCTCTGCTTCATCTAACCTACCATTTATTCCTTCCAGTGTATTATTTATTTCAGATATTGCATTTCTGACTGGTATTTTTTTGTGGTTTCTATGTCTTTTTTCTTGCTGTTGAGAATCCTTATAATCATTTCTCTAAGCTCTCCATCAGACAAATTGCTTACCTCCATTTCTTCTAGTTCTTCTGGAGAACTCTCTTGTTCTTTCATTTGGGATTTGTTTCTTTGTCTTCCTATTTTGGCTTCTTTGTATTTTCTGCCTTAGTTGTTAAACTAATCGATCGTTAAACTGATTGGTTGTTAATTGAATCAAGCTATAATTAGCAGCCTGTAATGGGGCAGAGTAATTGCTGTGGGCAGGGCTATTGCTTCCCCTCCGGCTGATACCACTTGGAGAGGAGTGCTCTACCTGAGAGAGATGGCTCCTGTAGCATTAAGAATGAGTCAGCACAGGGATTCTGGCTACTGTTCCTTTAGTTCTCTCCCCAGAGCCACCCACCCCAGATTCCCCTCAAGTGCCTCTAGTCTACTTTGCCCTCCCTCTGCCAGATCCCAGGGTCAGTGGCTGCAAAAAAAAATTGGTGTTTATCTTTTAAGAGGCTCTCTGCATCTCCAACCATCTCTCCCTGGCTGACAGAACCCCTGCTGCTTTTCACAGCCGGGTGATATCTGGGTTCCTTTCTAGCTCTGGTGCTCTAAGCAGGGGAGCCCAGCTTGGGGTTTATACCCCACACTTCTCAGGGGGAACACCCCTGGCTGCAGAAATATCCCTCTGAAAATTCAGCTGCCACCCATGAGCACTCAGCCACCACTCTGGCACCTTCTCCACACTCCTTACCAGTCTTTTTGTGATAAAGTGGTTCCTTCTCTCCTTGGTTATAAGGCTTCTCTCCAACTAGTATTTAGTTGGTTATTCAGGATGATTTCTCTACAATTTAGTTGTAATTCTAGATTGGTCCTCTAAGGAGGTTAGCGTAGCTTCCACTTACTCCTCTGGTATCTTGGATTGTCCCCTGAACACTTTCAAAGGTATTCAAAGGAGAAACGTATAAGAATCTAGCCATTCAGTGATGCCGTCTCATTAGACAACCAGTCCTTTTCCCTTGTGTAATCCACTTGTGCCAACATATGGCATCAATAACCCTCTTGTTGAGTACTTATGATTTTATTTGAAACATTTTATGAAAACAGTTTATCTCTTTTAAAATTCACAAGCAACTAAAACTTTTTTCATTTGTGGTACAAAAATAAACAGCTGCTTAATTTTTTTCTAGGGAACTTTTTAACATACAGTTATTCACATTCATGACATTTTTATTGTGTCCTTGATTTTCCAAGCTGGAGTACAAAGGTGATAATGAAATGCTAATTCAAATTATAATAGTTTGCATTTGTATAGCACGTCAGGGTTAGCAAAGTGCTAAAACCTATACTCTCATTTAACTCTAATTTAGATCTTTGCTGTCAGTAGTCCTTAAATTTCAATCTTCTTCCCTAATCCCCCTGGGACCATTAGGATGGGTTCAAGTTTCCCTTCTCATTCAGTCTCCCCTACCAGGCAGCTTTCAACTGTTGTCACTTGTCACTGTTATCTTTCCAAAGCATGGATCCGATAGTGCAGAGGGAGCAATGTACTGAAGCAGAAATGGCTTTGTATCAGACAAAACTGAATGTGAATGCTGGCTCTGGCACTTTGTAGGTACATGACCTTTTAAACCTAACTTCCTGAGTTTTCTCACCTGCAAAGTGAGGGTAATAATACCCTCATTGCAACATTGTTGCAAGAACTAAATGACATGTTTTAAAATCTAGATCAGTGCCTTTCACATATATACTAAACATTCCAACAAATGATCACTATCTCATTATTTGTCACTACCCTGCATAAGAATGTTTATGAAACAACAACTATTTGCTAGAGAAAGTACCATATGTTAGGCATTGCATTATACACTGAAGATGCAGCACTGACTAGAAAGCTTACAATCTAATAATCCCAAAACAGAGACATTCAGACTTCAATAGGGATAAATACAGAATATTAGGAAAGTATACAAATACAGCATGTAAACTGGTTTTAAGCTGTCATCTTAAATTTGGGAAGACCTGAGCTTAGAGAAGGAGGTAAAGAGAAGATAGGATGGTGGGGTGGAGCTTAAACTGGAAACCTGGCATTTACAAAGGCAAGGCAGAGCTTGATGAGTGAAGAAACTGGCATCTGCTGAGTGTGGCTGGAGATATAGTAATGCAGGAAGGTAGAGGGGAAAATATGAGGAAGAGACAGGGAACAGGGGAATGATAAGATGAGAAACTAGAGAGGTGAAAGGCACTGAAAGCCGTGTTAAGAAATTTGAATTTTGTCTTGAAGGGAGCAGAGACCTATTAAAAAAGAATAAGCAGGAAATAAATCTGATCACAATTTTTTTTTTAGAAGTGACATTTCAGGACCTATCATAGGGTTCCTCAACCTAGCCCATATCCATGCCAGGGCTTCTGGTAATTTTCAATTTCCTTGAAATTTGGTACAAATTTATGCATATGTGGCTGCATGTATATGAATGCACGTGAGTGTTTTTCCAGAGACAGCATCCGTAAGTCTGACTCGAAAATGAATAAAAGTCATCATCTAAATACTTCCTGCAAGATAAAACCCAGACTCTTATATCTTTTCATATTCAGGCTAAAACCTTCATTTTCTCATTCTTTTCACAAAGTTTAGAATAGAACCACTTTTAATTTTTTGCCATTCCTAATATTCCTCTGAGTCTTTTTCCTAGTATAGGCCTCTGGACTGATCTGCTCTTTCCAATCTACCCCTACCTCCCATCCACCTTTTGCTCACAGAACTACCCCTGTCTGAAAGGCTGGCTGAGCTGTTCCTTCCTTCATGAGGCATTCTTTCAGTTTTCTTTCCCATTTTTCTCTAGCTCAAGCATGTTTCACAGTCATAGAGTTTAAATGACCCAGCTGGAATAAGAGATGGACAAAGAGACCCAGCCACTAGAAATAGAAAGTCCAGAGACTGACCCATACTTACATGGCAATCAGATGTACTACAGAACTTGTCTTGAAAATCAGTGGAGAGACAATGGGCTGTTTTTAAAATGGTGCTAGAACAACTGGTCATCTATAAAAGAAAAAGAATGGATCCTTCATATCATTCTCAAAAATAAATTCAAAATTAGTAAAATCAAAGCATAAAAACTTTTAAGAGGAAAAAAATTGGAGACCATCTGCACATATTAAAACCAAGAGATAAATTTGACTACTATAAACATCTTTTTGTTGAAAGATACCAGAACTAGAATGGAACTTGGGCCATATATGGAGACAACTGCAAAAGAATTAGTATCCAAAATATGTGACAAAGTCTTTCAAATGAATAAAACAGGAAAAAAGTTCAGTTTTTTAAATATTTTGTTAAAAGGTGTTACTGTTTTTACATAGCACAAATTGAAAAAATTAAATGGTCTGAAAAGAGCTAATTTTGGAAATAGTATAAAGAAATAAGTATTCTAATCCTTGTTGATGGGAATTTAAATTGTTACAGCCACATTGGAAAAAATTTTATTATTTTATAAATCTGAACATATGTCTGTCTCCTCAAAGAAACTTTTGTATCTAGCACTAGCAGATGTACATAAGAATATATGTAGCAGCATTGTTCATATTAGAAAAAATTGAAATCAACCCAAAAATCTGTGAAAATTAGAAAATATAAGAAAATTGTGTTTTATGAAGCATAAAGTAGTTTATGAAGCATAAATTGTGTTTTATGAAGCAAAAATAAATAGATTTTATGCATATATATCAACATGGAATAATGTTAACATAATATTAAATGAGGTCAACTTGCAAAAGAAAGCAAACAGTATTTCATTCACTTACAGACAGACAAATCTAAATATATATTTTTAGGATTACTAGACCTGTGGTAAACATAAATAAATGAGGGAATTTCATTAACTCCAGGTATCGGTTGCCTCTCATTAGGTTGGGTAGGACAAAGAAAAGGGACATGATTGGGAAAGACATAAAGCACCTTTCTTAAACTGGATTAAGGAATATGGGTCTTGGTTTTATTAATAAATTTTAGAAGATCATACATATTATATAAGCTCTTATATTTGTATAGTTCACCATAAAAAATCTGAAAAAGACAAAAGCAATCATAAGATGCATGCAATGACCCACGAAAGACACGGTTCCTCTGCTTGAAGAGCTCCCAGTCTGGCGCTTGTTTCAAGGTCTCTGTCCTTTGTGCTTCATATAGTATTGTAAGGGACTCTCTTTATTGTTTCTTCCTTCTACATTATGTTACATTTCTTCTGTCTTCTTAAGCTGCATGCTTAATGCATTCATTTTCACACCTTTATTTTTTCTAATGTAAGCATTTCAAGCTAGAATTTATTTGGGCATTTTATTAATAATATTTTGAAGTTTGTTAAGACTTTAAGTCTAGTACATGGTTCATTGCTATTTTTTCATATGTATTTATAAAAAATACTCATAGGGTGTGATTCCATGTTTTACATATGCCCACTAGGACAAACTTGTGGGCATCCATTCTTCTACAGCTTTTCTTTTATTTTTGTCTATTTTTAATCATTTTGATAGAGCTATGTCTTAAAATGCCCTGTTTTGACAGTAGATTTGTAATATCTACTTGTACATAGGCCAAATTTTTCTTCAAATACTTTAAAGCTATGATTCTAAGTACATACAGATTTATAGTTATATATTTTTGGTGAGCTGAAGTGCTTATTAACATATCATCACTTTCTCTCTACTAATGCATTTTGTTTTAAGTTAGTATTGCTTCATAGACATTTTTTAGTTAGTTTTGCTAGTTTTATGATTTTTTCCTGAAGTTTTGGGGGTATCACAGGTAATAGGATACAGTTTAATTACTTTTAAATTTAATCCACTTTGATAGTCCTTGTTTTTTAATTGGAGAGATTAATTCATATTTATTGATGGAAGCTATTGGTATGTTTGCATCAATTTACTCCACTCTATTCATTTTTATCTGCTTTGCTTCTTCTAACTATTTACTTGTTTTTTATTATGTTTACTAATGATTTTTTCTTTTTATCTTATATCATTTATTTTGCCTCTACCCACTAGGAAACTATACACCTTATAGCTATTTCTTCAGTGGTTACCCTAGAAATTTTAATATGAACAGTTAATTTTAATGTAAAGTTAATAAATATATTTACCTTCCTCCCATACAATTTAAGAAGAATCTGAAAATGTTTTTAATCTGATTATTTTTTTCTGATACATGACTTTGTTATTCAGAATTTTAGTTCTACATTAATTTTCTCAGATTTAGTGTGATATTATTGACATATAACATATGTAAGTTTAAGGTGTACAGTGTGATAACTAAATACACATCTATATTTCACAATAATTACCACAAAAGATCATAAAACATCAATAAGATACTGCCTCTCCATCCCTTCATATAATTATGATTTCTGTGTGATGATAACTTTTAAGATCTACTTTCTTAAAAACTTCCAAGAAATAATACAGTATTGATTATTGTAGTCATCATGCTGTGCATCAGAACCCCAATCTTATTTATCTATAGCTCAGAATTTGTACCCTTTAACCAACTCTTCCAATTTTCCCCACATCCCAACCCCTGAAAATCAACATTCTACTGTCTATTTTTATGAGTGTGTCCTTTTTAGATTCACATACAAGTAAAATCATATAATATTTTTCACTGTCTGATATATTTAACTTAGTATAATGCCCTCAAGGTCCATCGCATTGTCACAAAAAAGCAGGATTGCCTCATTTTTATGGCTAAACAATATCCCATTTTATATGTATAGCATACTTTCTTTATCCATTTATCTGTTCATGGACACTTAGGTTGTTTCCATACCTTGGCTATTGTGACTGATGCTGCAGTGAACTTGAGGATGTGGAGATCTCGTTGAGACAGCGTTCACACTTTATTCCCAGAAGTAGAATTGCGAGGTCATATAGTTGCTCTATTTTTAATTTTTGGGGAAATTCCTCAATATTTTTCATAATGGCTGTACCAAGTTACATTCCCACCAATGGTGCACAATAGTTCCCTTTTCTCCAAATTTTTATCAACACTTTTTTTTGTCTTTTTGATAATAACCATTTTAACAGATTTGAGGTGGTAATCATATTGTGGTTTTTATTTGCATTTCCCAGATGATAGATGATGTTGAGTATCTTTTCATGTACCTGTTGGTCATTTGTATGTCTTCTATGGAAAAGTGTCTATTAAAGTCCTTTGCCCATTTTTCATTCAGATTGTTTGCTTTTGTTTTTACTGGTGGGTTGCCTGTGTTCTTTCAAATATTAACCCCTTATCAGATAGTTTGCAAATATTTTGTTCCCACCCCTTAGGTGGCATTTTTATTATGCTGATTGTTTCTCATGCTATACATAAACCTTTTAGTTTTACGTAGCCCCATTTGCTTACTTTTGCATTTATTGCTTGTGGTATGGGTGTCATACCTAAACAATCTTTGCCAAGACCAATGTCAGTGAGTTTTTCCCTTGTTTTCTTCTAGTAGTTCTACAGTTTTGGGTCTTATACTTGTCTTTAATCTATTTTGAGTTAATTTTTATGAATGTAATAAGACAGGATCCTACTTTACCTTTTTTTATGTAATTATACAGTTCTTGCAATGCCATTTATTGAATAGACTATCCTATCCCCCACTGCATCTTTTTGGATCCTTGTTAAATATTAGTTGACAGTAAATGAGTGGTTTATTTGGGGGCTCTCAGTTCTGTTCCATTGATCTATGTCTATTTTTATGCCATTCATACTACTTTGACTTATATTGATTATTTTAATCCCATGATTAGACATTTTATTATTATTTTATATAGTTGATATTTGTTTAATTTAACCACACATTTTCTTTTCTAAAAATTTTAAATTTTATTGCTACTCCTTGTAACTCTGACCTCTCTGCAAAGGCATGCATTTCCCACTGACTCTTTTTGCAAGGTTCAGTTTTTCCACATAGACCCCCATCTCCATATGGAATAGTCTCTAAACCAGCATGCCTCCCTGTTCAGACCTCAGTCAGTCTTCTATCCTTCCCATTCATCCATCAGATAACAGCAGATACCACCAAAACAAAAGCTAAATACAGACCTACTTAACACGTTGTGTTACTATCTTGTTATTCGAGAATTTGAGAAATTTCTGTACTTTACATGCAGAGCTCAATTATCCACTAAAGGAGTGTATGTATGTGTGTGTGTATGTTTAGTTTTGTTACACTAGAAAGTTTTACTTTGAATATTTAGACAACCATACTGCTGAAAACAGAAATTGGCAATATCTTTCTTTTTTTTATCTTCATTGTAGACAATAACATATAATTGGTATTTCACAAATTTATTTTAAATGCATGTAGATATTGTAGACTCAAGATCCAAGATCCAAGTCTCCTCATACTGTCAAGCAAATGTCTGAAATTCGTTTGACTTACATATATTCTGAATTGAGAGTATCTTTATATGCTATAAGAAAAGTGCACTGTTATCCCTGTTTTGTCTTCATCTGCTCACTTGTGGTGACTCCTCAGTGGTCCACTTTTCATCACCTCTTCCAGAAATACCTCCATGAGTCAGCCTCACCACACCATGAACATAATCTGGTACACATATGCTACATGTTTGTTTTTACCATATCTGATATTTACCTTGGCATAGATTTTTTCACTCTGTTTAATTTATTGTCTCTTAACTTGTAAGCAACTGAGCTTAGTTGCCATGTCTGATTCACTTTGTGTCACTTGCACTTGGTGTAGTGTCTAGCTTGTAGCAGATATCAATTAATGGTTTTCCATGAACGAATGCATAATTCTTTTTATTTTTTCCAATATATAAATCTTTTTGCATTTTTAAAATATCCAGAATAGGTTTTTAGAGTATACATTGTTGCCTCCAAATATGTCTTTACTTCCCACTTTCAGGACTTTCTCTTTCTGTCAGCTCTCTTAAAAAATATCTAACTATTACTTTTTTGTGTCAGTATTTAAATTGCATACTCTTCATAAACCAATTTATGTCAGAGTTAAATTGCTTTCATTAGCTCAAGAAAAAGAACTTTCATACAAAAATGTTTGAAGACTCAAAACAGTTTCATTGTTTTTGAAATGCAAAATTCATTAGCAAATCAAAGGCAGGCTAACTATAACCATTAGCAGTCTTACTCTAATTAGCTATTAATTATATTTGCTATTTTATACTATATTGAACAATTACAGCTATTTCATAATCACCCACGACTTCTTTTTCATTCAAAGCTTGAATCTTGAAGGAATCATTAAAATGTCTTTAATTTCTTTCCAATTTATAGACATCATGATTCATATTCAAATGTTCACCACTTTGTTTATGAAATTAGATTTCACTTAGATTGTTTACCTCTCTGAAACTTCCAGTTCAATAAAGTACCACTTTCAGCTGGAACTTAGCACTCTACTCATTTTCCCTCTACTTATCAAAGTGTTTGTTAAAATATATTTTTATGCATATGCTATATTCAGTAATACAGGGTGCTAGTTACTTTGGTATACATAAAGGTGAAATAGGTTTCTACCAAGATGAATTAGATATGACTTGTACCTTCAAAGACTCATTATCTAGAAAAGTAAAAAATTAACTATATAGGGGTGCCTCTGTATCTGTGTATGTAAATATTAATAATGGCTAATGGTTATCAACTCTTACTGTGTGCCAGTCGCAGTTTTACATGTTCACAAGTAATTCGTTTCATCAAATCAAGGCCATTGATTATAAGGCACATCATTATTGTATAGAACCATGAAACACTCCTTAAAAATTCTAACTTGCTCTTGATTATAAGATGCATCTCACATATTAAAGATGTTAATATGTAAAAAAAAAAAAGTAGCACTTTACATTGAAGAAATGTAATAACTCATTTAATGTTCTCAACAAACCTTCAAGTCAGGTAATGTTATTGTTCCCATTTTACCGATGAGGAAATTAATAGTATTCAGATACATTAAGCAGCTTGCTCAAGACCACACAGCTAGTAAGTCGATGAGTGGGGATTGAACCCACATCAGTCTGATTTCAAATGCCATGCTGTTAGCCTCTGTGCCAGAAAGGCGTTGTATGTTCTGTGTAATCAGGTGCTCAGGAGTTTCCATATCTTTGGTTCCTGACATGGTTTTATTTACAGCTGGAGAAGAATACAGGAATATCTTTTAATTCCTGAGAGAAATTGAGAATTTAGTTGAGATGAGATTTGAATAAAAAAAAACAACTCTGTTTTGAAATTTATTTCTCTAAACTTGACAGAACATGGTTATAGTAATCAGACTAAAAAATAGTTAGTATACCTTATCAATAGCAGTAACCAGACAATTGAGTTTCTTTTTAATCTATGAGTTTATAAGGTTACATTGCATGTAGATGTAATGATCCTTACAGGATGTTACAGGCTAGAAAGAAATTTAGTTAACTTTTACCATGAGTGCAGACATCTGTTTTTTCTATATTTATGGGAAGATTGGCAGTTAATAGAAACTATCAATTAAACTTCCATTTTTTAACTTTAATTTTAAAATGGTACAACACTTTTGCACAGCTTGTTGAAATTCTAGCAAGGAGCCACAAATGAGTAACCAAAAGCAAGAAACTGTATATTTAATCTTAAGTAGCAACCACTGCAATCTGTTTTATTAAAAAAACTAATGAGTTAAGAACAACTAAATGTTACATGGTTTCTGCCTATAAATAATGAATAACATTTTACGAACAAGTGGTAGTTAGATGTACTCTGGGCCAACTGCATAGTCATGGATACTAGAGAATTCATCTGTGAAAATTAAGCAAAACACAATTAGAAATGTCAACAGAAAGAATCTCATTAAGATAATTCTTCCAGAATGAATAAAAATTCTGTTCCAGCTGTTCATATCCTGACTAGTTAATATGAGATGGACATAGCTAAAAAACCTTGTTTCCCAGACTATGGTAATGTTAACACCTACATCACTAGGGTGCTTGTTAAAAATACAAATTTGACCTTCATCCCAGACCCATCGTATCAGTATGACTTTGGGTAGAGCTCAAGAATTCACATTTTAAACAAGCACCTGCACCCACCAGGGATTGTAAGCATGCAGGATTTGAGAACCTTTGCTTTCACACTCAACATTTCCCCACCAAGTACTATGTGTGGACTGATGTTACCAAATCATTAGTGATTTTTTTTCACCAAATATTAGAGATTAAATGTTTCATTTACTAGATATTTATGAGCAGTGTGGGGGGACACAAAAGAAATATGAGCTTATGTACTCAAATGTATATCAATTCTTGCATGTCATATAAATGGCTGTGCAACATGATTAAATCAAAATCTTTCTGAAATCTAGCATAGAACTCAAGAAATTAATTCAAAGAAGAAACTCTGTAGGAACACTGGCTAATTTAATATTAATAGTAAACAAAAGGAGGAAAAGTAGTACACCTTGGGTTTTGAATCTGGGAGCAGTGAATAGTGAGGCGCTGACATGGGGATAGAAAATGTTCTGAAAACAATCAAGTGTCGGAGGGAAGAAGGTGAGAGTTTGTAGTTGGCCCTTTCACTACCACATTTATAAAGATGAATTGAATTTTGTTATTAAGTTTACATATAAATGGATTTAATCAAATTGAGATCTAATTAATCATTACTTTTTTTACAGCAATTGTTCAACTGTCAAGCTCTACGGAAACTAAGTATTCCTGACAATGACCTTTCAAATCTGCCAACCACTATTGCTAGTTTAGTTAATCTTAAAGAACTCGACATCAGTAAAAATGGTAAGATTTTACCTCATCTCTAAATAACTTTTTACTGAAAATATGCTTAATGTTTTCTCTTAGCAAATGATATACTACTTTTTTTTATTTTGTTGTAATTCTAAGTTAATTTTATCAAAAAGTTAAATCTTATTTTATAAGCCTCAGACAGAAAACCTCTCTCCTTTTCTCCTACTAGTGTGCCTGACTTCCCTCTGCATTCAGAGGTGTTATTTAATCTTTTTAGAATATTTTGCTGCTTTTACAATGTTTATTTTCCTCATTTTCAGAAAGTGTGGTAGTGGGCCAGGGGTACTTTATATAAGCGTAGAAAACATAGATCCTTTCTTCAAAACATCATAATTGAGTTTAGATATGCTTGATATTAAGTACAGTGCTTATAATTAACAATATGTCTTGTGAACTTCAAAATTTGTTAAGAAGGTAACTTATGTTAAGTGTTCCTATCACACACACACAAAGTAAAAAACAAAAGAGGAGAAACAAAGAACCAACAAGGGGACGCAAGGAAACTCTGGGAGTTGTTAGATATGTCTACTAACTTGATCGTAGTGATGTCACCATTGCTGTTTGCAAATGTCTAAACATCAAATTACACATATTAAATATGTGAGACTCTCTGTGTATCGATTATACCTCAGTAAAGCTGTTTAAAAAGAAAAGAAAAAAAGGAAAAAATAATTATGTGCCCTAAAAAAACAGAAGTTAGTTAAAATTGGCTTGACATTATAAGTAAATGGGGCACTTAATTTAATCTGTTTTATTAAGGAAAACCAGGAAAAGTTCTTGATTATATTAAATATGACATTTCTAAGAAATTCTGGGCCATCCCGCTAAAATTAAGATCTTGCTGTTATTATTCACTAGCAGCAGACCCTATTTTCTTACTGGTTTTATTTTCTTAATAACATTTATGAGAAACTGACATACTATATATTTAAATCAATTATGTGTTACCTGGGCTCCTCTTACTAGAATTAAAATTCAGTGATATCTCATTTTCATTTTTTTTGTTGTTGTATCTACATTGCCTAATCCAGTGTGTGGCACACAGTAGGAGTTCAACAAATAGTTATTGAATGGATTCATGAATGAACGGTTCTTCTGGATGAGTATGAACCACTTGTTGAAATGTACTAGCATGAACTGCTAGTAAGATTTCTTCAGTAAGTCTATGAGAGTCAGAGAGAAGTTTAGTGTCACTGGAGAGGTAAGACTAACATCTATAAATAATCAGTGTATATCATAAAACATTATAAAATGAAGTGTTTAATTATATAGTACAAATTACCATTGCAAATTCTTAGGTAATAGAATGATTAATTAAGACCACTTTATTATGAGAGAAGAGTTCAAGTAAAAGATGTAGCCTGAGGATTTCCATGAAGCATAGTAGCATCTGAATAAAGGAGAGCATTTGTTTGAAGGAAACAACACAAGTACAAACAGGGGACACACACACGCATTCTGCTACAACAACATGACTTACCACTTAGAGGGTTTCAGAAAAACAATTTTGAAAGGACCATATGCAGACTTATAGAACAGCAACTAGATTTAGGCCCATTGAAAGATGACATGAAGTCTACCTTTAGTATTTTAAGGTAGGACTTATAGACCACATATTCATATGGGTTGGCATTTCTATACTTTATTAACAATACTGCTTATTTATTTAAATACATTACACATCAAATGCAATTTTAAAATTACAATTTCAGAGAGATGTAGTTTGGCCAATATACCATGCCCCTTGGTCTTCAGGAAGATTTGGCTGTAGAATCCAAGTAAATGACAATCTATCTTAAAGAGAATCAGAAAAAATTCATCACCAAATATAAACACAAAACGCCTGACGAATATGAGATTTTTGAGAATGTAAGTCTGTGAGTATCCTTAAAAGTCCTTGTATTATTTAGGGGCTTTTAATTCTGTTCCTGGTCTCTATATTCTGGAAATATTTACGCAAAAGACATGTGAGACATGGCAAGCCCCTCTGCAAGTTAGTATACTACAAAAGGTGGGCACGATGATATATGAATCATTGCTAAAAGTTAAACAAACAGTAAGATATTTCAACACATCACCCCTCTCCAAAATCATACCTAAAAAAGATGTCACTGAATTCTGTGGTAGAGACCTTGAGATTTACTTAAGGAACATAATACATCCTTTGGGAATCTATCAGGTGAAGAAGGGACAGATAACAGAAAATAAAGGCAGTTAACAGTTAACGAGGTTGGAATCATCCTGGAGAAGAGTCAAGACATGAAAGAATACCATGAGAGAATACCAATATCAGTACTGGTACTTAGAAACAGAAAATAAAATGGTTATTTTTAAATAGAGACTCATTTAAGGACTATTCCACCTGGTAAAAAATTGCCTGAAATATACTTGAAGTTGATGAATGACTCCTTAAGATGAACTAATTCACTTGGAGGCTGAGTTTAAACCTGATCTTGGTTGTCCGAGTGACCTACAATCTTTACTTTTCATTTTCAGTTCTTCCACCAAACTTATCATCCACCCCACACTACTTTTTCTTCATTATCCAGTTCTCTGCTAATGTTACTATTTCCACATAGGCATTTAATGCAAAAATCCATTCTTTCCTCTATCATATGCATTTAGTCATCAATTCTTGCCAAATATACCTTCTAAATATATGTCAAGTCTGTTTTCTTCTCTCCATTGCCATACAATATAAATTTGGTATTTTTCTTTTTCCTAGACTACTTAAATAACCTCCTAATTTTTCTCCCCAAGTCCACCATTGCCACCACCATTCCCAAACCTATTGTCCTCAAAGTAGCTTTAGCAATCTTCCTGAATTACAAATATTACTAGGTTACATTTATTTAAAACACTTCAGTTGAAGTATTTGGGGAATGTAGGGTCCCTAACACAGCATTAAAAGTCCCCACAATTGACCTCCACCTATACTTCCATTCCACCTGCCCATCTCACCAAAGATGATTTGCACTTTTTAACTACATGGTCTAGATACTCAAATATTTAATGCTATTTCACAATCTCCATGACTCCATATTATCTTCTCTGCCTAAATCATCTTTCATACCTATTCTGCCTGGTTCAATCTTACTCATCATTCAAAACTCAATTTAGTATTAAAAACATGTAACAGTTATATTAAAATATTTTTGTAGTCTTAATTTTAAGCTATTAAACATTTTAAGCATGCTGAAAATAATGAGACTAATATGCCCAACATGAGATTAGGGTGTTAACATTTATTAAAGATATCACACCCTAGTTTTTATAAAAAGTAAATGAAACATTACAGAAACTTGTAATTTCTCATTCCCAACACTTCCCATTTCCTCTCTCTCAGAGTCAGTATGTTCAAAATTTCAGTGAAATACTAATATATTGTGTACATTTTCTACAAGTTTTTTATTCCACATTATGTTTCTGAAATTTGTCCTTGCTATTCAATGTGGATCGAATTGTACAAGCAAAGTACCAAGTTCCTACTGCCTCATTTCTCTGCCAACACTTGGGGTTATTATTTTAAATGTTGGTGAATGAGATGAAAGGCAGCTAGATATTTTAATTCATATTTCCCTAATCACTGGAGGAGTTAGCATTTTTTTCATTTCTTCTTATGGGCAAGTGCAGAGTATCTTGCTCTATAAAATTGTCTTTTTTGGTCCATTTTTATTTGGGATTGTTTGTTGTGTATGTGGACACTAGTCACTTGGTTAAATGGGTTACAAATATCATCTCCCAATTTGTGACTTGTCTTCTCACTTTGCTTGAGATGCCATTTGCCATAGAGAAGTTGCCATTTTAATGTACTAAAATGTCTCACTCTTCTCTTTTTAGTCTGTATTTTTATAACTTATTGAAGGATTTTTCCTACTCTAATGTCATAAAAATACTGTCTACATTTTCTTCTAAACCTGTACGTTTTTCTTTCTAAATTGAGGCCTTTAATCCACTTGAAAATTATTTTTGTGATATATATGACCAAAATTCCATATGAATAGATTATTGTTTCAGTAACATTTGTCCAACAGTCTGTTGCTTCCCCACTAATTTATATTTCTACCTCTTTTACATATAAAAAAACATTTTTCCAAACTCTCTATCCTGCACCATTGGCTTATTGGCCTATTCTGGTGCCAATAGCATATTGTTCTAATCAATAAAACTTAATATTGTTTTAATATCTGATAATACAAGTTCTTTTTTTTTCTTTTCAAATGTATCTTGACATTCTTGGTATCCAGTCCTTCCACATGAATTTTAGGTTTAACTTGTTGTAGTTCACAAACAACCCATTGGATTTTTTTAATTGGCTTAAATTTAAAGATTAATTTGGGAAGAATTGATATCTTTGTGAGAGTAAATATTATAATCTATAAACATGGCATTTACATTTATTATTTATTTATTTGTCTATCATTTTTTAGGCAATTTTCATGAGTATATTTGAGCCAAATTGACAACATATGCCAGAGAGCAAGATCTCAAGTGCTCTTTATTTACCTTTATTAGGCCTTATTTTGTGTCTTTCAATAAAGTTTTTGATTTCCTTCAAGAAAGTCTTGCATACATTTTAGTAGAGTTATGTCTAAGCAGTTTAAGTTGGTAGTGTTATAAATTGTATTCTTTTTCAAAAAACACTTTACCTAAATTTAGTTGATGCTATATAGAAACATTACTCCTTTTGATATCTTGATCTTACATTCAGCCATATTGCTAATTGTAAGTTCTAATATATAACCAGGAGATTCTTTTGGATTTTCCTGTATGAAATCTATCAATTGAATATGAAAATTTATTTTTCTTTCCCATTAACATAAATTTATATCTTCTTGAGTCTATTTTCCATAGCTATAATTTTCTGGAAAGTCATCTAGTGCATAAGACAGGCAGTCAATTTTTTGTCAGGCATTGTCCTTAGGATTCTCTTATGTGTTTTATAAATCTCTACAATATCTGTGGCTGTTTCATCATCTGTATTCCTAATATAGTTTAAGTATGCCATCTATCTTTTATTTTTTTATTATCTATTCTGCAAAGGGTTTTCCACTCTACTAATTGTCTAAATAATGCTCTTTTGGCTTATTAGTCTCTCTGTTGGTTGGTTGTTGGTTTATTTTCCAGTTATTAATTACTACTTTATTACTTCCTACTATAGGTATTTTATAATGTCTCTTCCACTTCTTAGAGTTTGTTCAGTTATTTTTTAGTATTCTAAGACATTTATAGCTTTTTTGATCATCAAATTTTTATTGAGATATGTTGCAGATTACATGATCTAGATGATACTAATTCTCATTATTTATTAACTTTCACATTGTGGCCAAGTATATGGTCAATTTCTAAAATATAATTTGTGTTTCTTATAATATAAAGACATATTCTCTGATTATCGGGTACAGGCTAGGAATCTACTAATTATATATTTTATTCTCCATTACATTATAAGCCTTTTAAGGACAAATACTATTTCTTAAGAATTTTTGTATACTTGGAACACTGAAAACACTCAATGCTTGGAATATTTACCTACCTGGAACACTGAACACACCTAATGAACTGAAATGAACTGGAAAATGAGATTTCAATATTTTGTATTCAGTAAAGTTTCTACTCTTTCATAAAGATTTTATTCTTCTATTTTAACAATAAGTACACTAATCTTTATCTTTTAATTTTATGAAATGTTATTTTATATGTTGATATATATTTATATAAATATTTATGCTGCACATAAATTACCCTTGACTACAACATTCCTCTAGTTCCAATTAACAAAATCCCCAAGGACAATAAGCAAAGACTAGAAATTCTGAAGACAATGCATGCCCACACTCAGTTCTGCATGAGTGGGGACCACACGTTAGAGGGGACAGAACATGCCATCCGGGAAATTGTCAAAGAAGAAGCTGACGAGTATTTCATCATTGTCCTGAGTGACGCAAACCTGTCGTGATATGGAATACATCCTCTCTTGAGTCTCTCTGTTCCCCAAATCACATGCAGCCATCCATGGATGAATGCATCAGCTTTCCATATCAATGGCCCTTTTATCCTTTATTTCTCAGATCTTAATTCAGTAGTAAAATAAAAACTCATGTCCATCTGAGAGGAATGTATTTTATATAGTGTGATCTCTGAATAAATAGTCTTTGCCTGTTTATAGAACTGATTCATGGTCATAATGGAGTAAATTATTTTATATGATAAAGCAAGGTAATGAATGATAAGGCTTAATTATGCAGTGATTCAGTTTTAAGTATGATCGTTGATTTGTCATAGTTCAGAGAGACTGTGACACTATAATTAAAGGACTTTAATGAAAATGGATTAATGTGAAAGACTTTCCTAATTCTGCAGCAATTAAGTGATTTTTCTCTTATCCTCTAAAACTTACTTCTATATAAGAATAGATTTTTAAAACATCATAGTGGGCAAAATTACTATTGTTAGTTGTAATGAAAGGTGATCAGAGTTGAAGGCATTATTACATGTTTTTCCAGCTTGCCAATTATTCCTCCCCTTCCCCAAATGCATGAAAAACACTAAAGACAAGTAACATCCTCAATTTAAAAAAAAGAGAGGGAGTTTCTTTCCAATACATTCAAGAAAACAGATATGAGTAACTAGTTAAATGATAAAAATATTTAAAATGTTGAACATATTAAGAATAGAGACTCTGGTGATAGATGATAGATAGCTAGATAGATAGATCCATAGATAAATACATAGACAGAGATATAGATGAGATAGAGACAGAAATATATATTGAGATAGATAAAGATAGAAACAGATACATGAGGTCTGTCCAGGAAAGTATCCAGCCATGTGGTATGAAAAATAGAGGCATTTATTGAAAAAGGTACAAGGTACAAAAAATATTGTACTTGGGACAATGACACCTCAGTCCCTTTCAAAGTAGGCACTTTGGGACATCACACAGTTCTCTCAATCACCATCAGCTTCCCTGTCATATTTTCCTGAATCTCATCGAAAGTTCCTGAAATGTTTTCCCTTTCAAAGGCGATTTTAGTTTTGGGAAAAGCCAGAAGTCACAGGGCTACAAATCTGGGCTGTTGGGCGGCTAAGTCACCTGGATAATTTGACATTTCACAAAAATACTGCAAGAGATGTGATGCATGAGCAGGCATATTGTCATGAGGAAACTGCCAATCACCACCTGCCCATAGCTGTGGCCTTCTGAATCATCCAAATAGTTTCCACAGAAGAATATTCAAGCTTAATGCAAACTTCGACACAGATTCATTGCTCAACTTGCTCAATCATTTTGAATGTGATGGCCACACAGTACACATGCTCACTCAGCAGTGTCTACTACCCACACTGACTGGAACAGTGAAGTTGTCATTGTTCACATATGTGCATTCCTGTGCACTTTCCTTGGCTGCCAGGTTATATCAGTGTGGCACAAACCATTTTTGTTAGCTTAACAATGGCTGGACTTTTTCTGGACAGGCCTCATTGATACAGATAGACATAGATGATAGATGTGCATATACATACAGATGATATAGATATGTCACCAGATATATATATATTCATGGGGAAGTCTATTTTGGGTTACCTTGAGTGGGCTGGGGAGAAAATGTTACAATGCATTTATTCTCAATCAACAATAAATGTGTTTTTTGGGGTTTGGCAAATCATTAGGCCATTTATTTAGAGTAAAGCTTATTATTTCAACCTATTAAATGCCTGACTTTCAGCACTCTTAATGTGGTGCTTATCTGAAAATCACAAATGCTTCCCTCACTATAAGACTACTTTCCCTTTCTACAGAATCTATGTCTGCCCAGGTTTGTAGTGTTACAATAACCCTGGATTGACTCCCTCTGTTTCTGTTACTGATGGCACAGAGACCCAGTCTGTTCTACCGCCATCTTCTCAGCCTTGTGGCAGGACTTTTAACTCTTTCCAATATCATCATCAGGAAATACAATTAACAAGTAATGTATTATTAACCCTTACTCCATGGGGGACAGAGTTTACAATCAGGTGATGTATTTAAATAGAAGGAAGAAATAAATTCCTCCTGCCCCTTCATCCTTCTGAAGTCTATGTTGGACTCTGTCACCTAGACTGATAAATTTCCCTACAGTCCCAGCACAGCCTTTTCTAAACTGAGTGTCTAAACTGTATTCATGTCCCTGTAAATCCTAGAAACAAATGTAAGGGAACAAAATTGAACTGGTACTGAAGCATTGTGAGCCCTCTCTCTACTGGACTATACTCCCTCCCGGCTTCGCTATAAACTCCTTGAGAGCAAGATGAGAACTGCCGCACATTAGTTACACTGCTTCTGAAGCCATAGTAGCATAGCATAAGCATAGTAAGTGCTCAGGAAAGTGGTTGAATGATAATGAAGGAAAAAATCATTCATCAAATATGAAATAAGGTTATTAAGCAGTTTCTTTCACATAATAGTGACTCAATATGTTTGTTGTTAAAGCAGAGAAGGAATCAGGTGTCATTTTATTTTATTTTACTTTGGCTAAGTCAGATTCGTTCCTCTACTAATGAACTTTTTTGTCAAGGTCATAAAGACTTCTCAAAATTTTCTCTAGGTATAGCTCTAAGGAAAATCAGTTTCATAACTCTCCCAAATGACTGAGTACTTTACCTGAACTTGATCTTTCTGTTTATAATGCCACTGAAATATGCAGAATCTTGCAGGAGACCTTTAGCTCTTTTTTCTTGGGTTCTTACTGAGTTCTTGGCTCTCTGCACTAGAATGCTCAAAGGTAAAGCCAACCAGTCCAGCCTATTTATTCTCTCTTTCTCTCTCCCCCACCCTCTTTAAGATATGACTGACCTGTACAATTTCTCCCAAATTTGCCAACCTAATCACTGGATGCTTTTGCTTCCTCCTATACAAAAGATTACCCCTCTAAAACCCCCCCTCTAACCAGTACTTACTATTCAATAGTATATTGTCCCATATACCAGATATCTTTCAGGAATGTGGGCTTATTCACAAAATAATTTTCCAAAATAAAAGTATAGTTTATACTTTTAAACATCAAAAAGTTTTTATTTTATTTGAATCATTCTGAATGGAAATTATTCAAAAAATGTTTCATATCACATTATTTTCATTAAATGAGTGCAATTAATGCAATTTAACTTTTCCAGGTTGACTTGAGATCAACATAGGTTATGTTTTTGACATACTTTTTAGTATGTGTAGCTGCTACCCTAATACAAAATTGACTGGTATAATTTAAGAATTCTGGTGTTAACTTTACAGCTTTCTCATCACTGCCTTTATTATCAGACCATCCGTTATAATTCATACTCACATCCTACCAATTTTGAATAACCCTTTCATTCTAATTGTTCCTTCTAATAACTATCTGTTGAACTCATATATACAGACTACAAAGATTCTGAACTTAGCTTATGACACTTGTTGACAGTATGCTAAACTCAGAAATAAAGAACTTTATTACCTGAGCATTACACCCAAAGTTCCAGAAAATTCATACTATCTGAACTTTGACCAGCTAATCATATAACAAATGCAGCTTACAATGCCCCTGTAAGAATGCTACATGGTCAACCTTGAGAGTGCATTACTCAGAGTTCCAGAATGTTGGGGTTATTTGTATTTGACCTGCAGACTATGCAGGAAACAAATGCAATATATAGTATGTTGTTATAAAGGTTGCATTGCCAATCTTGAGTAGGTAAAATTTATACCTGAAAGTAGTTTTAATTCTTGATTTGGTCAAGGTAGCTTAATGTAGGTAAATATGACAGTGTTTGGAGTAAGGTTGACCTTACTCCAGGGTTTGATTTCAAACCCTGGCTAATCTCTGAGCCTCAGTTTCATTTTCAGTTAAAAGGGAATAATAAGCCACATCATAAAACAGTTGAGAAGATGAAGCAAAGTTCTTATAACATTTTTTCAATAAATTCCATTTTTTCTGCTCCTAAATCTAATTCAATTTAATAAATATATAAATAACTACCTGCTCTCTCAAAATTGAGAAAACATTTATGAAAATTGGTATCACAATTAAAATAGCACATTAAAGTCTCATAAATATATTTTCCTCCTTTTTATACAAAGTGTATTATTATTTTTATTTTATATTTCAGCCTGTAGCACATATCACAGAGTAAACCATTTTGGCTGATACCTGTGAAGTTCAGAAAACGAGCATTTCCAAATGTACTATCCATAGCTATTATCGAGTATACTGATTTAAATAAAAATTTATAGGTAATGAACATATATTTGAATGCATTTAATAGAACACTAAATCATTCAAAATTTGCTCTTTGTAGGAAGTCTTTGATATTATGTTGTTATGTAGATAGTTATCTTTTTTGTCCTAGAAAAGGTAATTTAAATCTAAAGCCTTTGTACTAAAATCAAATATTTCTTTCTGTTTGTAAAGTATTTTAGTTCATTGCTTCAAGGTTTGATGCAAAAATATAGTTAGATGCAATCTAACTAGAACTTGCTGAGTTACCATTGTTTTCCTAGGTCTGACCCAGATCATAATCAGGAATATCAAGAAATTGAATGTCGACTGACAAATCTTACTTTCTGAGCCCACCCTATCTTTTCAGCACACCTCTTCTTATACAACTCCAACCTCCATTTGGCCCCATTGGAACCACCAATCTATTAATGCCAGCACCTTCTCAGGAATGCTTCCCTCCTTGATGTTTCTCTGCTTTTTCTGAAAGGCTTAAATTCCATGGTCAGTCATCAAATGACAACCCCAACCCGACACCCTTGCTTTTCTCTCATGTCACTGTGTGTGCTCAGTAAAATCACAATCCTGGTTGAATCCAACTCTCTACCTTTTGCTGAAAGGATCTGGAAAAAACCCTCAATCTCGCTGATATCTGTCACTTTAAGATCATGATTGCAATATCAGAGTACAACCTTAATGCTTCCCAACTTCTTTAATCCATTGAGTTTCCTCTCCTGGTGACTTCCCTCTTCCACGTGTTTCCCTCTGACTTCAAACCTTCAAACCACACCTCCTCTGCCATCTTCATGACTGTCGATCCTACTCCACTGAGAATATTAAAGCTCTCAAAAATAACTTCCACAAACTGTTACCATCACATTTACCCATCCACAAGTATTTGCACCCATATTCTCTGATTCCCACCTGTCAGTGCAGATGAATTATCCCTGCTCCTCTCTGAAGCCAGTATCTCCACTAGATAACCATTCTTCTTACATACCCACAGACATAACTCTTGTGATCCTCCTCAGTCTCTACTACATCATCAGGATTTTCCTTTCTACTTGTTTATTATAATCATTGTATTGCTGTTATTTCTCCTGTTCCAAAGAAAATTTAGTTCCTCTTCCCTTAATAATTCCCTAACCCCTTACAACAAAAGGTTTAGATAGAGTTGTCTGTATTCTCTGCCTATAACTCCTTTCTCTCCTTCCAGCCTTTAAGCCTACTGCTCCACCAAAATCATTCCAGTCAAGTTCAAAATGATCTCCCCATACAAATCCAAAAGCAACTTTGGTTCATCTTACATGACCTGTTAGCATCACTTGAAACAGTTGATCACTTCTTCCTACCAGATACATTTTCTTCATTTGGTTTCTAAGACTCAATATTCCTTTTTTTTTCCTTCCCATCTCACTGATTGATCTTGTTCAGTTTCCTATGTTGATTCTTCTTCTCTCCGCTCCCATTTCAGAGTACTTCATGGTTCAGTTCTTGATCTTCTTTTTTTATTATTTATACCTACATCATTGGGGCTCACAGTTTGTCTCATGGTTTAAATACCATTTATATAATAATGAATCCCCAGTTTTAAATTTATAGTCTACCAAGGGTATCCAACATTTTGGCATCACCAGGCCACACAGGAGGAAGAAGAGTCATCTTGGGCCACACATTAAACATAAAACCACACATTGAATACACAACCACTAATGAAAACTGATGAGCAAAAATTAAAAGTTTTAAGTAAATTTATGATTTTGTATTGGGCCACACTCATAGCGATCCTGGGCCACATGCAGCCCGGAGGCCGCAGGTTGGACACCCCACCTTTCTCCTAAACTCCAGGTTCATAGTCAAATACCCACATCTCCTTTTTCGATCCAACAGACATCTCAAATTACACATGTTCATATGTGAACTTTTCTCTCCAAAACTTGTTTCACATATTGCTTCTCCCTTCTAAGTTAAGACAAGCCATTCAAGTTGCTCAGGACAGAACACCTGGAGTCATTTTTGATTTCCATTTTTCTTTCACACTTTTCATCCAATACATTGGGAAATCCTAATTGGTCTTACATTCAAAACCCATCCAAATTCCATTCACTTCTCATTCCTTGCATTGCTCCCACCCAGATTATACTAAATATTTAGTATATTCAGTATATATCTTACTAACTGTACTGAATATACTGAAACCTAAACTTACCCATGATTTTTGACTTTTCTCATACCAGGCAGGAAAATGTCATACTGAATTGATTTCAGAATTCTTCCCTCTCCTTTCTTCTGCACAGCAGTGAAATGGTCAAACGGAGGCAGCAGGAAAGAGAACAAGAGTGAAAACCCCCACAAAATGAAGTAGTTCTTGAATGACTGAAAATTAAACAGGAACTTTTTCGACTTAATTTTTTTTTTAAAGGGAAGAGCAAAGAAAACAATCAGATGAAGTAGTCTGTTACGTTTTTTCTTCTTCAAGATATTAACATTTTGTTAATGCAATTATGAATAATTCCATTGCTTTAGAAGCTTTGTTTCTAACATGGCTTAAGTTTAGAATACAGAAGTGTTATTTCTCATCTGACAGTATTTCTGTGGACATATTCAAAATAGATTCTGTGGTATAGTTCCTGAAGTAAACATATGCGGAAAATACTACCATAGTGTCCTACTCTGGATGGTAAACATTTATTGATGTCATCTGCTATTTGTGAATAGGGCTGTTGTCCATTTTTTAAATTAAACATACCATTTTGCTCATAAAACACAGTGCTTTTACGTAATTATTTTAGAGTACTATTCTCACTGATTGTTCAGCCTAAGTTTGAATCTAGCTTAAATAAAATGAGCTTGAATCTCGAGGGATTCCCTAAAGAAGAGAATTTGTGATGCCCTTAAGAACCTGTGTTAGAAAGTCTATGTGATGTTTCAGCTGAAAAATAGGGACTAGAACTTGAGTTGTATGGTCTACAAGTGCTTGATCTTGTATTCTACAGTGATCACAAGTAAAAATGATTGGAATAAGACATCTTGTTAAAGTAAAAGATCTTTATCTCCTGCCCTGACTGGTGTGGCTCCATTGGTTGGGCGCCATCCTGCAAAGCAAAAGATCTCCATTCAATTCCTGATAGAGGCACATGCCTGGGCTGCAGATCTGGTCCCCGGCTGGGGTGTGAGTGAGAGTTAGTTGATAGATATTTCTCTCCCATATCGATGTTTCCTTCTTTTTCTCCCTCCCTCCCCACTCTCTCTAAAGAATTAATAAATAAAATATTTTAAAATGGCATTTATCTCCCTATTTCTGGATAAGTAAATTTGAAAATCAGTGCAAATTCCATCTTAGAAAATGTGTATGTATGTGTGTGTATTTAATATATATTTTAAATACAAATATATACATATATATAACCTTTTTTAATTATTCAAAGACACTATGTTTCAGAGCACCAAACAGACCAATCTCAAAGATGGGCTACTAAAAATATGGGTTCTATAATAAAATCTAGCATCATGTTAATAGGAAGTAACATAATGGAGTAATTAGAAACAAGAGATGTGATGAAAAAATTGAGTTAAATTCCATTTTTACCTATAAACAGTTGTTAAGTATTTAAATGTCACCCAATTCCTGTGAATGTATGGTTTTCTACCCATAAAATGAAAATAATATTGCCTAATATATCTTCTTCACAGGATTATTAGGAGAATTAAATTATTTTACACACTGGCATAAAAAAGTCTAAGTTACCTTTCCTCTTATTAATACATGAATTTTATCTAGTATTTATTAGGTACTAAAATTAGTATCATGCCAGACATGATACTAAGTGCTTTACATTAAATCATCTAATACTCAGAACAGACCTTTAAATTAGGCAAGAAATGAGTGACACTTAAATATTATAATGTTTGCCAAAGATAACATGGCTAGTTAAGTGATACTACAGGGATTCAGTCACCTTCTAAGCTGTGCTTTTAAGTACTGTGCTGTCCCATCTCTCTGGGTTTAAATTGCACTACAAGTTGAGATTATGCTCTAAGAATGTTTTCTAAATTCTAAGTCCTGTATATTAGTTTTTATGGTAGTTCCCCTGGCACATATTTTTCCAAATATGTTTCAACTTTCATAAGCAAAATAAGTTAGCTAAAAGAACCTCAGGAAAAATATAAAAATATTGTTCAACATAAACTATATTTATGTTTATTTTATTATATGTAAATATATGTATAAATATGCATATTCATATATATCATATTTTATAATTTACTTCACATCTGCAAGAATATTTATGTCAGTTACTATATTGATTAGATGTTGGGATATTCTGTCAGCACAGTAATGTATACTTCGCTGTGTTTTTCTAAGTAGATAAATTTTACGAATTTATACCTCAAACCAGCTCGTTTTGACTTGATTTTTGGTTCCTTTTTGACTGGCAACCTCTGCTTCTATTTGTTTCTAATAATTACAGATAAAATTTTATGCAGCACTTTCTGCCAATTACTTTATCTGATTTATCTTTTTCAATCCTCACTGCAATTCTCTGATGAAACCATCCATACAGTCACCATTTTTTAGAGTAGGAAACTAGGACATTGTACACTTAAGGGACTTGTTTAAGGTTACCCAACTTATGAGCGATAAAGTTGGGATTTCATCTCAATCTGGTAGACTCTGTTCTGAACAATTTTAAGTTTAAACTGTGAAGAACATTCTACAAGTTTAAAAAAAAGAATGTAGTAGCATTTTCAACACAGCATGGAATTCCATTCTCAGTAGAAGCTAAGAAGATACAGTCTTTTCCTTAATATCATGTTTTATTTTGCTCTGTTTTTGTATCTTGACTTACACATAATTTCAGGAAATATTCTTCCAAGGCATTGTGAGAGGAAGGCATGAGGCACACCTGTGTGTAATGAGCCCAGACTGGTGACTGAAGAGAAAAAGTTAAAGGAAATTAAGAAGCAACCTCATACCCCTCCCTGTTAGTTGCAGAGATCCAAAGTAGATATGAACACTAAGGAAAAATATTGAAGATAGTTTAAGGATTAGCTTTTTGACTTCCTTGCCATTTGGTTAATGTTTAGTTAATGAGGGAAGCTCTAGGTATTATAGCTTTCCAAAGAAGAGAATGGTTCTTCCTCATTCAATTCACACATAAGGGAGCTCCTAAAATTCCTTGGGTTCTTATTAAGAAGGCAAAATACTTTAAAAATAATTTCAGGACAACATAGTTTCTGATGAATTTTCACAGAGGGGAGGATGGCATGAGAAGTGTCCCCAGATCCTCTTTGGTACCCATATTTTATGTTCAATAAACAAGGGGCTAACTCACTGGGCTTCCAGGTCCTATGGTCACAGTAGTCTAAGTCAATTGAATCTAGGAAGGTGGAGGGTTTTTCTTTCTTAAGTATCTGTCATCAGAAAGTTCAACTAAATCCTGCCACAAAATGTTTCTTCTCCTTCTCTCAGATGTGAAGTATTGGCCGGACTAGTATTTTATGGAAATCTTTACATCCTTAAAAACAGTTGCAAAAACTGAGAGCAGGTAGTAGAGCAGGCATATAGGAATGGCTTCGTGTGGCTGTTTTCTCTTCTAACTCTTGGAGGCGCTACTACATTTGATTCAGTTGTGTCAACTTATTGAAAGAAATGTCCTCCACATCTAATATTTCTGGTGCTCATGTTTAGGATTAGGTTTTGTGGCTTACTGATTTTCAGTAAGAAATCTTGTGTTTTTCTGTCACATAGCCAACAGCACAGCTGTGCCAGCAGATGAGCAGTTCTCCAAGGGCAACCATCCAGGCTGGCTCCCTCAGATCCTCCAGAGAGGACCATGAAGGGCTGCTCACCTCTTCACCTTTCAGGCAGATGCACAGCTGCACTCTGTGCCAACAAGGAATAATTGCAAAGATTTGTTAGAGTCTAATATTAGTTTGGGAATACCTACTGCTTTATGATTTGTCCTTAGTTATTTTTCAGATATATGTGTTCAATCTCCCCAATCTTATAAAATGAAGGGAACAAAGGTTTTGTCCTCTATTTTCTTACATCTGCTGATTTCTCCTTTCTCCAGTAGCAGCACTGTAATAACTAAATAAACCCAAACTATTTTTATTTTTTTAGATATGTAAAGAGCCAAGATCTGTCTTATGCCAAATATACAATTATCTTCAATTTTATATCCAATTCCAAATTATTACTATTATAAAATATTTAACATTCAATTTCTATTTTTAAATGTATATATATGATATGATGCAAATATATATTATTTTTTTACTTAATAATAATACCCATAGTATTTATACTGTATATTTAATTAATCATTCTTAATATTTAAATTATAACAGAGAATTTTTACTGGAGTATTTTCATGGTTTTTATTTTCCTTTTTACATTTTAGGTGTACAAGAATTTCCAGAAAACATAAAGTGCTGCAAGTGTTTAACAATTATTGAAGCCAGTGTCAATCCCATTTCTAAGTGAGTATGAGTGATTTTATTTTATTTATTTTATGTTTCCAATGGAACAATGTACCAAAATTAAAAATTCATGTAATAAATTAATTTTAAATGTGGAACTAAAAACTCAATTCAATAGAATGATGGGAAAGAGATAATCAAATCAGAAGAGTTCAAGAAAAGATGAGTAAAAGTATTGCTGAGTAACAGGAAGAACTAATTGGTGCAAGATGGCATTATTTTGAAGCAAACTCTATCATTATCTTTCTGTGGTTCTCAGGCAGCATTCCATGGAAGAGCACCAATACTAAGGAAACAGTTATTAGTTATGGTTGATGGAAAATTAGCATTGAGGATCTATCTGATGAAAGTTCAAGGAAGTGCAGGAGTTTAAGGTATCGATAGGTGTGTGAAAATGGGTAATCATGCACTTCAAGCTGGAAAAGGAATTAACTATAACCAGAGAAAAAGTAGTATTTGTATACCAGAGATTATAGGAAAATCAAAAAGATAATTCTGAGGATAACAGAATGGAAGAAATGGATAGTAAATCTGCTGTAATCAGACATGGAGTTTTGTGATTCATGATTTGTTGTTAGAGAAGTGCCGTGGGAAAAGAGACCCAGCATGTGACCCTGTTAGCAAATTAGTTATCTCATAGTGATAGAGTACAGTGTGGCTCAGATAGGTCAAGAAACCATGAAGTGAATGGGTTGGATGAGCCCGGAGCCTCAATGTTAAAGTCACTTAGCAATGGAAATGAACTTAAAATCTAGAAAGGCTATTGACAATTGTAGTAATATTTGAAGAGATGGAAACAAATCAGTGAAATTGGGATGCAGATAGTGAGTTTCAGGGTAAGACTGGCATTTTAATTATACAAAAACTAAAAGTAAGATTTGAGATTCCTCAGACCTCTGTCCACATGATGTTGGAGAGACTGAGAGAAACAGAAGCCCATTGGGAAATTATTTAATGAACCATGTGGATTTAGAAGACCAGAGGAATTTCATCAAAGGAAATTTTAAGGGAAAATTTTCATCAATGGAGTTGAGGAGAGGGAGTGGTGAGGATGGTTTCTCTATGGACCATGAAAAGAGGCTGTAGATGAGAACAGACATGGAATAGAATGTAAAAGGAGGAGAGTAAAGTTTAGAGAAAGATCTTTACACCAACAATTTATTAGAGTTTCCATAGTTTCTCATCTTGCATAGGGTTTGGTAATATTAGGTTTTTTTTCTATTTAGCCACCTAGTAAATGTGGTATCTCATGGTGCTATCTCACAGTAGTTTTAATTTACATTTTTAATGTCCAAGTAACATCTTTCCATGTCTTTATTTACAATCTGTATTAATTCTTAAGTAAAAGTTCAGATCTTTTGTTTACTTATATTGACTCATCTTTTTATTATTGATTTATTAGAATTGTTTATATACACTGGCCAAAAGTCCTTTATCATATATCTGTTTGCAAATAATTGCTCCTATTCTCTGACTTATCTATTTTCTAGATACTAGTTTTCAAAGGGAAAGAGTTTTTAATTTTGAAGTCCTACATATACAATTTTTTTAAAGATTTTATTTATTTATTTTTAGAGAGAAGGAGGGAGAGAAACATCAGTGTATGGTTGCCTCTCACGCACCCCTTACTGGGGACCTGGCCTGCAACCCAGGCATGTGCCCTGACTGGGAATCAAACCAGCAACCCTTTGGTTCACAGGCCGGCACTCAATCCATTGAGCCACATCAGCCGGGGCCTACTTACACAATTTTTAATAGCTAATTCTTCTTTTTCTTAGTAACCTTTGCTAAATTCATAGTCATAAAGACTATGTTTTCCTCTGGACCTTTAATAGTTTAGGTTTTACTCTTAGGTCTATGATCCAGTTAAAGTTGAATTTTATATATGGGCAAAGTGTGAGGGTCAGGTTTTGTTTTTTAGTTTGTTTGTTGTTTGGTCGGTTTGTGTATAATTTCCAATTGTCCCAGTACCATTTGGAGAGAAGATATCCTTTCTTCATAAAAACACCTGAGTACCTTTTTGTAAATCTATTAATCATATATGTTTGGTTCCATTTCTCAATTCACTGTTTTGTACCCTGATTTTATATGCCATCTTCTTACATCAGTTTTATATACTCTTAGTTACTATAGTATTATAGGAATTCATACAATCAGGGAATGTGAGTCTTTCAACTTTGTTTCTCTTTATCAAAATATTTGGGATATTCTGTGCCTCTTGGTTTTTCATATAAATTTTATAATTATTGTGCCAATGTCTACAAAAATAAAAATATCTTTCTGGAATTTTAATAGGGATTGCACTGCTTCTATAGATCAGTTGAGGCAGAATTGTCTCAGAAATATTGAGTATGCCTCTTCCTTAGCATAGTTTATCTCTATATTTATTTAGATCTTTAAAAAATATATTATCAATATTTTATAGATTTTAGCATATCTATCTTGTACATTTTATTCATTTTATTCCAAACATTTTGTTTGTTTGCAAATGCAAATGACTTTCCATTATTCAATTGTTTATTGCTATTATATTATGATACAACTGATATTTTTTAAACATGGACTTTATAGTGCATCCTCACTATTTTCACTTATTAGTTGTAGTAGATATTTTACAGATTTGGAGTGACTTCCTAGGTAGACTATTCAAGGTAATCAATGAATAAAGATAGTTTTATGCTTTTCAATCTGTATGCCTTTTGTTTATTTATTTTTCTTGCTTTATTGTCCTGGCTAGGACCTCCTATACAATGTTGAATAGAAGAGGTGAAAAGAGATATCATTGCCTTGCTTCCAGACTCAGGGAGAAAGCATGCAAGCTTTCATCATTATGTGTGACTCCTACTTGTTTTTTCATACACATCCTTTATCGGGTTGAGGAAATTTTCAATAACCATCCCTCACTTCCTTTAAAGCCCTCCTTAGCAGGATCCTCAAAGTTTACATTTCTACTTTTCATCCTTTTCAAGGAAATCTAGGCTTTCTCTGTGATGCTTTCCAACAATTTTTCAGCTTCCAACCACTGCCTGGTTCCAAAGCCACTCCACATATTAAGGCATTTATTACAGCGGAATCCCCATTCCAGATACCAAAATCTGTGCTAGTTTTCTAACGCTGTGTCAGAAATTACCATAAGCTTGGTAATTTATTATCTTTGAGTTTCTGTGAGTCAGAAATCTGGCCATGGTTTAGCTGGGTTCCCTGCTTCAGAGTTTCATTAGGTTGAAATTCAGGCAGTAGTCAAGCTGCGTTCTCATCTGGAGGCCCAAGTGGAGAATTCACTTTCAAGCCCACTCTGGCTATTGGCAGAATTCCTGTACTTATTATAAAGTGAGAAGCCCAGCTTTTTGCTGATGGTCAGCTGGAGGCCACTTTGGAATCCTAGAAGCTGGTACTGTTCCCAGCCATGTGACTCTCTTCATAGACAGTTCACAACATAACAGCTTGTTTTTTCAAGGCCAGCAGCTGAATTCCTGGTAAGATGAAGTCACATAATGTAAAGTTATGGGAGTGACATCTTGTCATATTCACCACATTCCATTGATCAGAAGTCACAAGTCCTATGATACTCAAAGGGAGAAGATTATACAAGGGCATAAACATCAAAAAATAAACATCAAGGGGGCTACCTTAGAATCTCTCCACATCTTGATATCTGGTTTACTGAGACTTCATGGTCAATGAATGTTGAATTATTTCAAAGCTTTTTTTAAAAAAAAAATCTATTGACACAATGATATGGTTTTTCTTTTTTAATTAAATGATATGTTGTTACATTGATTGGTTTTTGAATGTCGATTCAACTTCGCTTCCCAGACATAAATTCTACTTGGTCATGAATTCCTATTCTTTTTATAAATTAATGGCTTTGATTTGCTAATATTTTATACAGGATTTTCTCATCTATATTTATGAGGCATATTACTTTGAACTTTCTTTTCTTGTAATGTCTTTGCCTGATTTTAGTATCAGGGTAAAACTGGCCTCATAGAAATAGTTGGGTTATATTCTTTTCTATTTTTTTACAAAAGCTTTTATAGAATTGGAATTATTTCTTCCTTAGATATTGGTAGAATTTGCCAATGCAGCAATCTGGGCCTAAATGTTTCTTTATGAAATAGTTTTTAATTATAAATTTAATTTCCATAATAGCTGTAAGGCTATTCAAATTACCTATTTGTTTATCTTGTTTTTTATTTTTGTTCAACTATAGTTGTCCCCATTTTCCCCCCATTACTGATTCGTTTTTCTTGAATGATCATTGGTAGTTTGTGCTTGTCAGGAATTTGTATATCTCGTGTAAGTTTTCAAATTTATTGGCATCTCACTTTTCATAGCACTTTTCATAGCATATAACCTGTTCATATCTATGGGTTCTCTAGTTGTGCTCTCTTTCATTTTTGGTATCAGTAATGTGTGTCTCCTTTCATTCTTTCTTTTTTTTTTTGAAGTTATCAGTCTGACTAGAGATCTATCAATTTTATTGCTCTTTTCAAAAAAAACAGATTTGGGTTTCCTTGATTCTTTCAGTCTGCCGCTTTCTGTTCATTTATTTGACCCAAGTAATCTACAAAGAAGTCATAAAAACTATGGAATATAAAACTTATAGTTTTGAGGGTTTTATCTTAGTTTTAGCTTTAGATGTGAATTTTATAGTATAATCTGAATACCTAACCAAACCACTGGTGAAAATTACCACAATAACTTTGAAAATAACAATTACTCAGTGAAAAAACAGTGGACCAACATTTATTTAGAGAGAAACTGTCCTGTCTCAGGCTATTAGATATATTTTATTTTTATCTTCACAGCAACCTTATGAAGTAGATAAGTCTTATCTACATACCTTTTACAAATGAAAACATGTGAAGTTAGTATTTGAGTCCCTAGGTCCCTTTTACTATATTTTACCAATTCTAAAGAGGCATTGTGATTTTGATTTAAATGAAAAGATACATTTTGAAAAACCTGAAATATTCATAATGCCAAACAATAAGAAAATTGAAAATAAATTGTGGCACACCCACTGAATGGATACAGACACACAGAGAGAAGCACACGGCTCTGTTTACCCCAGTCATCCCAGCTAACCCCTGTGAACGTGCACAGTTAACAGTGGTCCCCTGCTTGCTTTCAAAAATGTCCTGGTTCAAATGATAGATCTTGTAGTCACTGTAGTTATACAGCAAAATTGAAAGAGAATTACAAAGTAAAGGGAGAAATCATGATACAATTTTGCAGTGATGTTAAACAATTAATAAGAAATTAAATTAGAAATACATGAAATGGTAATGATGATTGTTTTAAGGTGGAATTATATGGAACATTTTATCTCTGTGTTTCAAACCTTCTGTAATATTGTTATATTAATTTTATAAATTTAAGTTGTATAAATTTCAAGATTTAGATGTAAAATATCTTTCTAGTAGGGTAAAAGATTTTTACATTAGTTTCTTAAACAAAACATGCAAAACCTATCATTTAATTTGACCTAACTGTTGTAGTGTAGTTCAAAGGCTAGTAATATGTTTTTATTTAACATCTACAGTAAATGGAATTAGAAAAGAAAATGTTGAAAGAAGGATAACTGTAACTTAATTTGCCTATTGCAACAATAAAATTAGCATTAATAAAAATATTTAAATTAGTGATAGTTAATATTGAAATATCAGAATAAAAACAATACTATACCATGTAAAAGTAATACAATTGCTGCCATTTACTGAGTTTTTACTGTGTGGCAGGTCATTATTTAATTATTGAAACAACTTTGGAAGTGGATAATAACATCATCATTTTAAAAATAAACTTCTGAGTCTCACAAAGACTAGCAAAGGTCACAGAAATAATAATTGAAAGAACTCTGATTAAAACCAGGTCTTTCGACATTGATGTCCATGTGCTCAGCCACTTAACCATATGCTGTCTGGTTCTATTATCCTTTCTTTGTTATAATTTGAATATACTACTTTTAAGTTAATAAGTTAAGAAATTAATAAAAGTATTTTTTTAAAGATTTTATTTATTTGTTTTTTAGAGAGAGGGGAAGAGAGGGAGAAAGAAAGGGAGAGAAACATCAATGTGTGGTTACCTCTCATGCGCCCCCCACTAGGGATCTGGCCAGCAACCCAGGCATGTGCCCTGACTGGGAATTGAACCAGTAACTCTTTGGTTTGCCAGCTCGTGCTCAGTTCACTAAGCCACACCAGCCAAAGCTAAAAGTATTTTCTTAGCATAGAGAGAATTATTTAAATATATATAATGCATCTATTCTTTGAATTTTTAATATGTCAGTCAAATGTGAAAAACTGCCAGCTATTTTAAGATAGTAAGACCATTTCATTATTGAGAGCCCCTTCACTTAGTATAAAATATTGGATTTCTATGAATACATCGGAGGAGAGTAAAGATAATCCGTGATTATCATCTTCATCAAGTGTATTTATCTTACTGGGGAATACCTTTTTTCTTCCTGCCCCTTCAATATTCCTCTGGAAATGGTGATATTAACAAATGGGGCCATTGACTTCATAAGAAACTACAAATTTGTACTATAAAATAGAAATAAATAAAATTGACTATCTTTAACAGACATAGTGTCCATATGTGTTTTTCAAATAATATGTTTCAATGTACAAAACTAAATCATTGAGGAGATTATAAAATCCCTTGTCTTCAAGGAATTTATAATTTACTCAGGAATAGAAAATTCTCCACACTGGTACAAAGAGTAATTGTTGTTAGCATGTTGCTAAATCTATGAATAGAATTCTTTAGGGAAAGTAAAGAAAAAGGCATTAATTTTGAACCTAAGTGCAGAGTAACCATTCAGTAAATTCTTGTTGAAGTGAATTGAAATAAAAAATACACATGGTGTTAAATAAAACATACTATATAAATATATTCTTTAACTCTGTATTTTTTAAAAAGAATGGTTCAATATAAAATGTCAACTCATCTTTGTTTATAACCAGGCTCAAAAAAAATTACCTTACTTTGTATTCCGGTTTCTCATGTAATTTCTTTTTGGCAGTCCAGTTTTGCAATGGGAACTGCACGATGTGGTCAGCTCTTAAATCTTCAAAGAAATGTTGTATATAAGATGCCAGATTTTCTTGCAGCATAAATTTTGCCAGAGAAGCAGCAATTAAATATATTTTTGATCAAAGAAGTGGTACAATGTAATACCGTTTAGTGCAAATATATGCAGAATAGTAGACCAAGGGAAATGGGATAATTTAAATTGGACCTATAACTAGAAATTAGTATTTTAAACCCTTTTTACTTATTAATGGTTACAATGTTAAAGTAAATTATTACATCAAAGGTTGTAACATTTGTCTCATTTATATGTATTAATCTTCCTTTCTAAAAAGTCATAAATGATTCCTTCTTTTAAATGTGTAATTGAAAGGGCATTAAAGGAAGGTAGTATTTGAATGTGGATTGAAATATATTAAACATCTCTACCATTATCATAAAAACTATCATACTATAAGGATATGAGCTCTAATGTATTACCACAAAGGAAAATATATAGAAATACAATGCTCTCCCATAGATTTTTTTAATCTTACAGGATGAAGTTCAAACCTTTGAGTGCAATATTTAATACTCACTAACCCTGTCTCCTGATGATATTCTCTGCTCTGGACTCCTAGTACTCTCACACATAAAGTGTTTCCTCTAGAACTCCCCTTGGTCACCCATCTCAGGTGACTTCTCACCTCTACATTATAAAAACCCTCACTCTTCCCTGCCTCCTTTCTCCTTCTTCTCTACTTTCACAAATCCTACATCTATTTTAGAACAAATTCATGAAAACCCTTTCTGAAGCCATATACAGACAATTCAATCCCAAAATACACACTGGAATAAGATATTTGCAGCAAAAAAATAATAATAATAGTTACTGGCAATATACAATTAGGATCCTAAGACTGTGTAAAAAAAATCCTACAAATTATTATAAAAGAATTAATTGTGTTTACTCTGTTTTCTCCCAAAGCAGATATTTAGAAAAGAATTCAAGCGGTATATTTATGAGATGGTCTCAGGAAATACTTGTAGAGGGCTGTTATCAAGCTATTTACTAGTATGGATCATTAGACTTCAATCTCTATGGGGAACTCTAGCAAACTGTAAAACACCTGTGAGGGAGTTGTGCTCACTCTATTCCTACTAGTCATTCGTTGAGGGCCGTTCCTAAAGGACATTACTCTCACGTAACCAGGGATCTAACTTAATCTCTTGTATAAGGGATATATATTCAAAATATTCATAGAAGTAATGTTTATTATAGGAAACAAACAAGACAATAGAAACAACTGTAATGTTCTTTAGAAGGTGAATAATAAATGAACTGTGATATATTTATAGAGTAGAATACTTTGCTATAGTGATCACTTATCTACATCAAAAAGGATGAATTTCACCAATAATGTGTCAATTTTGAAAAGTGTCAAAATGTTCATAGTATAATTTGATTTATATAAGTTCCACAAACATACGTTTTAAAGGATTTAAACTGATGTAGTAAAACTTTTTAAGATGCCGAATCGTAAGCCTCAATCAGGAATTTGTGGGGGTAAGTACAAAATATAGTTGAGGGAGCACCCAGAGGGTTTTAAAAGTACCAGTTCTTTTTATTAAATTACATTGTAGGTACACATATATTTCTTGTATACATAAAACATTTTATAACAAAAAATGGGCAGAGGAAGGAAAGCCATGGAATAAAACACATATATAAAGTCACAGGAGTAGGAAGAGAAGCAGAAAAGGTTGTGTGCTAGAAGCCAAGAAGGAGAGAGAAATTAGTGATGGCAACTGTTGCTAGGCAGCATGGGATGCAAAGTGAAATGAAGTTAGTGGGATCAGGACTTAGGAGGCCATTGGAGGCTTTGGTGACTGCAGTTTCAGTAATAGAGTTGGGGCATGTGCCAGAAAACAATGGCTTGAGAAGGAGTGAAAAGCAGTGTGGATAGGTAGCTCTTTAAATTATCTTGCTGTAAATGCAAGTAGGGAACTAGGTTCTAATTTGAGGTGAAGGCAAATTTGAACACTACTTAGAAGTTTATGAAAGAGCATAGTCTTATCTAGACCATAGATAAAGGCATTAAGATGTTTAAATAGAAATATAATTGTAGAAAAAAATTCCACATCCTTTGAGGGGAAAAAGGGTCCAGGAAATATTTTTAATTACATCTTTTTGGTGAAAAAGATTTAAATGTTTCAAATAATTATTTTATGTAACTGGTAAAATTTCCTCAAAGAATATTTTCTCTATTCTTTTAATGATTCTTAAAGCCTTTAGGATTCTATTATTGTTTCAATGTTTTTGCTCATTTTCAGTAAATAAGAATTGAACCAACTTGAATTATAACAAACATGCTTGATGAACCTGCTTTAAAGAAATTATCAGCTAAGGAGACAAAATACTCCTTCCTTTTCATATTGGGCAGCTTTAGTCATCATTGTAACAAATTGTAGACAAATTTTAAAGATTGTAAGAGTCAGTGGATATCCTTACCTCACAATATATGTGAATATCTATTGAGAAAAAGTATTAAATTTAAAATTTAAAAGCATCACATACAACTTGAAACTTCCAATTAAAAAAAAAATCTTGCTGGCGTGCATAAGGTTAGAACAGCAGCGAAAGATGTTGCTGACTTTGGCAGTGACATAAATCTCAGCGTAGTGGGGCAGCGTGGAGGTGGGTGAATGCCATTTATTTTAATAGCAGGCAAAATTTTCAAGCTGTAACAACATGCTCAATAAATTCTTCCATTACTGTAATACCAAAGGAGAGTTGGAAAATGCATTGCACTTCTATTTTTTCCCCTTAGAGATATATATTTTTGTTCCGTTTCTATGGCAACATTGATATAATGACTAAACCTTTAACTTCTTTCTAGGCTCCCTGATGGCTTCACACAGCTTCTAAACCTGACCCAGCTTTACCTGAATGATGCCTTTCTTGAATTCCTTCCAGCAAATTTTGGAAGGTGAGATTAAGAAATTTAAGTTATTCAATTTTATCTCACATTAAGTAAGTACTTTACCAGAGCCAGTATGTGATTGAAGCTTTGAAAGTTGTGATAAACCTCATTATCATTCATTAAATGAGACAGTGTTAACTTATGAAACATTCTGCAAAAAATAAAGTAAAATTAGGTAATTAATAATCAAAAAATTTAATGAGTTAAATATTAAAAATATTAAAATATCTGGAAAGAATACATGTGATTATTTATGACTCTTGAGTTGGAAGATACCTTTATAGCATAGAAACAAAGGATAATATCACAAATGGATAAATAGATGTGAGTACATCAGTACTTTCGAAATTAAATAACATCAAAAAATATTTAACAATTAGGAAGTAACAATAAACTAGGGAAATATTTCCACCATATTTAGGAAGCAAATTATTTACTTAACTATATAGAATTCTTACAAATGAGTTTGAAGACACAAATTTCATTAGAAAAAAATGGGCAAATGACACATATAAGCAGTTCATAATTAAGTACAAATTGCCAGTGGATGCATGAAAAATGTTTCCTCACAAATAGGAAAAATAATCCAAATTAAAATGACAATAAGGTGCCTTCATGTTCTAGCATATTACAGAAACCGTGTACAGAAAATGAGGAAAAATACAACCTCACATACTGCTGATGAAATTGCAGAATAATAGGAACTTTGTGCAGGGCAGTGTGATTAAAAGGTTTGAAAATATTTAAAACCAGTGCTTCTCTCATTCATTTCTAGAAATGTATCATATCATCATCAAATGCCACACTAAGATTTATGGACAAGGATATTTATTGTTATTTATGATAATGAAAACAGTGGAACCACATGTCCATCTAGCAGATTGGTTAAATATATTATGGTACATCCATATGACAGTATGTAGAGATTTATAATGTTGTATAGGGAAATATGTTTTTAATTCATATAATAAGCTATGTTTAGGAATATATTATAATAAAATATATAAACTATGTTCCCAACATGAATATAAATATGCATGAAATAAAAGACTGGTTCCTTGGGAATGATATTAAGGAAATTTTTATTTTCATCTTTATATCTGCAGTATTTTCCATGTGTTCTGCAATAAACTGTTTTTCTCCTTCAGTTTTCTTGAGATAAATTGACATACAGCACTATATAAGTTTAAGGTGTACAGCATAATCACTTGACTTATATATCTTGTGAAATGTTCACTATGATGTTAACAATGATCACCTCATAGTTACAGAAAAAGCTTTTTCCTTATGATATGAACTTTTAAGATTAACTCTCCTAGTAACTTTCAAATATACTGCACAGCAGTATTAAGAGGTCATCATATTGAGCATTACATCCTAGCACATTTGTTTTATAACTGGAAGTTTGTACCCATCAGCCACCTCCATTCAATTTCCTTGCCTTCCACTCTCCACCTCTGGTGACCACAAATCTAATCTCTTTTTCCATGAGTTTGGTTTTTTTGTTTGTTTGTCTTCTTGTGATATATATATTATATATATATTATATATAATATATATTTATATATATAAAATATATATTTTATATATATATAAAATTATTTTTTGGATTCCACGTGTGAGATCATATAACATTTCTCTGTCCACCTTATTTTACTTAGCAAAATACCTCAAGGTCCATCCATGTTGTCACAAAAAACAGTATTTTCTTATTTTTTATGGCTGAATAGTATTTCAGTATATATATTTACATTTTATTTGTTCATTAATCTGTTGATGGCGACTTAGGTTGTTTTCATGTCTTGGCTATTGCAAATATCAAAATACACATCTTAAAGTCAAGACAATTAATGTTTATTGTCAACGAATTTTTTTTAAGTGATCATCTTTGAGAATGTTGAAATAATAGACTGAGTATAACTTGACACCTATCTGTTAGAAGAAACTAGTGCAGACATGTAGCAGCCCCCATTTGGGTGTGGAGAGTGTATCAATATTTTACAAATTCCCTTACTTTTGCAGGTCATATTACAGCACTATATATTTGGACAGTTTTTAAATTCACAGATCTTCAAAAGAGCTTTTACCTAGCTTCTAAATGAATTAGCACTTCCCCATTCATTCATCTAAATTAACACTGACCTTCTAGTAGTGATCACAACACTACAAATGTGCTTTTGATTTATCAAATTAGAAAATGTTTAGCCCTGACTGATGTGGTTCAGTTGGTGAGCATCATTCTGCAAAACAATAGGTTGCCGGCTGACTCCTGGCCAGGGCACATGCTTGGATTGCTGGTTCAACCCCCAGTTGGTTCACATATGAGACGCAACCGATAGATGTTTCTCTCTCACTCTCCCATTGATTTTTCTCCCCATCTCTTTCTCCTTCCCTTCCCGTCATGCTCAAAATAAATAAATAAAATCTTTAAATAGAAAAGGAAAATGTTTAATTGTCACCTGAAGACACACTTTTTGTCTTGAATTTATGTCAGTTCTCTTTCAGCAGTCCTAATATGAGGGAAAAGATCTGGCAAACAGGAAACAATACCAAAGCCACTTGAAGTTAGAACTTAATTTTGTACAATCAAACTATACTCTGTTCATTTCTGTAATCTAAAAAGTTTTTTAGGCTTCAACCAAATAGTTTGCCAAAACAATGCATAAAATCCCTTTCAAAACCTGAGGTTTGGTGCTCCTAAAAGCCAAAATAAGTCACAAAATATCATCACCCTAGTACAATGTTGAGAAGCTTTGAGACATATAAGTGCTTAAGAAATCTCAACTAGCAGTATGCCCCATACACTGAAGAACCAAATCACTTTATCTTATATGCAGATTAAGAGTTCTAAGATTAAAATTAAATTAAAAACTTGATAGGAGCCAAAACAAAACAGGAAAGAGACCTAGATGAATACCCAAAAGCACAGTAAATAAGGGCAATTGTAAGTGAAATAGTTTAAACGGTGAATTATCCCCGAGCACTTAAGTGTTCTGAGAATCTAGTTAATATGTGCTCTAAAGCAGCCTCAGCTTAATACATCTCAAAGCTCAGTAACAGACATTAGGAACAAGAGTGTCCCAGACTGTAGACTTTAACAAGTTGTTAGGTGTAGAACGCGTTCTTAATCACAAATGTATACAGCACCAGGAACTGTGAGCACCTTTAACCTCTTCCCAGGATTTCCCCAACCCCGGTACTGTCACAGGAGAGAGGAATTTTTATGCAGAACCACTTCAGAAATGTTAAGATATTCATCTTTAAGTCAATGAAATGTGACATATTAGACCACTTTTTCCACTCTCCAGTTATTAATAGTAATATATAGCACAAATTAAAACTTATGATGTGCCAGGCACTAATGCTTTACATATGTGACAAATTTAATATTCAAAACCTATACATTGTGGTGTTATTATCCCATACTCATTATAGATGAGGAAGCTTAAGTTAGGAGGAATTAATTAATTTACCCAGTGTCACAGAGATAGAATACGAGAGTCTGGATTTCACCCAGATCTGCCTGACCCTAAAGCCCAAGTTCTTAACCACTATGCTATCATTATTTGCTTTACAAGTTCATTTATAGTCTTTTCATGGACAGTATTGCCAAACATAATAGTGTGGCGATACTATTATGAACATAATAGCACTTAGAATTTAGTAGATACTCTATAATCTGTTGAATGTATACAATTAAACAATAGTGAGCATATTTTTATAAAACATGAAATGCAGAAGACTGAACTCAATATCTGTGAAAAATATTTACTTTTAGGAAATTTTGATTTTACAGGTGATTTGTTAAATTTGATTTGACTCTAATGGTGATAGGGCTCTATTCACAGTCAAGTTGTATAATTCTTTAAAATCTGTAGCCATGGTGTGTAATGTTGTTTAGACACAGTTGTTTAGACAATATAGTGATTATTGACTGTACCATAATAATATTATTTTATAGAAACAATTAAGAAGCAATTTTTAAATTTGTTTCTACAGACTTGTCAAATTGCGGATCTTGGAGTTAAGAGAAAATCACTTGAAAACGCTACCAAAGTAAGTGACTGTGTATTTTCTAAATTTCAAATTGTGATTTTTTCTCTTACTAGTAGGAAAAAATGACTATTTTTGTTTTCGCTATGCTTTGCCGTTTTGATTGAGTAAATTTTTCTATATTTTTTCATGGAGACTAAAAAGTACCATATAAGAGTTTCATATCAAGTAAGGATGTATCATGCCTTATAAAATCATGTAATTATAAGGTAGGAAGAACTCATTTAAGGTTCGTGTCATAGTTGAATTTATACACCAGGAAATTACTGCATTAAAACTTATAAAATTGTTATTTTTAAGCTCAAAAGCAATCAACAGTTTCAAAAGATTCAACCCATAAGATGCTTATTTTTTCAAGCTAATTATGGATTATGATAGTTTTCAGTTTTTAAATCAAGACCATATAAAAATATTACATTAAAATGATTAAAATTTTTTTCTAGAGATCCTACAGTGGTTTGGAGAAAATTTATGTTTATACATTCTTTCAAGCTGTTCTTCTTCATTAGTCTTTTTAAAATTTAGTTTATATAAAAGCAAGGTATTTTATGTAAAAACTAATATCTAAAATTTTATACAATGTTTAGTTTAATACAATGTTTTTTTTAACCCTGCCTTGATCTATTCATGTCTAATAATAGAATTTCGTGTTGCATAAGAGAATTTTGAAAGTCAAAAATTATTCAAAATGGAGTCTTTTTACTCAAATAAATTAATATAACTTGTATATATTACAATTAAAATAATGAAAGTATCATGTTGCTGTTATTTCCTTTCCACAATATTACAGAAAAATATTGAGTACAGTGATTAATTTTTCAAAAATCAGCAAGATGTAGAAACTTTTTCTCTGCTGAACCAAAACTCAGTTTTATTTTTTACTTTTTAAATCTTTTTCCTAAGCAAACTGGACTGATTTTAATTGATTCTTTAACCAATACTTTAACAAAATACCTTCATGTACATTTTATGTACACCATTATATATAAAATTTTCATCAGTTCAATAGAAAACTTTCGATAATGATATGGATTTCATTTAAATATATGCATAAAGATAAAACATATATTCATTCCTCCATAAGTAGAAGACAAGTAAAGAACATGAAAAAGAGGAAATGTCCCTATATCTGGATACCCTGAACTTTAAGTAGCCATGCTCTAATCCAAAGCATTATGCATAAGCCTAACAAAAGATACTCTTCCAGGTTGGGGACATAAACAGAGATGGGAGAATGGTGGAACATTTTACTGGTTCAGCATTAATGTGCTATAAGTGCAGCTCCTGCCACCATTTCCACACACAGTACTTTAAATGTTACATTTAAAGTAGAATAAAAACATGGCTATGCAGAAACTAAACCACAGTGAAAAATCAATTGTCGCCACTGTATACATTTAGATCAAGGAGAAAGTTTTGAGTGTGTGGAAGAGAATCCTTTTCCTTCTGCTCTCAAATAATGGTTTTGATGTGAAATACAAAATAAACCTAGCATAAGCTGTCATGTTTTTAAATATGTATTTAAAAAAAATAAAATTTAAATATAAATTAAAACCTGACAACCTATTGCATTTATGGGCTTTATATGAGATAGATAACTATGAGAACAGTTCAGAGTAATGAGTAACAAAGCTCATAGCTGGTGAATGGGTGTTCTGTGGGCTTTGAGACTGTGCTCTAGCATCAAATAATTAAAATAAGTAGAATAATATACATTTAATTATTTTTAACCTCAGAATCATTGTAAAGATGTGTAGAGTGGCCCTGACTAATGTGGCTCAGTGGGTTGGGCATCGTCCTGCAAGGCAAAAGGCCACCAGTGTTAACTCCCGGTCAGGACACATGCCTGGATGGTGGGCCACGTCCCCAGTTGGGGGTGTGGGAGAGGTAACTGATCATTGTTTCTCTAACACATCACTGTTTCTCTCCCTCTCTTTCTCCTCCCTCTTCCCTTCTCTCTAAAGATAAAAAAATAAATAAACTTTTTTTTAAAGATTTTATTTATTTTTAGAGAGAAGGGAAGGGAGGGAAAAAGAGAGGGAGAGAAACATCAATGTGTGGCTGCCTCTCGCACACCCCATACTGGGTACCTGGCCCACAACCCAGGCATGTGCCCTGACTGGGAATTGAACTGACAACTAAAAAAATTAAATCTTTAAAACAAGATGTATAGAAATGGCACTGGGTCTCCTTGGTCGACAGTTATGCATGTATAACTTGTATAGATGTTATAGTTTTTACATTTAAAAACATTTTCAAAGTTATTTTCAATCTAGTGTGTTCATTTTTTAAGTTATAAACAAAATCTAGAGAACCAAAACCTGTATAAAATGTGGAGAACTGTATCTTAGTTTTTAGTGGCTATAAAATGAGAATTGAAGAAAAAAATTCTGTCTTGAATAAAAATAAGCTCTGTTTTCAATATGTATTATATATAGTATTTTCTGATCACTAATCTGGACCTGCAACTGAGATATGTGAGAGCTTTGTACTCCTCTTTACTTCATACTTCCAATGAAAATTTTTAAAAAAGAGTTTTAGGAAAAACAATTTAGTTTTATAATAACTACTCCAAGAAGAGATAGCTCATGATTTCCTCAGGGATACAAATAAAATGCCAAGGCTTCAGTGGATTCTCAGTGATTTTCTCTTCTTTCTGTCTTCTGTTTAAAATCTGTAGGCCTGACAATCTGTGCAAAAGGTAAAAGTGTGAAAGAATTATGATGTGCCATCTATTCAAATGTGTACCCTTACATGAACAGAGACATTTTGATATGTGTTGATTCTAGAACAGATTCTTTGTTATTAAATAGAAGTTAGTATTATAAAATTGTATACTGTTTCTGTGATTATTCTTCTAAATATATCAATGAGAAAATTAAATTTTTCATATACATGTTTGTTTAAAATCATTGAAATAGTTGGCTTTGATTATAAATAATAATTGAGGACTTTGAGCATCTGAAGAAACTAGATAACCAAAGAGAAAAACCTTTAGATTTCAACATGAAACTTTTTTTCATAGCATAATTATTCTCTCAATTACAGTATGTCTTTTGAGGGCAAGCCAGACATGAATTTCTTCACATTTTGATGGTTTTGCACTAGCAATTTCTCTGTCTAGAATTTTCATACCACAAATCATTGCATGGCTAGATCTTCCTTATACTTCCAAGGGTGTCCAACCCGCAGCCCGCAGGTCACATGCAGCCCAGGATGGCAATGAATGTGGACCATCACAAATTGTAAATTTACTTAAAAGCTTTTTTTTTTTTTTGGCTCACCAGTATTCATTAGTGTTTGTGCATTTAATGTGTGGTCCAAGACAACTCTTCTTTCACTGTGCCCCAGAAATGCCAAAAGGTTGTACATTTCTTTAGATGTTGCCACCTCAGAGGCTTTCCCTGATCACATAGTGTAAGATTGTCCCCTCTTAGCCTTTATACCATCTCACCCTTACACTTGATTACCTGCATGGCATTTCTGGTTCTCTGAATTATGTTGAGTTTGTTTACTTGGAGCTGATCTTCTCAGGAGAACCTAAGCTCCAATTAGATGGTGGTTTTCTTTTCCTTTCACGTCACTGATAAAATCTCCAGAGCCTAAAGCAGTGCTGGGGCCATGGTGAGCACCCAACTCAATAAATAAACACCAATGCCCATATGGTGGCTCGAAGAGGAAATATCTGTCATGTGACCTGCACATTTTGTAAGTTGATTTTTTCCCCATAGAAAATTATATGGGATAACAAAACTATAATCAGATGAGTCTTTGGTGAGCATCAGATAGAAGAGGACAAAGATAAGTAATTGGGGGTTTCTCAATGGCAGATAGCTGAGCCTTGAATTTTAAACTTGCACACACACACACACACATAAACACACTCTCTGCCTCTCAACATATACATAATAGCTAAGGAGGACAAGAGAAGACAGCAATTTCAAATTAATTAAATTAATATTTATAGCACCTAATGAAAATCCAAAAGCGGCATAACATTTCTTTTCTTTTGTCATTAAAATGTGATGCATTTAATCAAGAAACATAATGTATGTCAACATAAAGAGAAAGGAATAAGTTTAGTTTTTCTAAATGAAATTTAGGAACCATTTCTGTGGAAGTATGGTTAACAACATATGGGATCTGGCAGAAGTAAAGTTTGCTTGAGCGTGTTTGGTAGGATATGTGAATATCTCCCATGAGATGGACAGCGATTTAAGCATTTCACCTAAAATGTCCCATGATGTGTTTATGTGTGCTATTGTTATGTTACAGAATTACATGCTTATGATTTTGTAATAAAAAAGGAGCATTATTTGTGCTGGACCCTGTATAAATGGTTAGTAATAGTGGTGGATTTTACCTTTAAATGAACTTTTTTCCCCATATTTATGAGAATTTTTCTAATACCTTATTTAAAATATGAACTGTTCATCATAATATGTTATGGCTATGACTTTGAACAAAAGCTAAAATATGATTTTATGTAACTATATGTTATAGTTTTGAAAATATGAAGTAATATGATAAAAGTAAACACAGATTAAGCTCATCTTAATGTTTGTATTTGTCCTGCCTTCTGAGTGTATAAGACTTATGAAGCATGATTCCCCAATCTGCTGTCATAAAACACTGACTGAGAAGAATATTTCAGACATGTCTCAGTAGAATTACAGGGGTACTACCAGAAGATAGAGTTAACCCTGATGAACAAATCCAAGGAGGAAAACTGGATGAATTTGGTGGATAAGGGATTCTTAAAAGTTGTTGGAAGAAAGAATTTAGAGTGGAATAGAAGTGGTGAAAGCGGACATCCTTGTCTTGTTCCCAATCTTAGTGGGACAGCTTTTAGTTTTTGCCCATTTAGTATAATACTGGATGTAGGTTTCTCATAGATAGTCTTTATTATGTTGAGGTATGCCCCCTTTATTTTCACTTTGCTGAGTGTTTTTATCATAAATGGGTGCTGTACCTTATCAAATGCTTTTTCTGTATCTATTGATATGATCATGCGATTTTTGTCTTTCCTTTTGTTTATGTGCTGTATTACATTTATTGATTTGCAAATATTATACCATCCTTGCATCCCTGGGATGAATCCCACTTGATCATGGTGTATGATCTTTTTAATCATAAACAAATCAACAAGCAACAAGTACTGGTGAGGTTGTAGAGAAAAGGGAATGCTAGTGCACTGTTCATGGGAATGCAGACTGGTGCAGCCACTGTGGAAAACAGTTTAGAATTTCCTAAAAAAATTAAAAATGGATATGCCTTTTGATCAAGCAATCCCACTGCTAAGATTATACCCTAAGAATCCTAAAACACCAATTCAAAAGAACCGATGTACCCCAATGTTCATAGCAGCACAATTCCCAGTAGCTAAGAATTGAAGAATTGGAAGCAACTTAAGTGCCCAACAATAAATGAGGGGATCAAAAAACTATGGTACATTTACACAATGGAATACTATGCAGCAGAAAGGAAGAAGGAGCTACTACCCTTCACAACACCATCGATGGAAATGGAGAGCACTATGCTAAGTGAAAGAAGCCAAGCGATGAAAGACAGATACCATATGATCTCACCTATAAGTGGAAACTAATCAACAAAATAAACAAGCAAGCAAAATTTAACCAGCAACATTGAAATAAAGAGCAAACTGACGGTAACCGGAGGGGAGGAAGAAGAGAGATAACAGGGGCAAAAATGGGGAAGGGTCATCAGGGAACATGCATAAAGGACCCATCGACAAAGCCAAATGAGGAAGGGTTGGGGGTGGGGGGTAGGGGGGTGGAACTGGTAAAAATGGTGGTGGAAAAGTGTTGGCCAAAAAAAAGGTGGACAGGGGGAAGCTGGGAGCAGTGTGGGAAATTAAGAAGCCAAGGAACTGGTGTGTGCAGCCCATGGGTATGGACTAAGAGGTGCAGGGATGATGGGATGGGGTGGAGGGTGGAGAAGGTAAAGGGGTGAAAAAATGGGACAACTGTAATAGCATACTCAATAAAATACACACAAAAAAGAATTTAGAGTGGAGGTTTTAAATTTGAAGTAATATTTCAGTAACAACTTTTTTTGGATCATGAACCATCTGAGAATCTAAAATAAAAGGCTGTGGAATCTGGAAAAGTATTATTTCTAAAATTCCAACTGTATATATTTCCAATATATTCATGGCCCATTTTTATTTTCCCGTGAAGGTAAATTATTTGGCATTTTATGTAAAGTAACACATCAAAATACATAGCAGACTATGAAAGAGTGCCAAGAAAAAGACCCTGTCAGTTTTAAAGAACCAAAATTTGTCAGATGGATAATGCTAACTATATAAATGGCTTAGTATATTTTCTTAAAAGAGAATATTTTATTGAGTTCAATTTTATTTGGTTCATAAATAGAATCATATATCTATGAATTTTTTGAACTCTCTGCAGAAAAAAAAATTATTAAGGAATAATTTAAAGAAAAATGTCCCCAAGTAAATGTATGAATAATGCTCTAAAACTACTAAACTATGTATGCTTGAAAACTAGAAAATAGTGTATCCCTTATACATGATTTTATTCCTTAGGCATCATTGTTTTTATTTAGTGATTTCCCTCTGAAAACAAAGGTTCAGAAACTCTGCAGTATTACCCTTCTCTGAATGCCTAAGGTCCCATACATAACATACATATTCAAAGATGTCAAAACATTGCACCTTATCTAGATGTACACTAAGACAAAAGATCCCCTTAAATTATAAATATAAATTAAAACCTGAGCTACAGTAAAGCACTATACTAATGAAAGACATTAGATCATGAAAGTCAAGAAAAAAACTGAAAGACTGTCAGACTGAAGAATACAGGAGTGACATTTTAACTAAAAACAATGATTCTGAATTTATTCTTTTGTGCATATATATATTATATGAAATGACATATAATATATATGAAATGACATATATATATATGAAATGAACAACTGGCAAAACGCTCATGGAGTCTGAGAATTAGATGGTAGCCATGTATCAATGTTAATTTCCTAATGCGGATGGTTGTGTTTTGGTTTGGTAGGAGAGTATCTTTGTTTGTAGCAAATACACGCTACACTATTTGGGAATGATGGGGCACCAGGTTTGCAGTGTACTCTCGAGTATTTCAGAAAAGTTATATGTATGGTACTTTGGAACTTTTTGTAATTTTATGGTTATTTAAACATAACAGGTTTTAAAAAGAAATTTTCAAACATAAATTCTTTAAAATTAAAAAAAGCACTAGCTCATGGAGAAATTTATCAGCTTCATTTCCAAAATACTTATAGAGGCTAAGGGGAGAGTTTGCATTTATGTACTAAAATACTTACCTATAAAAATGAGCATTTGTACATATGTGATAAGGTTCTACATATGTGATTATATGTGTACTGTGGATTTACTTTATCCTACCTGAATGACAATAAATATGCTATATATATAATTATCACTCAGGTTTCTATTCACTTGCAAATAATGTTTTCTTTAGTTTTCATATCAGTTCGTTTCTTTAAGTAAGATTATAGGCAGACTTACAAAAATAGAATGCATTGGTCATATTTTCCTTTTTGAAATCTCGCTTGCTCCGTTATCTACTATCAGTTATCATTGTCAGCATAATGAAGAAGAATTCAAAAGTAACAGTATTCTTAACTAGACAGGTGTGACTAGTTCATTTTCTATTCTCATTTCAGTTATTGTATTAATGAATATATTTTATTTGGCATTACTGTACTAGTTACTTTAAGAAAATATATCAATAAGTTCCATGGTTCTATGGTAACAAAAAATTCTTTTGCCAGGCACAATTCACAAAATAGATTTTTGATGTTAACTCTGTTTTTTGTGATTATAATACATAACTGGATACAATGTGTTTTTATACATATTACCTTATTCTTTTAGGAGTGTATATTGACTTGTAAGGCATGGTGTTTTGCTAAACCTGTGGTACCATCCATTCTGGGTTATTGTTATTAAAAGTGAAAATATGCCAAGCTAGCTAACCAAGGGTAGTCATATTAGCGACCTCTGGTTATAAAGAATTGCACTTGGAACTAGGTATTCTCTTACTTCTTACCTGGTCTTATCTTTTAAATTCAAATGAAATAACTGATAGTTATAATATACTATGTTTAAAAGCTATATAGTATACTATAAATTATAATGCATGATAATATAATTATTAGAATCCCTTCTAAAATATCAAACATATACCTTCAAAAGACTCATAAAAGGAAAGGCTATAGCTCTTTGTCATATGAACTAATTGTATTTCTTTTTATCCTACTTTCAAAGTAAAATTAGGATTTAGAATACTATAGTTAGCTAAGGTTTAGTCAAGTCCAGTAAGGAGCTAGGAGAGCGCACATAAGCCAAATAAAACTGTGAGATTAAATCACTCTTTTCAAAGTACTTCAATCAATACCCACTCTGATCCCTGATGATTCAATTTGCCAAAAGATAAAAACTTCTTCATATAAAATAGTGAAGCTGAAAGAGCTATAACTTCAGCTTCATTAGATGTCAAGGCTTAGTCTCTCATGGAACAATTAGCCTGTACTTAGTTCTGTTTCACCTGGGAAGAGCCATTATGTACTTGAGTGGGTATAAACTTTGCAGTTAAATCAATCTGGATTTGTATTCAGGTACTTGCTGCTTGTTTATGAATTATTTAATTTCTGTGACCTTCAGTGTCATTATTTTTAAAGAATACTGGTTGATCATTGCCTCCTTTAAACTGTAAATTATAGTTTGGATCATAGTTGATAAAACAAGCTTTGTGATTATTTAGAACCAGGAAAATATTTAAACAAAAGGAATACATGAGGTCTGTCCAGAAGGTGTCCAGCCATGTAATATGAAAAACAGAGACACTTATTGAAGAAGATACAAAACACAAGAAACACTGTGCATAGGACAATGACACCTCAGTCCTGTTCAAAGCAGTCACCTTGGGACCTCACACAGTTCTCCCACCATCAACTGCTGTCGTATTTTCCTGAATCTCATAGATGGCCTGAATCTCTTCCCCTTCTAAGGTGATTTCAGTTTTGGGAAAAGCCAGAAGTCACAGGACACCAAATCTGGGCTGTAGGGTGTCTGAGTCACCTGGTGATTTGATGTTTTCACCAAAAAAAGCCTCACAAGACATGATGCAAAACCAGGCATATTGTCATGATGAAGCTGCCTGTCACCACTTGCCCATAGCTGCAGCCTTCTGAATCATCCAAATGGTTTCCTAGGAGGAAAGGTCAAGCTTAATGCAAAATTTGATGTAGATTTGTTGCTCTACTTGCTCAGTCATTCTGAATGCAGCAACCACACAGTACACATGCTCACTCAACAGCATCTATCTCCCCCACTGACTAGTACAGTGAAGTAATCATTGTACACACATACACATTCCAGTCCACTCTCCTTTGCTGCCAGGTTACGTCGATGTTGTGCAAACTGTTCTCATTAGATTAACAATGGCTGGACTTTTTCCGGACAGACTTTATATTCTGATATTTAGAAAATTTGAGTGTATGCTAAAAAAGATTGGTATGAAATATATTTTTTATTTTATCTCATAAAGATCTTTTTATTAGAAAGTGATAGAGGGTGTCTTTTAGTATTTTCTTTATAATAAAGGCTTAAAAATAATGTATTATACTATTTTACTTTTCCTATTTTTAAGCAGTACTGTAATGAAAACTCATATAAATGTCTCTCATCCTCAATAGCGTATGCGAAAATTTTAAATATCTTATTATCAATTCTTAAAGACTCTTTTTTTCCTTTTTAAAATGATAGTTTCTTTGGTAGATTGGACTAAAATGCTAAGAGACATGATAAAAAATAAACCAAAATGTTCAACAAACCCCGGGAGGAACATACTCACCATTTGTGACTTCATGTGCTTCTATAGCTCAGTTCACTGCAGCTTTGCAAATTTAAATATAGTTTAATGTAGAGATAGCTCTCCCCTTTATGGGTAAATGTGGTACCTTTACTAAAGATACATTCTGAACATCATACTAGTATTAATTTGGGTCTCAGTATCTAGGGCCAGAAAAATAAAGAAGGACACAAAGAACCTAGTGAATAAAATTACTCTTGTGGTCTCAGGTATTACCTCTCTGGTGGTGAGCTGCAGCCTTAATCCTAATTCCAATTCCATATTCCATAGCCAGATCTCCAGTGGAATATTCACCACATATCAAAATGGAAATCATTTTCATCTTTCTCCTCCACCCATCACACCATTGCAAAACAAAACAAAACCAAACAAAATCAAACAAAACATAACAGAAAACCCAGGCCTCTTTTTATATGCTACGTGATGACAGTGCCATCCACCTAATCCCAGAAATTAGAACTCTTAATTCACTTTTCCTATCCTATACCCTCAAATCCACCTGTCATCAACTTATGTTTTAACTCCTCCTTCCTCTTATCTCTCCCACTGGAATCCATCTCCTTATAGTTGTCAGAGCTTAAATGGCACATGTCAATTTAAAAGCTCACAACAACTACTAACAGGTTGCAGAATACAAACATGTCAAGACCCTTCATAGTTCAGAGTTAGTATTTCTACTGTCATTACCTTCCAATATTCACTGCTCCACAGGGTCTCTCTGCTACATCCAATATACAGTGCGCCATTGTATCTCTAAGCATCTTTCTTGAAACCTTCCCCTTTCCTGCCTGAAAAACTCCGAATTATTCCTTAATTTTTTTCCATCACTTTTGCTGTGGAATTTGTCATAGATTCTATATTCAGAATGGTAGCTTTGAAAATCTGTTCAAGCTTTTCAAGGTAAAGTTTTCATAAGATTTTAATTTCATAGGAACAGATATATAGACCAATGGAACAGAATAGAGATCCCAGAAATAAACCCATGTCAATACAGCTGGTTAATATTTGACAAAGGGGAAAGGAACATAAAATAGAGTAAAAATGTCCTCTTCAAGAAATGGTGTTGGGAGATCTGGACAAGTACATGCAAAAACATGAAACTAGACCACCAACTAACATTACCAATGTTAGTTTGGTAATATATACCAAAATAAACTCGATTGATAAAACACTTAAATGTAAGTCATGACACCATGAAAGTCATGGAAAACATAGGCAGGAAAATTTCAGATATGCCACACAGCTATATTTTCACTGATACATCCCCTAGAGCAAGGGATATAAAGGAAAGAACAAACAAATGGGACTGCATCAAACTAAAAAGCTTCTGCACACTAAAGAAAACAGAACCAAAATGAAAAGGAAATCAATGTATGGGAAAATTCATTTGCCAATGATACCTTGGACAAGGGTTTGATCTCCAAAATATATCAAGGATTTCACATGACTCCACTCCAGAAAGACAGACAATCCAATTAAAAAATGGGCAAAAGACCTGAACAGACACTTCTCCAAGGAGGACATACACAGAGAGAGATGCAAATTAAAACCACAATGAGATGCCATTTCACACCAGTCAGAATGGCCATCATAAACAAATCAACAAACAAGTGCTGATGAGGATATGGAGAAAAGAGAAACCTAGTGCACTGTTCGTGGGAATACAGACTGGTGCAACCACTGTGGAAAACAGTTTAGAATTTCCTAAAAAAATTAAAAATGGAATTGCCTTTTGACCCAGAAATTCCACTGCTGGGATTATACCCTAAGAATCCTGAAACACCAGTTCAAAAGAACCTATGCACGCCAATGTTCATAGCAGAACAATTCCCAGTAGCCAAGAATTGGAAGCAACCTAAGTACCCAACAGTAAATGAGTGGATCAAAAAACTGTGGTACATTCACACAATGGAAAACTATGCAGCAGAAAGGAAGAAGGAGCAACTACCCTTCACAACAGCACGGATGGAACTGGAGAGCATTATGCTAAGTGAAATAAGCCAGGTGGTGAAAGACACATACCATATGATATCACCTATAAGTGGAAACTAATCAACAAAACAAACGAGCATGCAAAATATAAGCAGCAACACTGAAAAAACAAACTGACAGTAACCAGAGGGGAAGAGAGAGGTGGTTAATGGGGAAAAAGATGGGGAAGGGTCATCAAGGAACTTGCATAAAGAACCCATCAACAAACCCAAATGGAGGAAGGATTAAGGGTGGAAGGTGGGGGTATGTGGGGCTGGGGAAAGTGGTGGTGGGGAAATGTTGACCAAAAATATTAAAAAATTAAATTTAAAAAAAGGGCTCTTATTGAGCACACAATAAACTACTTTATTATTGATTACTGACTCAATAATACACACTAAACCAAGTGAAATGTATCTAACCCTCCATGTATGTTCTCTTTTCTTGTGTCTCCACTTTCCTTTCTACTCGAGTCAGGGTTAATTCAAGTCTTTCAATATACAAAGTACATCATAAAAAAGACTTGAATTTCTGTTGAACAGATGCAAAGGGAATATTGGTAATTGCTTCAGTTTTTGACAGTTTGGTGACATTTAATATCAGTGCCTGAACAATATTAAAAATAAAAATTTACTAGATTGTTCATTAGATTCCACATGTGAGCAAAGTCATATGGTATTTGTCTTTCTCTGACTTGCTTATTTCATTTAGTATAATGAACAAACTGAGCAAACAAGCAAAATAGAGACAGACTCAGGAGATGGAGAGCATGTCTGTGGGGGTGGTTACCAGGTGGAGGATTGAACAAAAAGAAAAGGGACTCATGGAATGGACAGCAGTGTGGTGATTTTGGAGCGGGGATAAAAGGGGACTAAATGATAATGGAGAAAATACAACAAAAAATAAAAATTAACTTCATGGCATTTATCTTTTCTGACCTATATTTTATGTTTGCTTTTAGTAATATGAGATTTCAGTTTGTCCTTTCTTGGCTTTTAAAAATTATTATTTCTTCCATGTCATACTCCTAATTTTATCATTTAGTTTTGCATCATTTATACCATAAATGATCTCAAATCTTTATTTAACTGCATTGTATTTCTATTCATTTTTCCTTTATATTTAAAATTTTTAGAATACATTTTTTAAAATTCTGTTAACAGTAAATAATAGCAATCTTTTTTCCAGTCATAAATGCCCTATAGTTTTCTAATAAGAAATAAAAATTTTCTATTTTCTAATAAGAAACTAGATTAAAATACTGTAACTCTTATCAAGCATTAGCTTTTTAATTTATGTTTGTCCTAAAAAGTTAGGTTAAAAATGTTATGCTACCTGAATTGGTTAAAAAGAATAACACATTCTCTATTAAGAAATAGTAACAATTTAGGTAAATTACTTACATTAAAATGTTATTAAGGCTATTGTCTCTTCTGATTGTTGTAAAACATTTCTAATTTAAATGGATTTCTAATACTAAAACTTTACTTTGATTAAAAAACCTCATGCAATTTCTAAAAGCAAAAGGAAAAAAATTTCTCATATTTAATAGAATCTTAAAAAACATCTCTTTATTATATTCAATTAAATGGTTACACATTTTAAAATATACTTATGTGCTTTAGTTTTATGAAAGGAGCATTTGATATTTAGGGATCTGTTTAAGAGATAATATAAAATTAGAAAATGTTGGCTTCCCATTGCTTATATAACATCCAATTCACTAAACATGACATTCAAGACGTCAGTCTGACCCCTACCTCCCCTCCAGCCACTCCCCTACTTAATTCACTAAACGTGACTTGTAGGTTTGTATCTCTGTACACTTACTGATAAGCTCTTACTACACCTGACTTCATATTGCCAATGACTTTCTCAAAACCAGTTCAAAAATAACTGCACATGTGCCTATTGTATACCTAATGTGTCAGATGCTATTCCAGCTGTGAGAGGAAATGACAATGAACAAAAAACTCTCTCTTCTTCATTGACTTTCAGTCTGGCAGAAGGAGACAAACCATTAACATATAAACAAATAAGTGAGTAAGATAGGTAATTGCTAATTACTATAAAGAAAACAGGATGGTGTCATAGAAAATGTTGAAGTTTGGGGTGTTGTTTAATTGGTTGGTTGATAGTTTACGGTTTTTTTATTTTTTTGATTTTTGGGCTAGGCTGGTTCGAGAAGACCTTTGTGAAAAGGGGCATTTGCATTTAGTCAAGTAAAATGTCAGTCAACTGAACACTGGCATTAGCAGTATGTAGGTCACTGATAAGAGCTTGATAATGGTATTTCAGTGACATATTCGGTACAGTCTCATTAGAGTGGTTGAGGAGAGAGGAGGGATTAGCAAAAGATGATAACAAGGTAAAAAAATAGAAATAGGTAAATAGCTTCAGACAACTAAGATATGATGATGACATGGGAGACAGGGCAATATTCTAAAAGCTCAACTTTCACAGTTACCCTCAAATTTAGCTAACATTCCCTGAGCACTCACCTAGGGGGACTGGATTACACTACCATAGTATCGATAAGCACCAAAACTGAAATTGAGTTGAAGTATGACATTTAACCAGAAGAAAATAAGTATAGACAACATCTTCATAAAGTTGAGTTGCAAAACAGAACCACAAGAAGGTGACAGTTAGCTGGATGAAAACATGGTGTTGTGGAAAGGATTTTTTTTAGGGTATAGGATGCTAAAGCATCCTAGCAGGCTGATGGGAATGATCCAGGAGAAACAGGAATTAATGACACAGGAAAAAAGGGAAATAATTACAAGACCAAATTCTTGAGGAGGTAAGGGAGCGAGAGTCAGAGCACAAGTGGGTGAGGTGGCCATTGAAGCAAGGATCCTTCTAACATGGAAATGTAGGGTCCTAGACAAAATGGATATAACAGAGACTGGTGGCTGGGGAGTGGAAAGGTGAAAATATTCTCAACTAATTGTTTGGATTTTCTCTATGAATCCTGAAGAAGAATCATCAGCTGAAAGTAGGGAATGTTGGAGATTGAGGAAATGAAAGAAAGTGTGAAAGGGCAGTTCTCTTAGACAGTGGGAGAGTGACTATATCAGGGTGGTGTCCTGGAATCATCTGGCAGTGTCGAGTGTCCATTAGAAATTGAAGTTTATATATTTGAAAGAAATCCATTCAGCCATGTGAGCAGTCTTCTTCAGAAAGTCTGATGCAATGTTGCAGGCACAAAAGGAGGCAGCTGGCTTAGTTTGACCAAGCATGCCAGATAGAGGAGGAGGGGGCAAGGGAACTTGGGCTTTATATAGGTGCATGACTAGGGTGTGGGACTACAAAATCTAAGAGGAGGTAACTGAGGAAAGAGAAGAAATGTTTTATTTTGTCCTTCTCTCCTTTTTGATATACTATGAATTTTTAAAGTGCACTGCAAATGCCACTTTGTAAAGTGTCTCCTGACACTTCAGGAGCAAGTTAATTATCCTTACTCTTCTACTGTAGCATTTTGTATATTCCTCTATGATAGCCTTTATCACATTGTACTGGATTTGTTATGTACCAGTTTATCCCCAAGAAAATGGTAAACTCTTAAAAGAAACAACAATATCTTATTTATTTACCTTTATACTGACAAGAACATGGGGCATAAAGGTTTTCAAAGAACATTTGCTAAAGGAAGGCAGGCAGTGCTTTAGTGCCTAGAAAACTGCGAAGCAGTTGGTGGGCACCTGATGAACACTTGATTGATGGTAAGGAACAGAAATGAATAGGAAGTTCAGCTCTGTGATATTTTCTCATTAAACAATTTGTCCACTGCATTTGCCTCTTGATTACTGAAAAATTAACTCCGGCATAAATGCAATGCTTTTCTGTCTTCTTCTCATTTCACTTGCATACCTTTTAGCCATTCCACTCTTTGTGAGCCTCTGAAAGAGTATACTACAGATGTCAAAATGGTATTGCTATCTTGCATTTTTTTAATGTTGGTAATATAAAGACATGGCTTAAGCTGACACTTTTAGTTACACATTGTCTTTATTTTCTTGGGTTAGTTAATTGAGTATGTCATTTATTTTAATTGAAAAGTAAATGTCAACTTTAGATATATTCTTTGACTATATTTCTTTGTAAGAAAATGTTATTATTTTTACATAGACTAAATTTCTATAACATTATGTAAAATTAAAATGTATTCTAAAGGAAGGAATAATGAAGGACAGTGTATTGTTAGGCAATATGTCCTCTTCTAACAAATATTATTGCCAGGGAAGCAGACCACTTAAAGCACTGTATATAGATATCCATAATGCAATTATAATTTGCTGTAGATATGTTTTACCAAAGTTTCTATAGCTTACTAAATACATTCTACTTGGCAATGTTTACAAAATCTTTAACTCTTCCCTAATAACCAAATGCAGTTACTGCACAACCCCTAATGACACTGCTGTCATGAAACAAAAATGAATAGATGATAAACAGTATGTTCTATTGTTGAATTGAAGGAACCAGTATTTGGTGGTTTGTGATCTCTCTGAAATTGTATTAAGATGTCATTTTAATGGAATTCTATTTACTTAAGCTATCATTAAGAAATTAGTATCTTTTATTTGTTCATTTAGATATAATTCTGGATAGAAATTTTAGCACTTAAAATGGGTATTTAGACTGTCTTAGAAAGAGGTATATCGAAAGAATCTAATCCAAGATGAAGGCAAAACCAAAACTCAGTAAACTGTAGGAGAAAGTCCATGAGAAATATGAATTCAATTGATTTAGGCAATGGATATCTGTTACGTTTAATAGTAACAATGAGAAACCTGAAATTCTTGCTTCAGCTGTAATTTGGTAACTTACATAATATTTTATTTATTTTTATCAAATATAATGAATAACATTCAATATTGGCTTATTAGTCAAATTTACTCCTTTAAAAAATCTGGCAGACATTCTATTTACAAGGTTTTGAATAGATGATACAAAATTCCATGAAATAAACTGATTTTGTTTGCTATTTCTAGTCTACCTGCAAAATAAGTATTAAATAAGTAAATCAGCATAGTTTTTACTCTGGTCTGTTTTTAAGTTGAGAACTTGGATAAAATTATAACAAAGATGATTAACTTTCTTAAAATTTCTATTTTCTGACACTTTTTTTCCATCTGTATTTTGAAACGGAAATGCACACTGATTTTTCCCTCAGGTATTACTAAATAAGATGAAATGAGAATAATAATTTTTGATCTATGATAAACTATAACCATAACCTGATGCAATGAAAATACATATATTTTTATTAATCTCATGCAGAATAAAATTATTGCTTGAAAAATATGTAATAAAAAATAAATATAGCTTTGGAACAAAACAGCTGTTAGGTGAGCTGCTTCAATGGTTAAATAGCAAAATTTTAAAAAAACTTTTAAAGCCACATGCAAATTTCCAAAATACCCCCATTATTTTAAAAAATAAAAAATTCTATTGGTAAGGTATTGTTTTAGGTTTACAAAATAAAATCTGGATTACTTTCTCCTTAATTCAACCCGCGGTTCCCTGCCTGCTTCCGGAGCAGAGAGGGCATCAGGGCTAAGTGGAGGGGGCTTGGGCAAACCTGAATTCCAATTTCTTTTATACCCACATGCTTGAGAGAAAGTGATTTAGCCTCTTTGAACTTCAGTTTTCCTGTAATGTAGTTAGGTATTGTAACTAACACAGTATGGATACAATAGTCTTTGCACATATTTGGTGCATGGTAAATGAAAGTGATTCCTAAGCTTGCAGGAGGAGTGAACAAAAAAGAAGCCAAAAGAAGCTTCTCGGGGATGATTCAAATACTGCAGTAGTCTTTGCTCAAAATAAAAAGAAATTCAGAAAGAAAGAGGCCGTACCCAGGCAGGCTACATCAGTAATACCATGCCAAAAGTCTTCTGAGGTTTTCTTTCTCTTTTCCCTTCACCCTTTAAGTCGGGAATTTTGAGAGGGCCTCTGTGTTCCCAGTTTCCCAATTCTGCTCCTCCTGCTTTGTCTGCTGTGCCTAACGATGGTAGTTACACAGCAAGGGCCAAATAACAACTGCTCAGGAAGCCAAAATGCTGGTATTAGACTCACCTACCCTGGCCCACTAAACCGTGAGTCATAAAATATTTGCACTAAATTGCCATGGCGCAAGTGCCCATTTCGGATTTTCTGAGTTATCTGACCTATGGTCCCTGAGGAACTGTCCTCTGAGTAATTTTACCTTATTTATCCTAGTAACCTGGCATCCTGCCTTGCACAAAGTTGAACATCAATCCATAATTGTTGAATAAACGAATAAATAAATGCCATTTGTTATCTCAGAAAGAATACTTGAAACCAGAAGGCCTAGTGATACATATATAGCATAATTGCAACAAGAAACCGCATTGTGTGTGTACCATTGTACAACACCACATTCTAAATGAGACAGCGTGTGTCCCATATTCTCATACTGAAACTGGCAAACTTATTCAAGTCAAAAATTAATCAAAACCTTAGGTAGAATATGAGTTATTAATGTGACTGAAGAAAGATGTGTTCATTTATAGAAACAATGTTTGAAAAATATCAAAGTATTTTTTGTTTGCACAATGATAAATGAAGATCAGTATTTTTTGTGATTGGCTACTATTTATATATTTTATGATAATTTTAAGGTCAAATAGTCTACTTTCTTTGTTATTTTTATACTTACTTAATAGTAAATATAATATCACATTTTATACCAGGATTAAGGTCTATTATGTTTTCAGAGTGTTCTTCACTTAAATAAAAAAATGTAATTGCCTGAATATCCATGAAGGTCATATAAAGATTAATTCAAAACCATTATAATTATTCTGGCCAATTTAGAAAAGTTGTTCTTAACCAGAATTCTGTGGAATACAAGAACCCCCATTCATACTTTGCAAGCATACTAATTCCAGTTAACTTATAAATGTTATTTTTGCTACAACGGAACATTCTTATCATATGTCAATGAGTGTAAGGCAGAACATTACCCCTGACTGGAGACTATGGTACTGGGCAGAATGAGACATAATTTCTGTAAATAAGAGACCGATACCAAGAAAAGACTGCATGCCTATTAAAACGAGGGCTAATTTTTCTCCTGAACATATTTCAGTTCAGGTGAAGGCATCAAAGAGCCAAAAAGTACCTAAGGATGAATAAGAAATAATTTAACATTATGGATGCTTTCATAAATAGTGTGTGATATTGTTAAACTCTCATAGCTATTGCATTAAATTATTGTTGACTTGTTTAATGTGACCATGAATCTTTTAATATATTAAGCATGCCACCATAATATATGCTATGAGAACACCTACAGAGAACACAAAAAAATAAGAATTTCTGCCTAAAATAATCCATTTGAATTTATAAAAATTTAAGGCGTAGTTTTATATATTTGACTTCGTTTAATAATTCAGTCCTTTCCTGCTGCACCTGTTTTCTTATGAAGCAAGTTCAATAGGTGATGACTGGTAATGAGGAAAATATTTATAGCAAAGGTTCTTTTTCTTGATTCTGTGATATAGTGAGAATAGAGTCATTAGAATGATGATCATATGTCACATAGCTTTGAAGAAGCAAGATAACTTACTGTTGATTTTTATAAGACTGGATTTTTTAAATCAATATATACATAAAGAATAGTTTAATTGGGTTTCCATGTCAATATCCAACAAAGAGCCCATTTAGTCAGAAACAAGATGAGTAAAATTTGGATTGTATTTATATTCCAACAGATATTTAATAGAAAATGGCACTAGTGAGACAAAAACAAACTTTCTATAAAAATCTGGAAAAAGGTAGAGTTTAAGGAAATGGTTTTTGCAATTATAAATTGCACTCTTAAATCTAGGTAACTAACTGATCAAAAAAGTGATGTCAATATTCACAAATAAAAATAAACTCTTCTGCTCTCCCCCAAAAAGTTTTCCTGGATCATCCCAAATCCAAATTCATTATTTCATATACAACTCATAACAGTGTGCTTGTACTGAAAATGGCTCAGTTTATACCATTTGTGTACATGAAGATTACACTAATAAATGTAGCAGTATTGAGAGTTATGGTAATTCAACAACTAGATGACAATAGGTTTAAATACTTTTTAATAATAGACAATAAATATATATACTGTGATTCCTACATTATACAGATTGAAATTTATTCAATAACTTTCCTATCATTTTATATTAATATCACATACCAGTATAATAGATTTAATATATATGTGTTGTCAAAATTATCATTATGTCAATTTTGATCCCCAAATCCATATACTATTGACAGACAGCTAATTTGAATATTCTGTCCTCTATTTTTAGTTAGTAAAGTCTTTATTATAAGCTAGGTCAAGAATTTTTATTCCTTTTGGTTTTGCTATGGTGGCAATTAGAGTTAATGGCTTCTGATATTAAGTCTTTTTCTTCTGACATGTGTAATGTAATCGCTTTGGGGGCAGCTTTTCTTAGCTAAATCATAAAAATTTAAATGTTGCCAATCTTTCTCTAAATGTTACATTTTTGTAAAGAGCTAGCAAACTTGAGAAAAGAATAAGAAAGCCAAAACAGTGGAAAATTTTTCTTTGAATTGACAATTAGATGTTCATTTTGACCCATTTTTAAATCAAGGAAAAACTTTCCTAGAGAACCTAGTCCAATTAGTTAGATTTTAATAAGTGTTAATATTTGAAGAAACTGTATTAATCTTCCTTTTTTATGGTTACATTTATTAAGTTAAATTGAACTAAATGATGTGAGCAGACATTCATACTGAATAAATCCATTTGTCCTGAAAATTATGAACTCAGTTCTCTTTTTTCCCAATGGTTTCCACAATTCACAAAATTTAATTCACCATCCTAATTTTCTTTTTCTTTGTTTATGTGACATCATTTTTCTGGTAGGGTTTTTAAATCAGTATTTTTTAAACTTTAAAAGACTTATTAGGTGATATACATTATCTTTGTTGGATTGTATTTTAATAAATAGTTGGCTGTCATTGTATTTGGGGGGTCACTTTTTATTTCATATTATTCTGAAGAATGTCTTGCTACCCAGAATAATCAAATATCTTGCCTATTTATAATCTTACATCTATTTTCCATTTAAAAATTGTTAAGAACCCTAGCCAGTATGGCCCGATCGGTTGGTGTGTATTCAGTACAGTAGGGGTTGGGGATTCGCTCCCCTGTCAGGGCTCATACCTGGGTGGTAGGTTTGATCCCCAGGTGGAGCACATATGGGAGGCAACCAATCCATGTTTCTTTCCCACAGTGATATCTGTCTCTCTCCTCTCTCTTTCTCTCCCTAATTTCTTCTTTCTCCAAAAAATTTATGGTTGCTACTTAAACTGGTTTTCTGCCTATGAATGCTTCAGCAGCTATAGTAACACAGCAGCCATCATTTCATAGTGTTTTATACCTTCCAGCATTATACTAAGTTGACTTATATTTACCAACATATTTAATCTACATGGTATCATTTTAATATAGGTATCATTATTGATTTCATTTTTTTTCGTTTTATTTAAGATTTTATTTATTTATTTTTAGAGAGGGGAAGGAAGGGAGAAAGAGAGGGAGGGAAACATCAATGTGTGGTTGCCTCTCGCACACCCCACAATTGGAACCTGGCCCACAGCCCAGGCATGTGCCCTGACTGGGAATTGAATCAGTGATTCTTTGGTTCTCAGACCAGCACTCAATCCACTGAGCCACACCATCCAGGGTAAATTTCATTTTATAGATAAGGAAAATAAAACTTAAGGATATTGAAAAACTTGCTCAATATTGCACAACTCTTAGAGGTAAATTCATATTTCAAAGATAGATCCACCTGACTAAAAATTTGAGTAGAAATAACTAATGATCACTGTTATAGTATTTGCTAACCATACCATTATGTTTATGTACACTTAGCAAATCTGAGCCCCAATATACTAGTAAAATGAAGAAATATATTTGCAAGATGGTTGGAGTCAAAATAAGTAAATAAATATCAATAGGCTTTTTCTATTAGAAAAACGCTGATGATAGAAACTGAAATAAATATTTCATTCCCAATAGAAACACAAACTAAGTAACATTTAGAAATAAATTATTTAACAAGACAGGCATAATGTTTCTAAAAGAAATCTACAAGTTATTACTGAAGGCCATAAAAGAAGATCTGAATAAATGAAAAGATAAATCATTTGTTGTATGGCAATATTTAATATCATAAAAGTCTTATTCCCCAAATTACTCATTAATGAAGTACAATATTTATTTAACCTGTCTTCCCTTAAAATTCTAAAGGCTTTTAATTAGATAAAATAATCTTAAAATTTATATGAGGAAAAAAAAGAATTATGAATAACAGCTAAGAATTTATAGAGGATCCAAGACAGTGGGAGAGTAGGTGGAAGTTATACTCACTTCCTCCTAGAATCAAACTGGAATTACACCTTAAATATAGAAAAATCAACCTGAGTAATCAACTGAAGACTAGCTTAACAGAAGTCCTAAAACCAAGGATTTACAGAAGAAGCCACATCAAGACTGGTAGGAAAGGCAGAGATGTAAAGAGGGCTGGCCCTGCTCCCATAGGCAGGGGGCTGAGATTCTGGAGGGATAGCTCAGCTGCCAAGGTTCCTCCTAAGGAGTCAGGGGGGACTCTCAACCCCATGGCAGCTCCACAGCCCAGAGCACCAGAGCTGGGAATAGGCACCCACGTAACATTGGGCCTGAATTTCAGTGGGGATTCTGTTCACCAGGGAGAGACTCTAGAAACACAATGCTTTTAAGTGGTCAGTGAACAAAACCCTATTTGCAACCACTCACCCTGGACTTCAGTAAAGGGAGGACAGAACAGACTAAAATCCTGTGAGGAGAACCTGAGGTCTATGACTCCATGGAGAGAGCTGAAGGGGGAGCCACCAGGATCCCTGTAGTGAGTCCCTCTCCCATGCCACAGACACCATCTTTCTTGGATGGAGCACTCCCCTCTATATGACATCAGCCTGGGGGAATGCAATAGCCCCATCCTCTGATCTCTCTGTTGTTCCTCCATCTAGAGCTAATGCCATGTGGGAAGTCAGCTCCCTGGCCCTGTGGTGTAGAGGTCCAGATGGGCTCAGAGGGTGTCAGTTCCTGAGTTGCTGTGTGGCTCTGGCAGCAGGCCCTTTACCTCATCATCCATGACCCTGACCTAAGTGTTCCCCTCCTAGAAATCTATTGGCCCCTCCCAGCAGCCCTGCAATCCCAACTCCTGGTGGCCCTGCCCTGCCAAATTTAGGCACTCCAGGAGATCTGGGAAGAATCCAGGAGAAACTGATCTGTGTGGCTCTGGGGCCATTCATTACCCTTCCATGAGTCTAGCCTGTACCTTCCCCTCCCTGGGATCCACTAGCACTGCCCTCCAGATCCCCGCAGACCCACCTGGCTGAGGTGGGGCTTTCCAGGAGGCCCCAGCAGAACCTGGGAACAAAACACAAAATCAGAAATCTTAGTATCTATAAGAATCTTAAATATGACAAGATGGGTATATTATATGTCAGTGGAAAGGGTATATTATTTAATTAATATCATTGGTACAGTTGGACTCATTTGAGTGGGGACTCATTTGAAATAAAAGGGAATTAGTCTCTGGCTTATTCAACATTCAAAAACTGTTGGTGATTATTTAACTTATAAAGTTTACTGCAGCAATGTGTGGAGTGACCAAAACAACAAAAACAAAACAAAAAACTAGGAAAAAGGAAAATCATTAACAGAGTAAATAAATAATGCTCTAGTGACACCAGAAAGCCATTAAAATTATGATTTTTTTACAAGCTATTACCAAGGGAAAGAAAAAAGAATCAGAAAACTGCATATAATATCATTTTATTTTTATAAAATAAAGAATGCCACAACCTCTTCTCTTTGTATGTAATTATGTAAACATCAAGACAAATAAAATAAACAACATACTGGGTTATATATTTGGGTCACCTGAGGCTGGAGTGTGAGTAAGAAGATAAAAGAGTCTAGTAAAGAGACTCTTTTGCATTTAGAAAAAATGCAAAAAGTAAACAATTTTTAAAAGATAAAACTATGCTGAAAAAATGTTTATGGCAATCATATTTGTAAATTTAGAAAAGTTATATTTTGTTTTAATGCATATATAAAGTTTTTTTGAGTAGAAAAGAAGTTGATATGGACTGACAGTTCAGTTGTTATCAGCAATTTATGAGTCTGTGTTATAATTTACCACATCTTCAACAGTGTTGATACATTTCAAGTTCATACAGAGTGTTCTTTAAATAAATTCAGGAAAGGGATTCTTAAATAATATTTGATGGACACAACTTAATATAACCTTGTGTCAACATATTGCTTTAGAAAAATAAGAGTGTCTGTAAAAATCTAGCAAGGCTGACTTGACAATGGCCAATGCTCTTTAATGGACTTTGACTCCTAAAATGTAACAGATCGGATTTGCGTGATGAATCCTGCTGGACATGACAAGCAATTTAACCAGTCGATTTATAGAGCACTAAGAGTAGAAATCAGATTAAAGAGGAGGAGCCCTAGCAAACAGGTTGGATAAAAGCTAAGTACATCCATAGAGGTAGAAAATCAAACTCAGGGGAAATAAAACTCAAGTTTGGTACTATAAAACTTAAAAAAAGTAGGCAGAACCCAGCTGTCAATGGAAGTAGCCATGTCATAAGAAGCTAGTCAAGAATCTTAATTTTAGTCCAGAGGCACTTTGTTTATTCCTTTATATCAGGCAGTGTCTCTGTGGGGTGGAGCTGGAAATCACAGGTGTTCTTACAGTTCAAAGACAAGTGGCCATACTTGATAAAATTAGTTGCTAAAGTCTAGCTTCCTGGCACATTTTAAAAGTTATCTGACATGTAGGATAGGTTTATCAGGTTGAATTCATTGTAGTTGAGTGTTCTTTATTGAGATAATATTTCAGTGTGAAGTAGCAATGGCTCTGTATTTATGTAGCAGGGCAGTCTCTGGTATGTCTCTACATAAAAGGTGCTTTCTACCTCTCAAGGTCATTAGTCAATACAATACCTTCCAAAATTAACCACAAAAGTACCCTCAATAAAGAAGTCTATTTTTATCCCTTCTTATTTATGCTGTAAAAGGAGCTATCTATAGCCCAAGACAGCATTAAAATACATTTGCAGTATAGTACACAGACCTGAGCCAGACCCTTAAGTCTGGGTTGACTATGAAAAGCTTGGGGTAGATACTTGCACATGACACATAGTTTACTTTGATGGGCAAAAGTAGCGAATGAAATCTCCAAAATATTGAGCATCTTTTAATAGGAGTGAAACTACTTTTCAAGAAAGCATAAATAAAAACAGTGTTGAAGCATGACAGTAAAGAAGGCAAGGGAAACAAAAGTAAAAAATAAACAAATGGGACTTCATCAAACCAAAAAGTTTTTGCACAGCAAAGGAAATCATCAACAAAATAAAAAGACAAACCTAGCCAATACATCTGATAAGTGGTTAATATCCAAAATTATAAAGTACTTACAAAACTTAACACCAAAAAAAACAAATCACCTAATTTAAAAATGGGCAAAGGAACTGAACAGATCCTTCTCCAAAGAGGACATACAAATGGCCAATAGATATATGAAAAAATGCTCAATGTCACTAATCATCAGATAAATGAAAATAAAAACCACAATGAGATACCATCTCACACCTGTCAGAAAACCTATCATCTTTAAATCAATAAACAACAAGTGCTGGCAAGGATGTGGAGAAAGGGGAACCCTTTTGCACTGTTGGCGGGAATGCAGACTGGAGCAGCCCCTGCGGGAAGCAGTATGGAGATACCTCAAAAAATTAGAAATGGATCTGCCTTTTGACCCAGCAATCCCACATCTGGGAAGATATCTAAAGGAACCTAAAACATTAATTCAAAAGAACATAAGAACCTCTATGTTCTTGGCCACGTTATTTACAATTGCCAAGGTACAGAAGCAGCCCAAGTGTCCGTCAGTAAATGAGTGGATAAAACAACTATGGGACATTTACACAATGGAATACTACTCCGGTGTAAAAAAGAAGAAAATTTTACCCTTTGCAACAGCATGGATGGAGCTGGAGAACATTATTCTAGGTGAAATAAGCCAGACAGAGAAAGACAAATACCATATGATTTCACTCATATGAGGAATCTAATGAACAAACTGAACTAACAAGGAAAACAGAGACAGACTCATAGATGGAGAACAGATGACAGCAGTGGGGGTGGTAGTTAGGGAGTGTAGGGATTGAGCAAAAAAGAAAAAGGACTCATGGACATGGACAACAGTGTGGTGATTGCTGGAAGGAGGAAGGAGTAAGGGGAATAAATGGTGATGGAAAAATATAATAAAGATTAAAGAAACAAAAAACAAAAACAAACAAACAAAAAGAATGCAATGGAAGAGTCTAGATTTCCAGATTTCTGCCTGGAAACAATTAGTCCTGTCTAAAGCTTACCAATAATTAATAATTATGTTACATTTAGATGACCACATTAACAGGAAATTCTGAAACAGAACAGAGTCTATTGGACCTGAATAACAGGAGGTATTGGGAAGACTTTCAGCAAGTATAGTTAACTAGAGATACTGTCAGTTAAGAAGCCTCACCTGGAAAACACTATTGCAACAATCCTTTAGAGATGTAGTCTACATCCTTCCTGTTTGTAGACAGAATCTTAGAGGTAAATATCATCTGCATATTGTAGTGCATCGCAAGTACCTTAAAGTCAATAGTTTCAGTGCTGAATTCATTGTTTGTCACTATCTGTACTTTTTCCAGTATCCCCAAGCTTATTAGAAATAATAGAAATAACATTTTCTAGATCCTGTGAATCATCGTAGGCCTTTTTCTTACTCCCACATCCAATCAGTCAACAAATTCTGTCAAATCTGTCTAATTTGCTTATTCATTTCCTTTGTCTGGAATTTTCTGCTCCCAGATCCATCCGTGGCTGGCTCCTTTTTTATCATCTAAATCTTCAGTCAAATATCACTTATCCTAAAAGTCTTTAATGACCTAGACACTCCCATTCCAGCACTTTCCAAATACTTTATTATAATTTCTGTGTAACACTGATTATTGTTACAAATTCTCTTATTACTTGTCTCTCCCTTTTCTAAAATTTCTCCATGAGAAATTTCTGTCTTGTTCATCACTCTATCCTCACTGCCTACTGCATTGTCCAATTCATAATATGCATTTAATGTGAATATATTTTTTCAATTTATTCATTATAGAATTTATTTGACAAATAGTTATTAAGCACTTGTGTGTCAGGCACTGTGTTATACATAGAAAATATAATAGTGGGCCAAAATAAACCCTATCTTAAACTCATGGAGCTTATATTTAATGAAAGAAACTTCAAGAAATTTCAAGAAATTTTTTCTGAATCCACACAGACTGTCTCAGTCACCCCTTTCCCATGTTTTCGTAGCAAAAAAAAAAAAAAAAAAATCCCATTATGCTGTTATTTTTATTTCCTTGCTTATTTTCCTCACAGGCCTAGGATTTCCTTTAGGGCAAAAATGTCTTTCATATTTCTTTATCCATTGCCTAGGGTAGAAATAAGTTTGTAGAATAAATGGAAGGATGGTTGGATGGAAAAATGGATGGATGAGTTTGTTTGACAAAATTAAAAATAAAAGTATAGAATGACATTCAACATAGCCTCAAACATATGCTATTAAGAATGTGTGTAAAAACATAGTGGCCAGAACAGAAGGCTAGTGATACTCATTCCAGATCATCCAAGCCCTGTGGCAGGAAGCACTCAGTAATTTACTCACTAAATTTTTCCCCTATTTGTTGATGTTAAGAAAAGAACATCAACAACCTATAGCCTGTGTTGAAATTTGGGAAGAAAAGGAAACATGGCCATTACATCATCAGACTGAAACACAGTTTGCAACATTTCCACTGCTGATGAACCCTGCTTAAACATGGAATGTTAACATCCTCTAGTCTTTAATGAGGAACTTTGTAACTAAGAAGAAAAGCTGCAGTTACAATCATTTTGTCACTGGACATATGGAGTCATGGAGGCAGTATGTTGGAGAAACACTTGTTGGAGAAACCTGAATATTTGAACTAATAAATAAAATATAGTATAGACTAAGACTTACTAAGGAATATATAGAAGCCATTACTGGCCTAGGGAAGTTGGCTGTTTTCTAGAGAAGAGAAGCATGAAGGCTCAAAGATAAACTGATTCTCAAGTAAGTCTCTGGATCTATTTGCAGCAAGAACGTTTCTTGCTGTAGTTAACTAGTATGAACAGAATGAGTATAGACCAAAAACATAAAAATTAGGTGATTTTATCAGAGGGAAATTGCTTCTACCTTATACCCAACAAACTAGATAAAATAATTCCCTTATGTGAGAAGGGTAACTTAAGCACTGATGCAAGTATCAATACTTATATAGCAGCTATTGTCCCTGCAAAGATGTCAGTTGACTATCTGCAAAATGTCTTTGTCATATTAAGCAAATATTTGTTAAATACCTGCTGTGTCAGGCACTAGGCTGCATGAAGCTAACTATCAGAAAGAAAAACTAAAGATAACTAGTGGAATGAAGCCATAATAAACTTCTAAGAGCTAATACTAGTAGCCACCAGATTCTGATAGCCAAGGAATTAAGGTCCTCCACAGTGTCAAAAGTGACTGAAGACAGTTCCTTTCATTTAGATGACAGAGAGAGAGAGCTACAGAACAAAGCACCAGTCACTTTAAAGGTGGCCTGAAAATCATCCTGCAACCACAATAATTTCAGGTTCAGCAGTAATGAGTCAAAACATAGCTCCTAGGTTCTACTGCCAAGTGGAAAAGAACATTTAGTGGCAGGTGAAAAGGAAGAACTGTGTCTAAATATACCTCATCTAACTTTTAGTTGTGAGTAGATTTGCAGTTGTCAAGATGGCAGGTTCTCAAATGGCAAAGAAGAAGAAGAAGGAGAAGGAGGAAGAAGGAGGAGAAGAAGAAGAAGGAGAAGGAGGAGAAGGAGAAGAAAAAGAAGAAACCTCAAAATAAATTCAACAGGATGCTTTTCTTTAGGTCTATTACTGTTTCTGTAGGGTCTGGAAATGGGGGGAAGAAAACTGGAAAGAGTGTGGAGTACCAGCAATGTATGATCCACGGCAGCAGGGTAGAGATTAGAAAGGTATATCTTTTCATTCTCCCAAAGTAAATTAAAAGAACTTTTAGGAATTATGATTAAAGAGCATCCAGGCTTTTCAGACATAGACCTTCTGATTTCAAGGGTTTTCATTTTTTATTTTACTTCTTACTATAATATTGCCTGAAGAATACACATATTACCAGCTGTTCCATATAACAAATACATCAGAACACTCTTAAAAATTATAATAAAAATCATAATAATAACCATTCCTTATAGTGGTGTTTTGCAAAACAAAGTTTGTTTTCAATTAGCTTCAGAATCAATTGGGTAGCACTAAATATCAATTCTGCATTAGTGCTCCTTTGGTAATTATTACTTACCATCAAGGCTCCATTAGTTTCCATGTTTGAAATGATGAATATGTACCTCTAGTGATTACTGCTTGTGATTTAATGAGTTATTCTTAGAATAATAATGTTTTTAGAAATATGTTTATTGTTTTCCCACTAGCCCTTGAAAAGTTTATATGTATTTAAATTCACAGTAGGAACACTAAACCACATTTTTCAGGGCTGTTGGGACTCTGGTGTAAATAAATTAGTAAAGCCTCTGTTATATAGAAGTTACCATACATTTCCATACATTTACAAAGTTACCATACATTTCCATGCCACAGAAATTTAGAAATGTAAAAATAAATTTTATTTCACTTTCGATTATGAATTTCTTACAAGTTTTTTTTTATTAGTCTCCTTTTTCTCTTTCAATAGTCTGCTTACTGAAACCTAGATTGAACATTTAGCTAACATAGATATTTAGACCCATTAGCAATTTTTACTTTTCATAGTCTTCTCTTCCAAGTTCCTTGTCTGGGGAGGCAGTCAGGCACACAAACATGTAAGTAAACAGTCACAATACAGTTCTTCAAGACACACTGGTGTAAAATAGAAAAATCTGTCTGATTTCCAGACAGAAGGATTGCAAGAAGGATTGAATAAAATTATATATATATATATAGCGTTATATAAAATTATATATATATATATATAACGTTATTACAATGCCGTAAGAAAAGGTTGAACAACGTTTTAAAGAATCTAGCAGTCCACTGAAGAAAATTAAGCTAAGGAATGATGTGATCAGATTTACATCTTTAACAGTTACGGTAACAGTTATGAAGCAAATTTAAGGATGATGTAATTGGGGAGTGCAGAGAGATTTCGAGACTATTTCAGTAGCCCAGAGATCGTGTGAACCAGTTTAAATTAATGACAGTTGAGTGAAGAAGAAAGACAGAAAATATGCCTAGAGATAAAGCCTAACGCTTTAGTAAATGATCAAATTTGAATTAGGAACAGTTGAAGAAAAAGAAAAGTCAGGATGACCCACTGGTTGCTAATTTGGAAGAATTTTTGAATTGTTGTGCTGTAAACATATACAGAAGGTGGCTTGGGAGTTATGGGAGGGATGGGACAGGTACTAGTTGGAAATGCTGAACTTAGTTGTGGACCAATTAAATTTTCATAAAGTGCTATGGTAGTGAGGCCCAACTAATATACAGATCCAAAGACCATGAAAGAAATCTAGAATTAGAAGTTTGGAAATTACACCATACAGTTAAGCCCAGAGCAAATAACATGAGCTTCTGAATTTCTAGTTACGGAAGAATGATTACATTAATTGAGATAATACCATGGCAAATACATTTGAAGTCATTAATATTATGTTTTTAATGTTGAAAGTATTCAAAGAATAATATCAAGTCAAATAAACACAAAATTAAAATTGCTTATGCAGTAAAATCTCAATTATGTAAAAATCAGTCTTAAAAGACTAGAAGGAAAAGCATTAAAGAATTATATTAGAGTTAAAAATTTATGGCGACCCCCTGCTTCTGTGTATCTATATTTCATAACTTTTATTTGTGCATTGCTTAAAAATCAATTTAGGGTAAAGAATGGCTTCCCAGAAAGATAATTATTAAGGAGAATCTAAAGGATGGTTAGAAATCAGCCAGGCGAAGAGACAAAAGTCTTAGCAAAGGCACAAAGGTGAGGAATGCAGTGTGTATAAGGAACTACATGCAGCTGAGGGTTGTTGAAGTGTAGCATGATGGCAGAGAGTGTTCAGAAAGGAACCACACAGGAAGGTGTGCTAGTCCTTTGGCCAATTATGTTGAGATTCTAGCCCACGTACTCAGAGCAACTGTTAAAGAAATGCACACAAGGTAATGCATTCATTAGCTAGGGCCACTATAACAAAGTATCACAGATTGGTGGACTTAAGCAACAGGCATTTATTTCCCCACAGCTATGGAGGCTAGAAGTCCAAGATCAATGTTCCATCAGAGTTGGTTTCTTCTGAGGTCTCTTTCCTAGACTTGTGGAGAGCGCTCTTCTCCCTGTGCCTTCACAAGGCCTTCCCTCTGGGATTCTGGGTCCTAATTACCTCTTTTTCTTTTTTTTTGCTATATTTTATTGATTATGCTATTACAGTGGTCTCATTTTTTTTCTCCCCTTTATCCCCTCTACCCTGAACTCCATCCCATCATCCCCACATCTCTTACTTAGTTCATGTTTATGGGTTGTACATATCAGTTCTTTGGCTTCTCAATTTCCTCCTGTACTATTCTTAGCCTCCTCCAGTCTATTTTTTTTGGTCAACATTTTCCCTCCACCCCTTTCCCCAGCCCACCCTTCCGCACCTCCCACCCTCAGTCCTTCCCCCATTTGGCTTTGTCGATGGGTCCTTTATGCATATTCCTTGATAACCTTTCCCCTCTTTTTATAAAAATATCAGCTCTATTAGATTAATGTTCACTCTAATGACTCATTTTAATGTAATTATCCCTTTAAAGACCATATTTTGAAATACAGTCACATTCTGAGTGACTTCAGGTAAAGACTTCAACACATAAATTTTAAGGGGGCATAAGGAAACATAATGTAGCCCATAACAGAGAGTGATGTAGTTAAATTTTCTTTGGTAACCGCATTGAATATGGATTTGAGGGAGAAAAGATGGATTGATAGTCTATTGTAATAACCTAGACAAAAAAAGTCACGATGTTCTGTAAAACTGTAAATGTAAATCAGCGAATTTAAAATGAATGTAAAAAACATTCAGAGACAGGAGCTGGCTTTATGGGGAAAACAGTGAATTCAATTTCAGGAGATTCTATTCAATACCTAGAATACAGTTAGATATAGGAACCTGAAGCCCAAAGACACATGATTGGGCTGCAAGTATAGATATGAACATCATTAGTACAAGGAATTTGAAACTATGGGGGCAGATCCTTGTGTATTGAGTGATGGGAGCAATGCACCTGGAAAGAAAAATAATATTTACAGAACAGACAGAGAATAAGCCCATGAAGGAAATATTAAACTGCAAGGTAAAGCAGAAGAGTACCTTGTCATAAAATATCAGCAAGTAGAGAGCTTCGATGAAGGCAATAATTAATAGTCAAAGCCAGCAAAGAGATCCCCAAGATAAAGACTGAGAAATGTTAGTTAGATTTGGGATGAGAAAGAATTTTGTATGTTGATACTTAACAACAACTCCTTGAACCTCTGTGTGTGAGGCCTTGGGTAAAGCACTGTAAGGTGTGCATTGTCCTCCATTTTGAGCTTCACTCAACAGACTGAGGATAGTGTCATTGTGTCAGATTTACAAATTAAGAAAATGATGACTAAGGAAAGTCAAATTACTGAATTAAGATCAAAAGACAGCAACAGATGTAGGATCAGTTCTAGATTTCTTTCCATGTCATCAAAACTGGCATGGTTAACCACTAGTAATACTACCCTAAGAGCAAAACGGTTTCATTTAGCTGGAGGGGCTAGATACCCAGGGACAGTGGAGTGATGAGTAAATGTTTGGTGAGGAAGATAGACTGCTTTTTTCAAAAGAAAAGAAAGAAGAGCAGAGAGCAGCTCATCTTGCTCTTCATTTTCTCATGCACTGCCTGGCAAACAATAAATGCTCAATAAATTTTAGCTCAGTAAATAAGAAATAAATGTTAACTTGAACTAGACATATTTAGGGGTGGAAGAGGAGGTAGCAGAGGTGTAGACTGTACACAGCCCAAGAGGAAGAAAGCAGCAAAAAACACTAAAGAAGAAAAAGGGGAAAACTTAAGAAGCTAAATACTTCCTGGAAAAGGTTGACAAGACCTAGGAACAAGTGCACCAGTAAGAATTCGACCTGAATAGATGAAAAAACACCTTCTTTAAGGTTGAACAAAGAGTGAGGTATAGAAATAATTGTGTCAGGACATGTGACAAGTTGCTTCATCTTCCATCAATCCCTTCCACTTTAAGCTCCCTTATCAAAGAATATCTCACCATTCCCAATACATTATTTGCTTTAAAATTTTAATAAATTTATACATGCAATTTCCTATGCCTAGCATTCCCTCACTTTTTTACTGTATGGTAATCTCTCATTGAAAAATAAAGACCCAGATCACAGATTATCTCATAATTTTTTTGAACTCTCCAAAAAGAATCTGTCACTCCCTCCCTTTTACATCTCTTAACCCACTCCTTGTACAGTGACTTGGAGGCCATAGATAAAATACTCTTCTACTTACCTTTTAAGCTCTTTGATGTGCCCTGGCATATCAACAAAATATTTTGAATGTTATAAGGTATATTTTAAGGAATTTCAATGTTGATTTAGCTTAAACACCATTGCAATTAATTCAACCTTTTATATACAAAATAATATATATGATTAAAATTTATTAGTCAGCTAAAAAGTATTCTGTCAGATAACTGCATTGTATAATAAGAACACATTCTTATTTAACTTAGTTTTAGTAATCACATACTAAAAATGACATACAGATTGGAAAAACTATACAATGTATTGTATTGTATCCTTATACAAAGGATAAAATATTACTTGTAGGTATAAAGATTTATCTGTTGATGACATTGGTATTGAAAGAAAACTATTTGTACTTGGACCCTATCTTCAAAGCCCAATTGCATGATACAATACTTTCAGTTTTCAGGTGGTGTTGAATTTTGGCTGGTTCATTAGTGGAATGAGAATAGTGAGTGTTCTATTGCTATTCCGTTAGAACAGTCCATTCCTGAATAGCATGTATGCCCTATGAGAAGGTAAAATGGTAAGGCAGAGTGATCTGAGACAAAACACTAAGATTTAATTGTTTTGAATTTGCCAGCTAGCCAGTTGCATATTTCAAATTCTTCAAGAATAATGCACAAAGTGCACATTTTATTCAACTGGAGCCTGAATGTGAACTACCTACCATTATCTATATCTCATTTATCAAATGTGGTAGGATATATAACATATAATATTCTTTGTAATATTTGTACATACTGTTATTTTTCTTGTGTCACTAAAAATGTGGACGTAATAAAGATGTATTGGGAGAGTGATGTCAATGTTGTGAAATAGCTTTATTGATTTGTTAATAAGTACCTCTCTTAAATGACTATTCAATAATACAACTAAAAAATAAATAAAACTAAAATTCTAGCAAAATCTAAAACAAAATATTCTCACAAAGAATTCATACATGTATTGCCTGTCAATTAAGCATACAGATAGTTAATTTTTGTTTAAATAGTCTATGTGCATTCTTAATCTACCTATTGTAAACATTGACTTGTTCAGCTTTTAGAGCATTTACCAAGGTTTTCTAACATAATTAATAATCGGATGGGTTTGAAGACTCTATATTTTGCTTTCTACTGTGAAAATACATTAAGATTAATGTGTGCTAATTCCAGTTGTATGCAAAAATATTCTAATGTAAAATTATATTTTTATTTTTAATTGAAAATGTTAAGGTCTTGTTGATGGAGGAAAGAGAAATTTCTAATGCAGCTAAGGTATTGAAGCATCATTTAATATTATATATAACATAATTGCAATTATCTTGGACACCATAATTTGCTATCTTGTTATTTAAGTATATCCAATCTTTAAATCATTATGTTTAAATAAAATTATAGTATTTATTTAATTCGAATAAAATGTAGTACATCAGGGACAAATGTAATAGCATAAACAATAAACTATAATAAAAAATGTACTACATCAAAACTTGTAAATAAAATATGTATATGTCATTAATTGAAATGTGATTGGTGGCTTTTCTGGATAAAATGGAGAGCAAAATTATAGTAGAGTAATAGCATGATTAATTGATTCCAGATAGTTTCTGCTAAAAAATTATGTTCCATAAGAATCTGTCATTATAATTTGTGATTACACATCACTTTACAGTATATCAAATATAATGAATTCATATGCACAGCTTATAAATGACTGTCATAAAAATGCCAATGTTGTGAATAAAAATATGGTTATTTAACTGATTTAATTCAAAATAGCCATGGTATATTAATTTGAGCTACTGCTGTGTTTCCAGATATAGTAAATATTTTGTAAATGCTTTTGGTCTAATATATGTATTTAGCATTTTGCATCCAAGTCAATGAATTTTTAAATGTTTCAAAACACAAATTATACATATTTAATTAAAACATGAAGATGCTGGGCAAAAATTGCTGTTTAAATGTTTTATTAAAAATAAATGGGAAGAATGATTTTTTTTTACAATCCAGAACATTCTTCCAGTCAAAATTCTTTTCATATAATAAAATCTACTCTTCTACAAATATGTCCACTTACACTTATGTCTCTCACTGGTTTCTTTCAGTGATGTTTTGACAAATAAGAGTTTTATTCAAACATACAGATTAAACTTAGTTGTTCTGCATATGACGGGAGCTGATATATTTGAGAAAAAGTTTATTTAATGGAGGAAATTCATAAACCAAAGTTTGTTATTTTCAGAAAGAAAAAGGAACACTGAAATTCAGACTAAAATACCAATGGGTTCATTTATATTCTACCTTAAACAGCATGTATTGATAATGCTTGTTATTGTAGAGAATTAATTTAAATGAGCAGAAATAACCTTGTAAATGAAAGTTTAAGCAAGGTATTTTTATAAAAATGGTTTATCATTCAATGATCTTTATATGACTATTTCGCTTTCACCTTTCAGGAAATGTGCATGTTTTTAGTCATCTGGTCCAATTACATTCAGTTTAACTTTCTATTTCTATTTTATCTAATATTTTTTCTAATCCTAAGCTATACCTCTTTACAAAAATCTTGCTTAAAACCTATTTCTATGGAATAATGTTAAAACAAGCAAATATTCCACCTCCCTGTTCTATAGACCGGTTGGTAATTATTTAGTCACCTTCTGCATTAGGAGTTCCATCTTTTAGGCATTGAAATTGATTTTTCTTATCTTAGCATCTGAAGATCCAGAGTGTGCCCCTTGCCCAATCGCCTGAGACTATACAGTGACACCTACAGCAGACGATGTGGAGGCAGCAGCTTTTCGGGCACCAGAAATGGCAGCACCAGGAGCATCAGCACGAATAGACTTTGTAGAGGTAGTTCTCCCAAACTATATTATGAAACCAAACATTTTTGGTGTGCTACCTGCTGATGGGGGCTGCCTTCTTACTACCTGGTGTTATGCAAAATGTTTGGTCTTTGTTAAAGTTTAACAATGACGTTTCTAACTAATGTAGAGAAACGTGATTTTTCTTCCAAGTGTGTTCAGTTGCCTCAACTTTCAATGAATATGAATTTTTATCAGTCTCAGAAAAACATTAATACCCATATTTTGACAAGTGTATTTCCCTATTTTATAAAGCTGCTGTCATATATATTTTTGTATAAATATTTTTAAATATATAAGAATAATCCATCATTTTAAAGGTCACTCTAATGCAGTAAATAAGAGTATTTCTCTAGTTAGTTTTCTTCAGAGACTGAATATGGTAGCCCAGATTTCTGTCATACTCCCTAATGATGTTTTTATTGTGAACTTACTTTGCAAAGTGAAGGATTATTCCCAGGTCCCCAAGTCAAAATATGAAAGGCCAGGGATTGATTGGTTTTATGTATCCTTTTATTTTATGTAGTTTAATGTGAAGCAATTATTTTGTAGCTATAAAACATTTGTCAATTAACTACATCGGCATTATCTGTACAAATCAATGACTTACAGCATTTCAATCTGCATGTAAAATGAGTGTAATGATGTTTTTGCAAAATAAATAACAATCAACATAATAGATACCTTTACTTTTAAAACTTTAGGTGTATGACTTAGAAGTAGGATATGTTTCATCTCAAAAGTTTCAAGAGTTTGAAATTCAACATACCAGGCCTTCATGTTGGTGTAGTGCAATGAACTCATCGTTCACCCACCTTAATTCCTTTTCGGAACATGGCAAGATACAAAGAATTTACACTAGTTTTATTGGAACTATTGCTTGATTAAATATAATTTGAAGGTTCTTTTCATAAACCAGATATGAGCAGGATATATTAAACTTAGCTTTTCTTCCTTTTTTGGTTTTGTTCCTATTACATTTTGTTATTTAGGAAATTACAAGCTGTTATGACTTCTTTTTGCAAATTCTATGCTATTGAGTTGAAACATACTTTTTTGAATGTTCTTATTTTATATTAATACATTTTAATTATGTGAAATATATAAAATAATGATATTATATATCCTAAAATGTTTAGCCATTTGTAAAAAACATATATACATATGAAAGTGGATGTTCTGTTTTTTTGTTCTAATTGTGTAAATGCTTATTTTTCCATAAGTACATATGCAGATCTCTGTAAAAATTAGTAAATCTATTTAACTGAGTTTGTACAACAGTGTTTTTAGTTGTATGTGCTGTACGCTAACTGCCTTCTATCGTTATCACATACATTGCATGTATCTCTGGAAACTGCATATCAAAAGACACATTGATATTCTAAGAAGACAAAAGTAAATCTCTAACTCATCTTTTTAAAAAATTGTGCTATTTTAATGTAGGTTTATATGTTCTCACCATGTCCTTCAAAAACCATTTTAGAGATTATTTAAAACATTCTGCATGAAAGTAACTTTAACAATTAAAGATATACTGCTGTTTTGCCTCTATAATGTTCTAATTGAGAAACTGGACTTTTCATTGTTAAATTCTGAGAACCTTATAAAGCTGCAAGTAGAGTCTGGAGCAATAGGCAGTAATTCCGTTGTATAATTATATGTTGGCACGGCCTTGCTGTAGTAGCCATGTTGCATTTCTGGCCTAATGATAACATATTGCGGTTGAAAGCTTGTATATGTAGGATGAAGGAAACTTTTCTCAAGACAAAAATTTAACAAGTGATTTATCAAAGCTGGAGCGATTTAAACTGCATTAGCAGACATGATTACAAAAATAAAAAATTAAATACCATTGAATATAATACTCAGTTCATTTTTGCCCACTGTTACTGCTATGCGTCACTGCTAGTACTCCAGTATAAATGAGTGTAAATTCATTCACAATGTTTATGGCACTCTTATCTTATCTTGTTTTTTGAGAGGAGTAATACATACCAATTTAACAAAAATGTGAAATGTGTTCATTTTATAGAATTATATATTTATTAACCTCTAGATATATTTTTTAAACTCTATAAAATAGTGAAAGAAAAAAGTGTTTATATGCATTTGTGGTTATTGAAGTAATAATAATATCCTATCGAGTAGGCTTTTAGAAATATATTCTATTTTCATTTATGAGTATTGGGATATTTATATTAAATAAGAATTTGACTAAATATAATCAACCATAAGCAAAACTGAAAACATCCCTTAAGAAGGCAGTACAATATACACTTACCCATTCTCCAGGATACCAAGTACAATAGAGCTCTTCCCTCCCTCATAAACTAAGTGTCACTCCCAGGAATCTGGGCCACCATGTGAACAACATACTGAATTGCCCTTCAATGTCTTATTGACACTTCATGAAGAAAAGTCCATTTTTATGCCTTGTAGGAGTACCTCAGAAAATAAGGTACATCCCTATATTTCTCAGAAGTTACAGGTTCCTACAGGTTTATTAAGGATCTCATATACTCTCACATCCCTATTTTTTCGTTCATATTAAATTTTACCAGTTAGGGTTTTAGTCATTTTGTATTTTCTTTTGAATTAAGTTAATGTTTCCTGGAGCAAAACTGGCAGTTCTAAATTTTGTCACAAAAATTTTAATTATTTTATTAATTTTTAGTCAAAATCAAAATTTAAAGAATTCATGTTAGGTATTGTAAGTTATATTTTATATTCCTTGCTTCTGTGATTAACAATCAATATAAAGTGGATAAAAAACAATAGTTTATATCTATTGGTATAAAAAGTAAACAGTATTAGTAAGGCAATGTTATAGCATTGGATGTCATTACAAAAAAATACAACAGTATTTTTCAGTTTCACAACAAAGGGGTTAGAACAGCCTGTATAGAAACTATTCAGTTGCTCCAAATCTCATTGAAGTCAAAATCTTCTATCAAACCAGTAACTGACACTGTCCTTCCCCACACACAACTTGCTTTGATTTCCGCTGTGTGGTACATATGGATATAAAAATCCAAACTCTTAGTCACCTCTTCTGCTTGGACAAATTTTGGAGAGAATAGAAATGTTTAATTCATTCCAGTTCATTAACTATTTGTTGAGGACCTACTGTTTGTCAAGTATTGTGATTAACATTACAGACACCAAGTCCAGCGGAGCCCCAGCCGTTAGGCAGATGGCAGTGTGGTGAGGCAGATAGGCAAACGAAGCACTGCATGCAATGCAGCACATTACGTGGGATTGTGGAAATACTAGAGGGTAGTTAATCCTATTGGCAAAGTCCATGTAAAGCTTTGCAAAGGAAGTGAAGCTCGAGGACTCTTTTGAACAAAAAGTGGAATTGAACAAATGGGCAGAAGAAGTCTTGCTTAACATAGAGATGTCACAGGGATTAAATGTGCAAAATAGTATGCATGAGAAAAGAGTAACCGTGAGGTAGATGGATATCATGAAAGGCCTTATGTGCCATGGTTGGGCTTCATTTTGTGAACAATGGTAAGGTTTTAATAAAAGGACTCTAAGCAGAGAAATGGTAAGTTAGATCTGTGAGTGATGGGATAAAATCTAAGTAAGGTTTCATAGGCACCCTCCCCTCTAAGGAAGAACAGAAAAGCCACTTAGACTTTTTAACAGCTTTATTGAAGTGTGTATTAAATAACATAAAATTCACCCATGCCAAGTATATAATTCAATAATTTTTAGCAAATTTATGGAGTTTTGCAATCATCACTATAATGCAGTTTTGAACATTTCTGTCACCCCCACCAAATATCCCTTGTGCTCATTCACAATTAATCCTCAGTCTTGCTCCAACCATGTAACCGGTAACCTTTTCTCTATCATAAATATGCATTTTCTGAACATTTTATGTAAATGGATCATATATTTTATAGCCTTTTGCATCTGGCTTCTTTCGCTTAGCAATCTACTTGTAACAACCAAAAACTGGAAGAAAACAATTCAAATATCCACCAAAAAGTGAAAGAAGATAGACAAAAGAAGAAAATATACTAAATGATTACATGTATATAAAATTCTGGAAAATCTGAACTAATCTCTAGTGACAGAAAACAGAGAAGTATTTGTCTAGATGAGGAGTGGGTAACTAGAGCCAGGAAGAAACTTTTTCGGGTAATGGATATATTCATTGTCTTTACTGTAGTGATGCTTTTATTGGTGTATAAGTCAAAACTTATCAAATTGTACACTTTATATGAAGTTTGTTAGTGTCAGTTATACTCCAGTAAAGCTGTTTTCATAAAAAACAGGGGTTTGAGTATTTAACTTAGAAATATTAGCAAAACCTTCCCTAATTCAACATGTGTTCAAACCTATAAAAAATATCACATATCCCCAAAACTTCAGTTAAGTTTGGGTTGATTCTACTCAGCTGTGCCATGGTAATTAAGAACAAGACTCCTGAGTAAAGCTGCCATGGTTCAAATCCTTCCCTTCCCTTACCAGTTTGTGACATTGGGCAAGTTATTCTTTTGTGTTTGTTTCCTTATTTGTAAAATTAAGGTAATATTATTACCTACTTCAAAGAGTTAATGTAGGGGCTATACAAGCTATTACAAATAAAGAATTTAGAACTCAAAAGATATTAGCGATTATGTTACCTGTTTGAGTTAAGATTCTGGTGCCCCTATTAGCTAAAATCAAATGGGCAGTGTTTCTTAGAAAATTGACTTAATTAGGTTTATTTTTCTTTATTGATCCAACCATTATACTGGCATATAAAACTTTACTGGAATAAGTTCTGTTCTGCTTTTCAGACCTTATCTCTTGATATGCACAGCCAATACATCCAGCACAAATGAGTCTCCTAGTATTTTACATAATTCATCAGTTTCTCATTTATCTCTCTGCTTTTGCACATGACTTTTTTGGCTTAGAATATCTTTTCCACTCAAACAAAAAAAAATCACTGAAAGGATCGATTGCATCTTTAACATATTCACCACGTCATACAGTGCTAAACACATTGTAAGTTTTTAACAAACGTTGGGCAAGTTTTCTTTGATTCTAATTTTCATTCTCTTATTGAGTTTTCTGCCACTAATGTTAACTACATTTATTTCTTATCCTGCCCCCTAGGCCCAGTGTTAACAGAATATACTGTTTTGCCTCTCTGTTGGAATTACTAAATGACAAAACTAGGATGACTTTTTATAGATCTTCATCTCAATGTATCCATGTTTACTTCTTTTGAGTCCTCTTTATTGCTATTTTCCTTTACAATATAGATACCCACATAAATCTGTTGATGAAGACAACAATAATGAGAATGATATTCTTTGCTTTTTCCTAAACATTTCTCTAATTTCTTTATATTTTTCCGTAAAGAACAAAATATGTATTAATTATGTACATCACATAAAAATGTTTGATTTTCAAGTATGATAAATTTTGTATTAAAAAGATAAATTTGGAAATCTCTCAAAATCACAAATCCTTTGATATTAGAAACTACATAGTGTGTGTATTTACTATATCAAGAAATACTGAAAGTACATTGTTCTGTAATTACTTTATAGAAACACCCTGACCTGCTTAACTGTATTTTATGGTAATTACTATATAAAGTGATTTATATTTCAAAGTTTTACCAGTTTGTGTGAAATCCTTCTGTAAAACATTAACTCATAATGAAAATTACAAGTCTAAACATTCGTCCTCAAGAAGAAATGTAATATAGAATAAGTAGCATGAGCTGACACAAAAATCAGCGCATTGCTTGTGGCACTAAAAGTACTATTTATATTGTAGCAAATAACATTAAAGTTCTTAGTAGTTGAATGGGAAATATCTTTTATGCATTCCTTCTGAGGTTATTATGCAGGTTTTAAAAATACTGTTGAAAGCACTTTTAGACGAACCTTGAAAATTTAATGCATGTTAGCAAAAGAAGAAACCACTTTGAATTTAAAGCATTGGGCAAATAAAATAGATGAAGACATTGAAACATAAATTAAAGGCAGCAATGAATGTCTTAAATGTAATACAAATAAACTGACATTCTTATAGCCTTCTGAAATTCTTGGTTATCTCAATTTATCATTATGAGGACTGAATGCTTAATCTTTAATTCCAGAATCCCAAATGTAACCTGAAATATTTTTAAATGAAAAGCATCTCAAAAGAATAATCAACTATCATCACATGTGACAAATATCTCTATGATCTATAAAAGATATTAATAGAATTTGATTCCTAACCATGTGCTTTGGAGGTCAACCAATCAATGAGCAATATTAGCATAATTTGAAGTTGCTAAAAATATAACTTAAGCAAGGCTTTAATCCATAGGCAAAACAGTGAAGTCAGTACATTACGGAACACTACAGAGAAGAATGAGTTTGAATCCAGGTCCTGCCATTTTCTATCAGAGTCATCTGTAAAATTACTTAATTTCCCTGAGACTCAGTTTCCTCATTGCTGAAAATGTGACAACAAATACCTTACACAGTTGTTACAAGGTGTAATGAAATAATGTTTTGGGTAAAAGGATGCATATCTTCTAAATTAATATTAGTTTCCCTTCACTGTCAAGAAATATGAGATCACTTATAAGCTAGATCAGTTTTGTTTAAATTATTGTTTTATTTAGGGGAAGACAAAGATTAAGGTGTAATGCCTATGAATTGATGTATCTTCAGATCCATCAAAGTACCTGCTGCTAAAAAGAGATTTAAAAATATGTTTACATTGTGTTTAAACACATCATTTGCTTTAGCTATGAGATGTCGCTCTAACATTTCTTTTCTCTGACTTGAATTTTTAACTTCTGCCTTAAATACCAACTCTTCCTTGTTACTTACATAGTAAAAGATTTTTAATAGCTCACAGTTAGCTATTTCCAAACTCCTCAATCTAACTTTCCACTTTTATTGTCACTACTCAATTTAACTTATTCCAACTATCAGCAAAATCAGGCCATTCCTTGTTCCATATGGCTTGGTGAAATGATTGATTAGTCATGGGTTTCTGATTTAGGGAGTATCAATTACAAACACAAGAAACAGAGGAGGCTTGGAAAGATGACTAATTTTGTTTACAACATGATAAATTGGAAGTTTGTGTGGTATATTCAAAGGAACTGTTTGGTAAGCAAACAAACAAAAAAATTAGACCTGGAACTTAGAAGAGAACCTGAAACTGGGCAATTATATTTCAGTCACCAAGTGCATGAAATTGCATAGAGAGATTATGTAGAACATTATTCCAGTATCAACAGGTTCTTAGCTAATTGTGTTTCCCGTCCTGCGGGTGTTCAGCAGAGAGCGAAACACACAGGAGATGTTGTAGCGCTGTGAGCCTGGGGAGAGAAGAGAGTCCCTCAAAGGTGGGCACTCCCATTCCCAGGTTTCCAGGTTTTTTTATTGAGGCTGGTTACTAAAGGTGCATAGAATTCTAAGGATTCCATCTGTTCCCGGGGTACGGAAGGAGAGGGGTGAGAGAATGGACAGGTAATGTTTACCAGGACAACCAAGAGGGAGGGAACACTGGTTCCCCATCAATGGCCGCATTCATGCCAAGTTCCGCATTTGGAACTCTGCTCTTGGTGTCTCAGGTACACATATCAAGAGGGCCAAACTCCCACAGCTAATCACACAATAACCAACACTATGATTTAAGCTAAAAAAAAAAAGACTTTAATGAGAGGACATTGAATACATGAAAGAATTGACAATAAGACAACAAGTAAACTTAGAAAATAGGCGAAAACAGATTTAATAAAAAGAACTGTGGTGTAAGACCATTGTTGTCACCACTGAACACTGGATGTTACAGTTTGAGCTGGCATCCTGCCGGCACTGGGTCAGCACATCCTGACCACTGCTGCTGCATCCTCCACCTGCAAACTCTGTGGCTACTGCCTTTGTTGCTGCTACTCAAACCATAATGAGTTCTCCATAGTCAATAGCTTCTGTGGAGAGCAGGGAGCTGACTTGTATAGCCTGATGCCAGAGAGGCTTTAAAACCACAAAATACATCTACTCTCCAATGTTAGGTTATTCATTGTTGCTGCAAGGGAGACTGCATACTATGGAGAACCATGGGGAATCTCAGTAAGAGGGATTTAGAAGGGACTTAATTACAGGTGACTTTGGGAGAAGATTTAAGAACATGGTTGTCTTTTCTGGATTGGATATTCTCTGAAAGTGGGCCATTTTGTTATTGGAGAGTTTAGTATTTTTAACCTGGGAAAGCAGGGAAATGGAAATCAGGGGAATCTGAGTTGCCACGAGGGAAGGAGCAGTAGACCCTCCCAGTGGTAGAAGCACAAGTTCATTGTTTTTATCTCTATTCAGCTGTGATTCTGTAGTTGTCTTATTTTTGCTTTGTTCTACCATGATCATGAAGAGTCCTCAGCTAAGGATGGCATTTTGTGAAATTGTTTATGATAACTAGAAAAATACCATCACCTAAGAAGCAGGAACAAAACTGTCTTTTCCTTTCATGGTAGATTAGCTTTATTTTCTACCGAGACTCCTAAAGTAGGCATTACCAAAACGCCAGATGCTGGGCAGCCAACTAAAAATTCTCAAGCTTATAATGTTCAACTACCAGGTATTGTATTAGTTAACCTAGGCTTCCATAATAAAATACCACCAAAGAGGTGGCTTACACAACAGGAATTTATTTCTTATAGTTCTGAAGGTTGGGAGGTCCAAGATCAAGGTGTCACCCAATTCTGTTCCCTGGCAAGGGCTCTCTTCTTGGTTTGCAAATGCCCCCTCCTCTCCATGTCTTCACAAGGCAGAGAGGGAGCTCTGTTCTCTCTTCCTCTCCTTACAAGGAGACTGATCCATTGTGAGGCTGTGTGCTCATGACCTCATGTAAGCCTAATTACCTCCCAAAGGCCCTACCTCTAAATACTATCACATTGGGAGTTGGGCTTCAACATATGAATTTTGAGGGGACACAGACATTCAGTCTATAACAGGCATCACTTTAATTCAGGAATCAGCAAACCCTTTCTTGCAACAGGCCAAATAGTAACTATTTTAGGCTTTTAAGACCATAGGGCCTCTGTCACAACTACTCCACCATTGCAGCACAAAAGCCACCAAAGACAATATATAGACAACTGAGTATGTCTGTTTCAATAAAACTTTATTAATGGACACTGAAATTTGAATTTAATGTCACTTTAATATGTTTTAAAACATTCTTCTTTTTATTTCTTCAAGTATTTAAAAATAGAAAACCATTCCTAATTTGTAGATTATATAAAAAATAGTCAGTGGACAGATTAGGCCTGCAGGGTGTAGTTTGAAAATCCCTGCTATAACTAAGAAGCAATATTTAAATTTTTTTAAGTTTTATTTTTCAGCTACAGCTTACATTTGGTATTACTTTGTATTAGTTTCAGGTGTACAGCATAATGGTTAGACAATGTTGTCCCCCTTATATTTTAAGTACCCATGTGGTACCATGCATAGTTATTATAGTATTATTGACAACATTCTCTATGCTATACCTTACATCCCTGTTACTATTTTGCAACTGCCAAATTGCATATGAAGAAATATTATTGATGGGTCTATTGCCTATGAACTGGCATGGAGAGAGAAAAATCAACTGTATCAATTGGTTCAGAATAACACATTGTGTGGATTTAGATGAGAAGTCACCATAATAGAGATTCCATTATCTCTAGGTCTTTATTATAAAACTCAGAATCTATGTCTAATTTAATAGCTCTTAGATGAGAAAACAGTGACAGAGTCTACCTACTACTTCACTGAGTTTTGGGATGAGCTTCTTCACACAAATATTTTTAAGCTTTTTTTCTACAAAGCTTTTTTCTTGTTTTTTGCCAGTTTCATTGAGATATAATTGACATACATCACTTTAAGTTTAAGGTATGTGGCCTAATGGTTTAACTTACATATATTGTGAAATAATTACTTCAATAAGTTTAGTAGGCATCCATCAGTTCATATAGAAGCAATGAAAAGAAAAAAACAAAATAAAAAAAAGAAAAAGATTCCCTTGTAATGAGAACTCATAAAATTGACTATCTTAACAACTTTCATATATGTCGTACAGCAGTGTCAACTATAGTCATCACGTTATACATTATATCCCTTATATAGATTTTTAAACATTATTTCCTACTGGTCAGCTTCATATTTGTTACATACAATCCAACAGCTTTGGTGTTTTGTTGATCTATAAAAATTGACGGTTTTTTTGATAAACTAACAATTTTTTCAAGAGGTAAAATAATAACAAATATTTCCCCTAATGATTCCTTCTCATAAAAATGCAATTATTCTCCATTGTAATTTTTTTACATCCAAGGAGTCCTCTGATACATATTTTTAAAAGCTAAATTTAGCCCCATGACCTCCAAAGCTAAAGAGAATGGCCCCCACTGGAGAACCATACTTATTTAAGATACTATAAATAACTCATATGACTAAATTATAATATGCATAGAGGTTTTGCAGGCAATAAAATCAGAAAGGTAATCTGGTGTCAATTTATGAAATTCCTTGAATGCAATGTTGAAGAACTTGGAACTTTTTCTGAAATAATTTGATGTCTAAGCCGAGAAATGACATAAATTACTTTGGAGATTACTCTGGTGACCACGGCAAGTATAGATTGGAAAGAGGTGAAAGTGGAAGCAGGCAGACCATTGAAGAGGCTGTTTCACAGTCCAAGAAGTAAGAGGGGCTAAACTAACAAGTAAACTAAGAAGTAAGAGAGGCTAAGGGACTCTTCATCTCTTAATCCCTAGTTGTAATATTATCTCATATGAATCCATCTCTGAAATTTGGGACAGGCAGAGGGAATGAAAAGAAAACATACATTCGAGACATGTAATGGAGGCAGAATAAACAGGTACTTATAATTGACTAATATGGACAGTGCTCAGAATAAAGATTTAGAATGGCTTCCAAATTTCTATTTTATGCTTCAGGGAGAATAGTGCTAACATTTGTCAAAATAAGGAATGGAGAAGTAAGAGGCGAGTTCCTGGTACCAATACTTTAGTAGGACACTCAATCCTTCCTTTCCTTCTAGAGAGAGGGGGCTCTGTCTTCTTATTTTGGCATTGCTGGCTCCTTCATTCCTAAGAATGAGTTGCTGCTTACAGTATGAAGGTTCAGTACAGTTTGGTGGGTGGAACATTATAGCCTGACAGGTGAATAATTAATTATTCTCTGAACCAGTCTTCTCCATGAGTGAACTGCTCTTGAAAAAGAACTTCCTCTCTCTTCCTTGGACATTAATGTTAAGGAAGCAAAGAACTCCTCTGATCCCCTTCATGTTGTCAAAAACTGTTGAGAAAATACTCTGCTATTTCTAGAACATGTCAAATACTGGATGAATGCTCATGAATTTTTTTTTTACCACATTCACATAACTTTTATTATAGAATATTGTTATATTTGTTCTATTTATTATCAATTATTATTGTTAATCTTTTCCAGTGCCTAATTTATAAATTAAACTTTGTCATAGGTATATATGTATAGAAACAAAACATATAATATACAGGATTTGGTACTAACCCTGCAGTTTCAGGCATCCACTGGGAGTCTCAGAATGTATCTCCTTTCCTGCCTTCTTTACCTAGTGAACTCTTTATTTCTTAAAGGGTAATTCTAATGTTATCTGGTATGAAACCATCTCGAGCTACAAGTTCTCAAAGCAGTCTGCCATCTTCTGGTCAGCATGCATCCCAATCATAATAAATAAATACATTAGTTTCATAATCATTTAATTACTAAATTTTCTGATATTGTAAGCTCCATTAGGGCAGGGACTCTGTTTTGTCAATCCTTGAATTGCTGTCACACACATAACAAAAACCTCATAGTACCCATTGCTATTGTTAATTATAAGCCCTTATGACCACTCCTGTAGGTCATGAGGTACCTGAAGGCGGCAACCGCACTTAATCCCAGCCCTCAGCCCAGCATCTAATATGTGCTCAATATGTATTAGTTACATTAGTGAAAGAATTATTTGGTTAATGAATTTAAAAGGCTTAATTTACAGAAAATTTGTAAATTGAACTATCAGTGTAGTACAAAAATCAAAGAATTTAGATCATTAACTTACTATTTTGTCCACAATGATAAAAATATTATAAAGACTTTTCTTTCTCTTTGGGCAATTAGCTATTTTGTCACGTTAACAAAAAGTTCATCTTTCCTCAATAAAAATCAGGTTCAGAAATATAATTTTCCTTGAGAGTATGTTGAGAAGCAATGGTTGAATGTGTGACTATTTTAAAGCACAGTATAGCTGTCATGAGAAATAATGCAATTAGACTTCGGTGTCTTTTATAGTTCTTTGAAATGAGTTTTCATTATAAGGCACATTTCACAATGGTCTCATTTGGGGTAAATTTCTTACTCATTGTTATGTCTATTGTATAGTCCATTATTTCTGATAGCTATCTTATTATGTTTGATTTCATAACTTCTAAGTGCTGATTGTTATAATCATATTTTACCATGATAATCTTCATGCTAAATTATATCCATAGAAAAAAATTAGTATTAGTTAAAGCCAACCAGAAAGTTATCTTAAGTAAAATTTGTTCTTAAATTGCCATTTAAATGAACATATGGAGCTGAAAGTACACATCATTCCAATTTTTAAATAAAATCTAATTATATTTCTATGTAATGATAAACACTATCAAAAATATGTCAGTAATGTAGGTTTTAGCATTTCAAATGGTAAGGGAAGAATCTGTAGCAATAACTTTATATAAAAGAAAAAATATCTAGTTGAGTCTGAAGCAGATATTTTTGTAAGGAGAAACTGCATTTAGGAAGAAAGTTTTCTAAAACTCTAAAGTAATAAAAAGTAAAAGAAACCAAATATATATGGGATCACAGTCATGGTTTCTGCAAAGCAGAGATCATAAATATTAGAAATCACACCAAAATATACACAATCAATAATTTTTGCAAATGAAGTTTTTAGAGAAGTTAAATGTGCAAAGGAAAAAACATAAACCACTCTGAAATCTAAAAAATTTATAGAAATGTTTTTTAAATTATGATTAACCTATAAAACTATGGAAATATTTTTCTATATATTTTCCATTTCTTTTAAAATTATTTAAATACCCTTGTACTTAATTTAAACAGTAAGATATTTATTTCTTTGTTAACTTAGTATTGTTAACTAGACAAGATGAGGTGTTAAAATTATTTCTTTTATTTTTCTTTTTGCTTAAAATTTACTAAAACTCAAGTTATTAAATTGGGATTTTTTTTTAAATGTGCAGGTTATCAGCAGCCTCTTCTGGGACTTAAAAGACCTCTAGTTTTGCTTTAGCCTACCACCAACAAACCATGTGACATACTCTTATTGGTACCTCATAGTGCAGTAGAATGATTGTATTTGGAAGGATGCTTTTGGCTAGGAGAAACAGAATTCTCAGTAAAAGTGACTTTTTAAATAGTAGATACACTGTTGCCTATAACAGTCTCAAGTTTAATGGTCTCAGAATTTGTTTCGGTAGCCTAATGATTTTATCAAAAACCTGGGCTTTTTCTGTTTTTCCATAGTACTGTCCACAGCATGTTGGCTTTCATCCTTGGACTTGTTACCTCGTGGTTGCATGGTGTCCACTGCAACTCCAGACATCACGTTCTCAACCAACCATGAAAAAAAAAAAAGAATATATCACCCTCCCTCTTTTAAATCAAGGAAGAAGTTTTTCGTTGTTTTTTTTTTTTCTCAGAACCTCCCCCAGTAGATTCCTCTTCCTGTTCTAGTGGCCAGAACTAAGTCATATGTTTATGTCCCAGCTGCCAAAAAAGGTTTGCCTAGTGATTATCTGGTATTTTCAGTTTGTGATGCAGGGCAGGCACTACTGTCAAGGAAGAAAGGGGAGGAAAATGACAGCTACAGTTGCCTGGGAAGCCAGCCAGGGCTACCTTTATCCGCTAATGTTCAAATTCAATGACATGTTAGTTACAGGGTTGCCGAGACATTATACATCAGTTAAAGTATTAACAATCTAAGGCCAAACCTATATAGAAGTACATGAGTCAATATTCAGAAAGTCCAATATGACAAGTAATAGGTTTTTACAGGATGTATAGAAGGGAACAATGTGTTTGAAATACCCGTGTGCACAAGTGTGTGTGTTAGAGTCTCTAGAAAAGAAACTTCTTGTTTGCTGTTCTCTGCTCAGTTACCTATGATAGTTTTTTAAATTATATTTTATTGATTATGCTATTATAGTTGGCCTTATTTATGCCCTTTGGCCCCTCCCCAGCCAGCATCCCATACTCCCTCAGGCAATCCCCATACCATTGTTCCTGTCCATGGGTGTGCACATAAATTCTTTGCACCATTTCCTATGCTGTACTTATATCCCCATGGCTATTCTGTAACTAGCTATTTGTACTTCTTAATCCCTTCACCTCTTCACCGGTTCACCCTCTCCCCCCTCCAATCTGGCAACCATCCTGTAACTTAACTTCTTTTCTCTTGATGCTTTTAGGAGTCTCTCCTTATCTTTAACCTTTGTCCTTTTGATTATGATGTGTCTTGGAGTGGGCCTCTTTGAATCCATCATAATGGGCACTCCCTGTGCTTCCTGGACTTGCATGTCTATTTCCTTCACCAAATTAGGGAAGTTTTCTTTCACTAATTTTTCAGATAAATTTCCAATTTCTTGCTCTTTCTCTTCTCCTTCTGGCACCACTGTGTGTGAATGTTGGACCTCTTAAAGTTGCCCCAAGCATTGTTTATATTATCCTCATATTTTTGGATTCTTTTTTCTTATTGTTCTGCATGGCTGTTTTTTGGTTCCTTATGTTCCAAATCATTGATTTGATTCTCGGCTTCATCCACTCTACTGTTGTTTCCCTGTAAGCTGTTTCTTTATTTCAATTAGTGTATCCTTTATTTTTGACTGGGTCTTTTTTATGCTGCTGAGGTCCTCACTAAGTTCCTTGAGCATCCTTATAAACAGTGTTTCGAACTCTGCATCTGATAGATTGTTTATCTCCAATTCATTTAGCTCTTTTTCTGGAGTTTTGATCTGTCCTTTCATTTGGGCCATGTTCTTTTGCCTCCCTGTGTTTGTTTCTATGTATTAGGTAAAGCCACTCTGACTCTGTGGCTTGGTAGTGTGGCCTAATGTAGTAGGTGTCCTCTTGGGTCCAGAGGCACAGTCTCCTCTATCACCCAAGCTATGTATGCAAGGTGCACCCTTTGTGTGGGCTGCGTACACCCTCCTCTTGTAGTTGAGCTTTGGTTGCTGTTGGCAGATCAACGGGAGGGATTTACCCAGGCCAGTCAGCTGCAAGGACTGGCTGTGACCACTAGCTATGAACATCCACCGTCTCTGGAGGATCAGCTATGCCAGGGCAGGGTGGTGGTTCTCCAAAGTGGTCTGTAGCTGTCCACTGGGCGGGTTGGCCCTAGGGTTTCCTGGGTGGTGCAGGCCAAGGTCTGCCCCCACCTATGTTTTGCCCATGGCACCCTGCCTAAGCCCTAAAGCAATTTGAGATGGATGTTACTTGTGCTGGGCTTGGATATTCCCAGGTAAAGCCAATTGTGATTCTAATCTGGCTGCCTCTGTGGCTCACTGAAGCCAGCTGTTGCTTGTTTGATAGGATTTAGGAGCCAAGACCATCCATTCTTATGGAAGAGCAGCTTGGGTGGGCCTGTAAATTGAATAAGGCAGAGCCTCTGGGCATCTCTAAGTCAGTCAAACAGTGTTAGCCAGGAGTCTTGGTTATAACACCAGCTTACCTCTATGGGAGGAGGGTTTAGCAAAGGGACAATGGCCTCTGCTCGCCTTGATGCTAGACACTTCAGCTTCTCTCTATATACCACTGATGCCTTTCAAGCTGCTACCCTGGTGCTGGAGCTCAGTGGGTGTGAGTCTGAGTAGGTGAGTCCATGTGTGGGTTCTTTAAGAGGAAATGCCATAGGCTCCAGCAGTTTCTTCAACTGGCTCCATCTCCACTGGCTTTTGCAGCCAGAAGTTGAGGGGATTTATCTTCCTGGTACTGGAAACCTAGGCTGAGGGCCTGGTGTGGGGCTGGGCTTCCTCACTCCAGAGATATCCCTCCCGAAGTTTTATCCATGTAGATGTGGGATCAGCCTGTTCCACATCTGCACCCTTCCTCCCTGTCTGGAGGGATATGGTTTCTGTAATTCCATAGTTGTCAGACTTCCATTCAGCTTGATTTCTGATGTTCCAGAGTGATGGTTATTATATATTTTAGTTGTAATTTTGATGTGGTTGTGCGAAGTGGCTAGCCATGTCTACTTCACCATCTTGATGGGAAATCCTATAAAAGTTTTAAAATAGCTTAACTCTAAGTATTTTTCAGCACTATTCAAAATGTCTTCATGAGTGTGTAATGTAAGTTGCAATATAATCTAGTGAAAATGAGCATCTTCATAGCTAACTGTGTTTCTCATAACCTTTTGATTGTACTGCTGCATTGTGAGCTGTGAGCTTCATCCCCAGCAGTGCAGCTATCAGAGATAATGGGTATAGCTCCAGTTTGTATGACCTTTTCCCCCACAAAGAGCTCAGAAAACCTTCTAAGTATAAGTATATCTGGCTGGGTTGTCTTGAGTTAAGAATGCACAATAATTTTTGACCTGTGGGAAAATTCATGCACAGAGTGAATGACTGAATGGTTCTGGTTATAAACCCAAGAATTCTGGAGAGAGAGAAATGAAATTTAGGCTCCTCTTCAACCTAATTAGACCTTACTTTAGAAGGAATTAATGCAAAATTTGTCTTAGATCCCATCGCTATTCTTAAGATTCTGTTTTTCACTTCAATCTGTGTTGCTGAACAAGTATATAAACTAGAAGTGTTCTTATAAAATACTTCTTATAACTATTCCTATACCAACTTCCTATATAAACTAGAAGTATTCTTGAAAGATTACTTGTGAGATTATTTCTTCATACAGAATCACTTTTTTCATGCTATACATTAAAATAGAGATAAGTAATTAGGGGAATTTTTTTTTCAATTATACATCACAAGATCGATTTAAACCTTTAAAAGTTAAATTTTTAAAAGAAAAAAGTATCCTGAAAGCAAAACTCAAAATATATGACAAAATCTATATTTGTGTTTATTATAATAATTTAAATACTGTAAAAAGAAACATCTTGAGAAACATTAACATGCTAGTCTAAAAAATTGTCTTTCTAATATTTTTTGACAGACTATTAGCTGTTTAGTTTGGTTACGTATCCTTCTGGAAGATTTCAGGAAACCGGTTCAGCTTTTTTTTGTTGTTCTTAGGAAGAAATTGAATTGAAGTGATAAGGAGTACATAAAAATCATAGCTATGACATTGATTGAAGGTACAGTAATAATCAATCAAAATTGTTATATAAAAAAATTCATCATAGAAATTGTTTTATCTGCCATTGGGCACTGGAGTTTTCATTTTTCCTGGTATATAAAGATGATGTTTATGTTTCTTCAACATGAGGTATGCCAGCAGTTTCATTTTTAAAGAATATCAATTCTAGTGTTTAGTATCTGTGCTAAAAAGAACAATTTGTTTCAAAAAATTTATAATATGAGGTTCACTTAAAAAGAGATTATTAACAAGGAAAGAATGTGATAATATGGTAAAATTGACAGGTCTAAATTATAAAATGTAAATGTTCATTAAACATAGGAATGCAGATTACGCAAAGTGGAAAGATAGTGTATTCTTTACCTTTCAATAAGAGTGGCATCAGAAAATAACAGCAGAAAGGAGTTTTCCTATCCTCTCGTGTATAGTCACTAATTAGAGAGAGTATTTGAGCACATTGGAAAGACAAGTTAAAAGCTAGAATGCATGAGCCCATAACGCATAAGCTCATGCCCAAAATTTGCAGAATCCTGTGAGAGTCAGCAAACTCAAGTTACTGCACTGGGAATTTATGAGCGAACAACACTCCTGCCAACTCTCTGTGGCTTCGGAGGTAATTGTATATTTAAATACATAAAACTTCTGACTCTGATAAAAAGACAGTCATAGATTGTATAATTTTACCAAAGTGACAGATGAACCTAGATAGAGCATTATTTTCCAACTTTGTTCCAACTGGAATCTGTTTTCAGATTTGCTGTTGGATAAAGGCTATAAAGTAATGGCATGCTAGTAAGGACTTAATATTCATAAATTCACTCAAATGACAGTATTTTAAAAAGTCTCTGGACTGCAGTAGCATATACCCTAAAAATGAGAATTTCAAATAGTATATAAATAGTTATCTAGTAGCAATTCCCTAATAAGTATCCTCAGTTCTCAATTTATCTGTTGTATCTATATTCAAGGGTTGGAAAATGTAAAGATTCTTAGGGACCAACCTTGTACCTTAAATCCATAAAGTCATCTTGATGTAAAGATTTTAACATCAAGCCTGAGGTAACCAGAGGTTGGGAAACTATGTCTTATGGTCCAAATCGGGCATCTTTTTCCTTTTTTTCTTTCTTTTTTTTTTTTGTAAACAAAGCTTTATTGGGTCACAGCCATGATTGTTGTTAGCATGATTGTGTTAGCATATCATCTGCATCTGCCTTTGCGCTACAATGGCAGAATTGAGTAATTGGGACAGAGGACATCTGGACGGCTGAGCCTGAAACACTTTCTATCTGGCCCTTTACAGTAAAAGTTTGCTGAGTCCCCTTATAGACCAGAGTGAGCTATAGAAGACATACTTTTCATAAAAACATTCAGACATAATCAATGGTTAAGCCAAACAAGTCCGGCCAGATTTAGATGGAGGCAATTCTGTCAGCTCTGTCACTAACCTGCAGTGTGTGACCCTGAGCAAGTCACCAATTCTCCTCTCCCTAAGAAGTGAGCATATTCCATTGCCGAGGTTGCAGTGAATAATGCCGAAGAGCAGAAACCAACACGGTCTTTAAGGGGAATGTAAAAGTCAAGCCAGGGTATCTTGCTGAAAGCAGTCAAAAATGCAAGGAGAGCCGGAAGTGACTACTGGGAGCTGAGGTGACTGAAATTCTAACGGGCCAGAGCTTCAAGCAGAAAAATGTGTGTGATCTGATGAAATTTAAATACCCTTACTAAGATTCTTAAATACATCTAGGCCTTTGTTTTCGTGAATAAGTATTACGTGATTTCACAGACTGGAATGAACAAGAACGCAATTATTTCATCATCATCAAAAAGTTTTTCAAAGCATAGTCTTAGTCTAAGAAATGTACTGTAGGAAAGATAAGAAAAATGTACTTGGTCCTATAAAAAGGAAACAGTCTGAACTATTTCCATCTGTTAGAGAATCACAATAAACACTTATATATTTTATCTGAGAAGTCCTGCCGATAAGAAATCTAACATTTTTCAGCAAGCTTTGACAAAAGGTACTGGCTGCCTGAATTTCTTTTAAAATCAAACAATACCTATAAGTCCTTAGAAGACAGGAAACTCCGCCTTAGACAATGTCTTAAGTTATTTTCAACTCTGAAGGCCTCCCTAAGTATTCTAATAGATAACTCTTACAGAGCATTAACTATGTGTCAGGCACCGTTTACATGCTTTACCTATATTGCTTTAATCATCACAGTCACCCTATAATGTAGGGATTCTTATTAGCATCCCCGTATCACATACGCGAAAACTAAGGTGAAAAGGTATTCTTTAATTTGTTCAAAGTCAACTGCTAGTGGGTGGTAGAATAAGGATTTAGACCCAGGGAGTCTGAATCTAGATTCCATGTCCTTAACCACTCTGCATATATAGTTTTGTTGCTCTATTTCAGATATTCAGAGAAATCAAAAACATACCTAAGTATTTCACCCAATATTCCTTTTATTATTTGAATTTTTAAAAACCATATTATTGGAAATATCAGAAAGTCAATTTAAGATTTAAGTATCTAGAAACTGGTGCACCTCAGACTATCTGCCGTTATCCATCCTGCGTGTTCCAGAATACTTGAGCTAATGTATATTCATTACAGTATTCCTTAAAGCAGGCCTATCAGGATATCTCCTTGGCAACTGTTAATTAATTGTAGATGCCTGATAGAAATTGAGTGGTAAGTCTTTGTAAATATTCTAGAATTCAGACCTCTCACTGATAAAGAATCATTCATTCACGCCTGTATGAAAGTCTTCATTAAACAAACACAGATTGAGAAACTAATTATGCTGCAATTAAGATTGGCAAGTTACTGGCTCTCATGGTGCTTAAATCTAGCAGCGGAAAATGATTAGCTAACGAAAAGCATGACTTTTTCCATGGTAAGTGTTAAGAAAAAAATGAAACAGGGTAAAAATATATAAAGTGAAGGCAGAAAGGAGACTTTGGTTTGGGTAGTGAGGATAGACAATCTTAGGAGGAAACGTGAGTTGAGATAAGAAAAAGGCACCGGCTCTGAAATTTATAGGAAGAACATGATAGGCGGGAGAGACAGCAATGTGAAGAGTAACAATCATAGAAATTTAATACATTTCTATGATTTCACATATATAATATGACAATAGGTTGGTAAACTGTGTTTAATACAACAAATTTTATTAGAATTTCCATCAGATAACTAGGTAAACTTACAAATCAATAAGATATTGGGTTCAGCTGGATAGAGATCAAATTTTCAGCATTACTGACTAAGAATGTTGCCCAAGCTTGTGAACAAGTCTTAATATTTGCAGCCTGACCCATGAGGTGAACATGTCTTCAAGGCTGGTCATTTGTAAAGGGAAATCACACCAGTTGAACCCCTGTGGGGACAGAAAGGTAGGACCCAGACTCACATGTGCTTATTGTAAGGAAGAAGGTGCAAAGTCAAATGAGTACATCTCTCCAACATGCTGGCCTGAATTGTGTACGGAGAGGCCATGTGGGAGCCCACCTATCACAGAAAGAAAGTAAACAGATGGAGATAAGAAATTTACCCTCCTCTTAATATGTAATCACCCCAACCCAGGGCACATTTGAAAACATCTGGAGACATTTTAGTTGTGAAAACTGGAGAGGTTGCTACTGACACCTGGTGGGTAGAGGCCTTGGATGCTGCTGACCACCCTCTGGTGCACAAGATCACTACCTCCCAGAAGTTCCTTATCCACCCATGAGGATAGGACAGTAGGGTGTCCTACAACAAACTCTAATGGCAATTTTTAGAGTTACTGTGGACTAAAATCTTTTACTTCCTTTGAGAATACATATTTACATTGTACTCTTTTATCACTTTTATTGTTTCTTTTTATATGTGCAAACATATATGATTCATAGGGCAAGGTTCTGCAAAGCCCAGCTGAAATGTCACCTCTTCTTAAAGTTTTTCCTAATTACTTGACTGCTACATGTTCCTTTTTTTGAGCCCCTATGGCAATCTATACATACTTTTATCCTAGTACTTATCACCCTGTGAAGTATTTATTTATTTAAAGGTCACTCCCACATAGAAAATAAGTCTTTCAGAGTGCAGACTGTGTGGGATGTGATCAACATCCTACAAAGCTCACAATAATCCCCTACATTAAAGAACTAACGAGTGAAAATGTCAATAGTTCCGAGTTTGGGGAACCTTTTGTCCCAGAAATCTTTGTAACTCCAGTGTCCACATGGTACCTGCCTTAAGAAACACAAACTGAGTGAGTGAATGAATGCTCAAAAAGGACACTACTGTCATAAAAATGCCATGAGTTCTGTTTCATTCTTCTAACAAACCTTTACTTACTTGTGTCCTGATGAAATTAAAAACATATTACATACGTTCATCTAAAAGGAAATTTTTTGGATGGTTTTACAGAATGATTATAGATTAGCAACTAGCACATAAACAAAAAAAGCAATAGGCTATATTACAGACTGGCTAGGGTACCTCTAACCTTTGGCAGTAACTCTGCCCAAGAGTTTGCAATTGTTCAGAGCATACGAGCCACAATGTTTAGGAGACAGTGAGTACAACAGCTTGTTTATAACAGAAGTTCATTTAAGAAGGTAGAAAATAACAAGCTTGATGATGCTATCCTGTCTATATTGTGGAGTTTTAGTTTTTTAAGATCTTGTGTATTTAATTTTAGAGAGAGGGGAAGAGAGAAAGAGGGGGAGAGAAACATCAATGTATGAGAGAAACATTGATTGGTTGCCTCTCCCACAAACCCCAACCAGGGACCAGCCTGCAACCCACTCATGTGCCCTGACAGGGAATCAAACCGGTGGCCTTTTGCTTTGCCGAATGATGCCCAGGCAACAGAGTCACACCAGTCATTGCTTTTTGTGGAGTTTTAGAATGCTTTGCTAGGAATTGGGTTATCCATTGGTCCCCAAACCTGTGATGACTCTTAAAAATATAGCTGCTGGGGCTTCAACCTATACCTCCTACTGGTGTAGATGTTTAACAAGCTTCCCAGGTTTTTATTAAATAGCCAACCCTATGGTCTAACTAGACTAGCTTTTGGGAACATGGTAAACTACTAAAGGTTTTCAGGTGACAGTTTGCATACATCGTGGTTATTTGCAGCTTAATTCTTGCTGAAAAATGCCTCCATTTCTGTTCACTATACAACCAAGTAAATCTAATGTGGGGGGTGGTGTGGGGGATGAAATGTCTTCTGGAGTAATGTGTCATTCATTGCCTTACAATAATTTTTTTTTCCATCTGTTATAGGTCAATGCACAAACTGGGCCAGTTGGAAAGACTTGACCTAGGCAATAATGAATTCAGTGAGCTGGTAAGCAAATACATTTTCTAAACTTGATAAATACACCCCAGGAGATTTTTTTCTTTTTGCTCTGTCTTTGTAATCCCAGGTATTAAATCAACAATACACATTTGCATTCGCTAAATATAAAATCAAAATAAAATCTGGTGATTCAAGTAATTGTTTGACTTTATATATCGTAAGCCTCAGATAACTGGATAATATTAGGATTCACCAAGTAAAAGGCGATAAGCAGATGCAAATTGACAGTTTTGAGCACCAACTATGTGACAGACACCATGTTCAGTGTATTACAAATGTTATCTCATTTCAACATGCTTTGATATGTTGCCATGTTAACTTTATGGAAACAAGCTCAAAGTGATCACCAACTTACATAGTGGTAGCTTTAATGTGATTAAACGAGAATTAATGCAAGACTTAGCTCAAAACTATACCTTGAAGAATTCCACCTTAGAGGCTTCTTGGTGGAGAGAAGTCAATGGTCTTCGATTTCTAATTGTACTGAAAATGTCTTTCTAGCAAACACACATTATGACCACACTGCCATCAAAACTGACAGAATTCTGACAGCTCCTTTCAGATTTGTTTCCTTTAAAGTTGCCGGAGGACAAAATCTCAAATGCAAATTAGAAAGCAAATACCCCTTTACGGGCACACCCAGCTTTCTTTGTTCAGAAGTCTTCCGCTTGAACATCTTAAAATTTCACAAAACCAATTCATCTAAAATGTATTTTATCTATTTTTAAATTAAAACATTTAAGTAAGCAGTTTTCTCTCTTAGCTACGTTGCTAGTGATGTGACCATGTGTAAATTACACAACCTCTCTAAGGCTCATTTTCCTCTTATATACAGTACAGATTATAATGGTTCCTCCCTTATAGGGTTTGTGTGAGAATTAAATGAGATAATGCAGATACAGCCCTGGAAAAGTGGTTCCCAATAAATGCCCATGTACATGGTGATGTTATAGTTTAGGCTGCATCTTGAGTGTGCAAAGAACTTCTACTTTGACCATAACTAATCTAGTCATTATGCCACCCTCTATTAGCTGTTCATTGAGTGTAAAAACTGATTTTTACTCTTCTGTAATTACAAGTTTAATCTACTTCAAAAACTAACATGGTCCCTTTAAGTTGTACTCACCTTCCTTGCATAATGATTCTGTCTCTCTTGTGTCCTCTCGCCTTCCCTGCTTCTCTCCTTACGATGGAATTTGTGTAAGAGCAAATGAGCCTACAGGTCTTTCTGACCTGAGAACAAGGGACTCCCTGGCCACAGGCTGGTTTTCAGAAGCTCGCTGGCAGCACACGCTGGTCCCTGGGCTACTGTCTGCAACTGGTCCAGCCCCCTGTGTTAAATCTGCAGTTCTAAAGCTGTTGTCAGTTTTGGGGGCTCAGGCAATATTCCCTGGGAGCACTGGCCATCTCCCTCTTGCTGGTATTGCCACCACTCAGCTCTCATTGGCTCTAGATACATGAGCCCCTGCCCTGTCTTCCTTCCAGCACCAGGCTTGGCAGTGCACCCCGTGGTTTCTGTTGTGAAGGTTCTTCACCAGCCATAACCCCTGTAGTGGCATCATAACCAGTATATCCAGGATCTAAGTGTCTACAGGATGTGCAAAATGAGAGAGGCCAGGTACAAATAATGTTCAGAGTTTCCTTCTGCCTGCTGCACTACACCACCAAGTGTGCCCTGCTTCGTATGCACCCAGACGGCGACAGGGCAGCCTGCGCGGTGGCCTCAAATGGAAATTACGGGAAGAACACCCAGTATATAGTCTGATGCACCTCTGGCATTTTAAAAGTAGATGAATATTAACATAGGGAGAGACATTAGTAAAGGTAGTACATAGAAGATAGTGGTGAAACTAGGTAATGCTGTTAGTTTTTAAATTATTTGTTAAGAAGCTAGGATCTGTCCATGCTTCTATGAAGAGATGTAGCTGAAAAAACATAGACAGTGAATTACGACAAGTGAGGCCTGACTCAGTTCCATCTCTGGCTATCTGGGCCCTTTGCATTCGAGCTCCCTCTCTGTCCTCAGCATCCTCTTTAGTAAAGTAAGGGTAGCAATCCCACCTGTTCCATAGGCTTTTCGAGATGATTTTATGCAAGAGACTCTAATAAACATTTAATATACAGGGTCCAGCACAAATAATGCCCCTTTTTTATTTCAAAATCTTTTATTACAAAATCATAAGCATGTAATTCTGTAACATAACAGTATCACACTCACGCACACCATATGACATTTTAGATGAAATGTTCAAATTAAAACTATAGGTTATTACACTGATATTATTACCCTACCGACCACACTCAAGCAGGTGTTACTTCTGCCAGACCCTGTGTGTTTCAATTAATTTTGATTCCATCAGGCGTATCATTTTGCAAGCTTTTCATTTGAACGGTTTGTGAATCATTATTTTAATATAAATATTTGGATCAACAAAAACGAATAGGATATATTAACGTTTTGAAAATAGACTTATTAAAAGTAAAGTTAAAATGCATATATTTTTTTAGCTTATGCTTTATGGTACCTATGAAATCATCTGGGCAGAAATTTTTTTTTTTAATTTTTGAACTCCCAATATTCCATGCTAGTCACAAAATAGTCTCTTTTCAATATTTTTCATTTATCCTAGGACACTTAATTTGATAATACATGGTTATTTGAAGGGGTAGGGGGAGAATAATTATGGAAATTTACATCCCTAATGTTATTCAGTTTTTATCAAATGCCTGGCTTCTATTAGTCATATGTATGGGACTAGTTATTGTTTCTTTGACAATATGAACTTTAATGAGAAAATAAGAAAATTTGCTCTGATAAGAGGCCTCTAGGAATGATGTCATATGGAGGAAAGGGAATTAAATTCTATTCTACAGCTAGATATTGAAGCCTAGGAGATTACTGTTAGATAATTCATTTTGTGTGACATGGTAAAGAGACAGATGTGGAGAGAAGATGACAGTAAGTAAATTTTTAAAAAATCTTAGAATGTGAAAATCTAATAAAAAGAACAAAAATGTGTTGCTTAAGAATCATTATAAATATCCCAAATGAGATGTGAAGTTGAAATATCTATTTAAGGATGCCTTTGTTACAATGAAAAATTCCAAACAGAAGGCATTATCTTATGTTTCTAACAGCAACAACTACCAGAAAATACTGAAAGAAGTTCTGGGGACATGAGAGATTCTTAAAGTTTGTTGTTGTTTTTTTAAATCGTTTCTTTTATGGCTTATTTTTATCAATACAAAATTAATAAATGTTTATTTTTCAAAATTTAGGAAGTTAAAAGAAGTATAAAGTTATAGTAAAAGTCATCCACAATTCATCCCCTTATGTAATCATTATTAATATTTTCTGGTATATTCTTCCCGCCCTTCGCCCTTAATTTCTTTTTTTTTTTGAGATCAAATGTGTATTGTTTGGAGCCAGGTCAGAGATGTGATGCTATTAGGTTAAACTGTGCAGTTAGATGACATCAATCCTTAAAAATTACCTGTGTACTAAGGAAACAACAACCCTCTAACTGTCACCTAATGATCTGGAACTTCCCAAAGTCAGAGAATGGTCATCGCCATTAAAATAGATCCAGTCATTGTCCCAGGGCCCAGAGGCCTATGGTAGGCATTTATTTCTGGTATATAGAGATCAATGCACCAGGAGTCCCTGTGGGTCCGTGAACAGTGGAAGGAAAAATGGAGCACCGAAATGGAGTCTGGAAAATGGCACAGATAGCGCAGCAGAGCCCGGAGGATAACAGCATCAATAGGTGGACCCAGAAACAGTGTGAGGCCCCACTGACTGACCATCCCTCTAAGTTAGTTAGCCCCAGCTCCCAGCTCCCAGCCTCTCTCCTTCCCTTCCTGCACTGGAAAGAAGAGGGCCATGGAATGATGGAAAGTGTCACACAGAGCCCTCAGCAACAGTACTTTGGGAACCTTCATCAGGAGTCAGAAGAAGCAAAATAAGAAAGTTTTCTGCAAGCTAGAGAAAGAGAAGATCCAAGCCCAGAGGAGATGGATAACAGATAGCAAAGTGGTTTGTATGCAGTTTAGAGTTCAGCAATCTACAGCAACCTGGGCAAGAACCATCTGAAAACAGAGTGACAACAGGCCGTGAGAGAGGACTGAGGTTACCGTGGTCTAGGGAGCAGCATCTCCTGTTATGTGAGAAGTTCCCTTGTTTCCACCCTTCTTCCCCACCACAAAGGGACTCCTAAAAGAAATTTTTGCAGAGGAAGTTCCAAGGACAGGTCAGATTTCTTGATCTCCTGCTAGGGAGGTCAGAGAAATGAGATTTGAAATTTCATTGTAGTTCTGGCATAATACATACTGGTTATATGTTTTTACAGAGTTATTTCTACTTACCAAATTAGAACTATAGTATGAATTCTATTCTATATTAATTCATGATTATCAAATTCAAATAATTAGATTATTTTTAAGCATTATAAATTATAAGCTTTCTCCACAATTGAATTAAAAAGTCTGTCAAAATCACCAAAAAATAGTGAATTAAAACTCAAATTTATGAGAAAATGATAAAATCAAAGAGTCTTGAAAGTGTATTATATAAAATTTGATACATTTAAAATAATATACTTAATGCATAAGCAAGTTACAAACAATAAAATGTATCCCTGTGAACATCACCCATCCTGTATAGCTACCTGTATGCTCTGACCTAATTTTGCCTCATTCCCAGAGGTAACTATAATCCTGAATTTTGTTTAAACTTCCTTACATTTATATCTATCTCTAAGTATTATATTGTGTCACTTTGCTTGTTCATAAGCTTTGTACAAATATGACTATACTACAACTTATTTACCCTTTATTTTCTTCATGGACAATAATCTTCATCCATCTTTTTTTTTTTATTACATTGTTGCTATGAATATTCCTATAAGAGCACAATTGCAAGAGTTTATCTAAAGCATATGTTTTGAAGTAGAATTTTCTGGTCATAAATTGTGTGCCTGTGCAACTTCAAAAATAATGCTTCCCCCGCCCACCACCCCCAAAAAATAGTTGCACTCATTTACCAGCAGTGAGTAAGAGTTCCCATGTGTCACATCTTCACCCACACTTGATATTGTCAGATTTCTTGTTTGTGTCACTATAACAGCTGTACGATGGCATCTTATTATGATCTTAATTTGCCTATCTCTGATTTCTAATGAGATTGATGATATTTCATATGTTTGGGGCAATTTGCATTTCCTCTCCTGTGAAATACCTGTGTATGTATTTTTGCACATTTTTCTACTGGTTTATTTTTCCTATAGATTTATGGGGATCTTTATTATATTCTAGATTCCAATCTTTTGTTGGTTATATGTCCTACAGATATTTCTTCCCAGTCTCTGAACTCTTTTTACTTTCTTCATGTTGTATTTTGATTAGATGTTCTTAATTAAAATATAAAATATGTAATTTTTTAATATCTAGCATATATTTTTGGCTTGCTTAAGAAACTTGCCTCCCCAAAATCAAGCAGATCTTTTCATATGTTTGCTTCTAGAAGTTTAAAGGTTTCATTATTCATAGTCAACTTTATACCCATCTGGGCTTGATTATTTTACATTGCATGTATTATGTTTTCCTTAACATATTCTCAGTTTTACAAGCAACATTTGTTAAGCAGTCCTTCATTTTCACCAGAATATGAGTGTCACCTCTTAACAACATATGATTTTCATATATTCAGAGATTACTTTCTTCATTGGTCAGTTTACTCTCTAGGTACCAAAACTACAGTCTTAATTGTCAGAAACAATAAGTTTTTGAAATCTGACAAGTCTCTCCAACTTATAGACTTGTATATTTATTTTTTATATATATTTTAGAATTAGTTTCACAAGCTCTTCAAAAATAAATGTTCTTATAATTTGATTAAAAATGCATTGCTTCTATAAGTTCCTATAAATCAATTTTGATTGGACTAAAAATGGAAAACAATTATTTTTAAGACACTGATTTTCATTTGGCATCAATATGACATATATTTCATAGCTTTCAGCTAAGTTTTTCAATTTTCTTCAAAAAAAGTTTTACATATTTTTAGTTTATCTCTAAGTACCTATATTTTTGTTGTATTATCAATGTACTTTTTCAAAAGTTACAGTCTCCAACTGTTTTGTTGCAGGTGTACAGCAATCCATTTGATTTTTTTTCTTATATCTAGCTACCTACAAAACTCTCTTAGTAATATGAAGAATTGCCTATAAATTCTGTAGAGTTTTCTGTGTAGTGAATCAAATAGTCTGTGAATAGTTGAATGGAAGCAACATTATTGTCTGATTCCTGATTTTAATGGAAATGTATTTAATATTTTGTTTTTAAGAATATTCTTGCCCAGGCTGGTGTAGCTCAGTGGATTGAGCGTCTGCCAGCAAACCAAAGGGTTGCCAGTTTGATTCCCCAGTCAGGGCACATTGGGGCCAAGTCCCCAGTAGGGGGCATGCGAAATGTTTCCCTCCCTCTTTTTCTCCTTTCTCCACTCTCTAAAAATAAAATAAATAAAATCTTTAAATAAAAAGAATATTCTTTACTATTAATTTGAATAGATACTCTTTCTTGGGCTCAGAATATACCTTCCTATTTTTAAATTACTAAGACAATTTATCGTAAGAAGATGCCAAGCTCTATAAAAAGTTTTTTCTTCCTTTATTGGGTAATGACATTTTTTCTCCTTTAATCTATCAATGCTGTGAATTATATAAAAACGATTTCTAACGTAAAACCACCTTTGAATCTCTGAAATAGATTCCACGTGATCAGGATATGACGATGATCATGACCTTCTATATAAACTGTATTCAGTTCAGTCCCATGTAGGATTTTTTAAAATCTTCACGCATGTGTGAAATTCGTAAACATTATTCTTGTGTACTCTGTGGGTTTATATTTCTCATCAGTTATGGAAAATTATCAGTTCTTATCTCTTTACATGTTGCCTTTTACCTACATGTCCCATCTTATTGTAATTTGGATTAAATATGAACATAAGTATGATGTCATAAGTGATTTAAAAATACTGTTTTATTAATTATATTTTAGTTTTTTTCTCTGAAAAAGTAATTAGATATGGGATAATTTTTAACTATTTATTTTGCGTCCTTTAAAAAAGTATTTTGGACTCTCTACCTAAAACATTTGTTCTTCAGAATTTGAGGCATAAGGGTGAGATCATTTTAAGGTATTTTTAACTCTGAACTATCTAATGTACCAATTACTCACAGATATACTTCTAAATTATAGGCCACTCAAATACTATATTGAAGAACAAAACATAAATTTTAATAAACAAATACATGAGTGATAGCAACAGAAACATTTAAATAGTAAAAAAGATATTTCATGTGCTAAAAAACATTTAATCTTTTTAAAATACAATGCAACAATGGATTGAATTTAAAAGTTCAGAGAATTCATCAGGAAATGAGTAGTATCATTTTAACTGTCTAATTTTTGAGATAGCATGTCAAATAGACTTTCTAAAAACATTTGGTAAATTTTGCCACCTGTGGATTACATTAGAAGATTTATATTTTATAAAACTCCTTTATAGAAAAACTTAAAAAATTCTTCACTCTACAAATCACCATTTTAAATTCTCAGTAATGCTACACATCACAATAAGCAAGAACTTCTAATCTCAGTATTCAACATAAATTAATTTGTGTTGGCACTTTTCACTTTATTTTATAAAGTAAAACAAAAAAATTCAAATAGATAAACAAAGAAGGGAGAAACTCTAAAAATAAATACCAACAGTTGTACAGAATATTTACTTGGGTTATGTAAATAATACAAATGTGCTTTCATAGAAATTTAAAACAATTGAATACTTATGCTAATGGTTAACTTGTAATTAAAATTAATTTAAATTTAATTAAAGAATATAATTTAAGATTTAAACGCATTCTACTGAAAGCATAGTTGCCAGTGCTTTCAGCTCCTTAGTTTGCCCACGGTGTGTTCATTTTTAATTATAATACCTAGGATGCATGTATACCTGAGGCAAGTGCTTTATTTACATATGCAGTAATTTTCTTCCTCGGTAATTACAGCACAGATTTCCCACACCTTAGTACTCAAACTTTGTCAATTATTCTTTCAGTAAAGCTTATAAAAAGAACATAGTAATAAAATACAATTTGTCATCATATAACAAGCCACCCCAATTTTAAGAAATTTACTTTAAACATAATAATCATTAACTCTTCCATTTCTTGCATTTGTAAAACTATTCAGGACATACACTGTGGATAGATATCACAGACATTGGCAAATGTTATTAATATGTCAAGGAAAAACTTAAAAAGTGAAACGTATTTTTTTAATTATTACAGGCATATCAATTTCTGTATCAGTAGGTCCAGTCAGGAGGTGGAAACTATATCAATTATTTCACAAAAGAAAGTTTTAATATAAAGAATGGTTAATTGTGTATTAGAGGACCAAAAGGGCGAAAAGGAGGCACTGAAGGATTACAGAGGTAATAACTCTAGGAGTTAGCTAAAACCTCTAGGGTAGGGAACAAAGGGAAGAAGGTAGTGTAAGGAATTAGAAAAGCCTGAAGCTGCGACTCTGACCTCTAAAGAGGGACGTCAGCCTGCTGGCGGTGGTGTCTCTCAGGGGTCCTGATAAGGCTGGCTTTAGCTGTGTGCGAAAACTGCAGACTACACACAGCCACTGTTGCTGCAGTTTAGTGTCACTGCAAGGACAACTGTTGCCCTTGGTGTCACTGTTGCGATGCTAACAGGACAAGGAAGTAAAACCAGGAGCAAGTACTGTCATCCTCCTCCAGCCTCCCATCTCTGGCAAACCCAACTGTCAGTGGCTGACATAGAGCCACCTGTCAAAAAAGAAAGGTTAACTTCAGAATTATCAGGTAGAATATAGAAAAATGGGCCCACAGCTGAACGGCAATACCTTAAACATTTAAAATTTTTTTTTAAATGTTTATTTTTGCCAGCTCAACTTTCAGTATCATTTTCTCCAGAAAGTTTTTCCTGTACCTAGCAGAGTACCAGGTTCCCAACTGACACTTACAAATATTTTTGAATGATGGATGAAGAATGATTTGATTTTAAAAGTGAACAGTTCAGCAAATTCTTAGCATCAGAATTATGCTTGAAAAGCAATCATTCTATAGTTAGCTTTCTTTTGAGAAATCAATTTTGATTCACCTTGAGACATATTTGCAAATGAGTTTCTCCATGAAACTTTTTAAAAGTACAAAATTTGTAACTGTGACCAATAAGTAAATACAACTGTATCTCCACTAACTCTGTAATATGAAATGAATACTTGATGAAGCATCATTCAAAATGTATTTTCTGACTGAAAATAATTGCGGAGGCTTTTTTTCCCACAGGAAGATCAAATAGGAATGTCCACTTTTTATAAGTGCAACTTCTGTTGACTTAGGGTTTTAATAAGCAATCTCCAATGTCACACATAAATAAAGAAACTCATTTCCTTGCTTTCAGACTCTACCTTTTGTAGCAATAAAATGTCATTTTTGCCTTTGTTTTCAAAGGAAGCAGTTGTTCCCTTATTGTCATTTCTCATTTCTTCAGTATCATGACTGGGCACTATGAGTAAAATTAATTATCTCTGTTTGCCATTCCATAAATTAATTTTTCCAAGAATGGCATATATCTCAATGTAGTCAAGTGCCTCGGTGAGTCTGTCAACAGTTGCCAGAGAAATTAAAGAAAAAAGAAATGCTTCCTTGTGGAACCAGGGTAAACTACATTAAATAAGAGTACAAATTTAAAATCAAGACTTCACAAAAGAAAATAGGAGATCATGCAATCATAAAGTAAACCCTACAGAATATTCTTGAGTTGTGAAAGGGGATTGTGAATTACCCAAAAAAACTAACAAAAACTGTATTTAGTATAATCAAATTCAAACTTAACTCTTCTCTTCCTGACTTACATATTGAATTGGTAATATCTGGATATAATATTTAATTACTAGAAATAAAGCTAGTTGATTTGAGGTTTCTCAACAGGCCAAAACTAAAAGAATGAAAATGCTAAGGACAAATAGAAAGGGGGATGAAGTGTGTGTGAGTGTGTGTATTTAAGTTAGGGTGGCCAAAGAAGCTTCACTCAGATGGTGAAATTTTAATAAAAACCTAAAGAAAGTGAGGGAGTGATCCATGCAAATATCTGGGCAAATGATTGTTCTCAACAGAGGAAACAGAAACAGTACAAACACTGAATATGAGAGCAAGCATAACATGTGGACATCGAAAAGACCAGAATAGCTAGAGTAGATTGAGGAGAGTAGGTGATAAGTATTTGGGAGTGTAGAGGGGTGGGGTGGGGAGTAGAGGTAGAATCCTATAAGACTTTTTAGGGATCTGGGCTTATCTTTTTTTTTTTCCTGGTGTATTTTATTGATTATGTTATTACAGTTGTCTCATTTTTTTCTCTCCTTTATCCCCTCCACCCTGCACCCCATCCCATCATCCCCATACCTCATAGTTCATGCTTATAGGTTATACATATCAGTTCCTTGACTTCTCAATTTCCTGTGCTATTCTTAGCCTCCCCCCATCTATTTGTTTTTTATCAACATTTCCCTGCCCCCACTTTCCCCAGCCCCACCCATCCCCACTTCACACCTCCCACCCTCAATCCTTCCTTCCCCCATTTAGCTTTGTTGATGGGTCCTTTATGCATGTTCCTTGATGCCCCTTCCCTCCCTTTTCCCCTGTTCTCTCCCTCCCTCCTCCCCTCTGATTACGGTCAGTTTGTTTTTTATTTCAGTGTTGCTGGTTATGTTTCTCCTAAGTAAAATTGAAGCCCTTTGCAAGGTTTTGAACAAGTAGAACCCTTGGCCTGACTTACCATGTTACATTACATAGTACTATGTTACAGTATGTTACACACATTACATTACATTGCCAGGATCACTTTGACTACTGTGTTGAGAACAGTTGGAAAGTGGGTCAAGGTGGAGTTAAAAAGACCAATTAAGAAGTTATTGCAATAATATAGGAAAGAAGTGATAGTGTCCTGGTTTGGTGTAGTAACAGTAAAGTGGTAAGGAGTTGATTTCTGGATGAACTTTAAAGATATACGCCAGAAGTGGGATCTGAACTTGTCAATTAGGGACACCCTCTTTCACATAATAATATAAAATTAGGAATACATAATTAAGTACAAAAGTGGATGTTTACTTAAGATGAAAAAGCTATGAATTTTAAATTACAAATTAAAATTAGTAAAATACAATTTTGAAAATCTGGTAAATGCCATTAACATCATTAAACCCAGGAAAATAACACAACGCATGTTTATGATGCTCTTTTTCCCTCTGCATTTGGCTTCATGCTCTTTGACAGTCTTTTCACATGACAAATACTTTGTAATATCATTTTCTATGGAGATAATAGAAAAATAATCCAATCTTTTCTCTACCATGGATTTTATTACTGATAGTTCAGAAACATTCATTTCAGCTTTACAATTTTTCATTATTACACCTTGTAAAATTTTAGGATGTTGTCAAATTTGGGAAAACCTATGGCTCGCTACATTTTTAAGCATGTTTCTCCTCCTCCACATAATACTTCTGATGCTGGAAACCAATGGACCTGTTCATGTCCCAGTATGTCCTCTGGCCCGCGCCTTCATGTCATGACGGCCAGCGGAGTTGGCCCAGTGAGCAAGGGGAGTATTTCTGGAAGCCATTTCTACACTCGATGGCTAGCAACAAGTTAACTATATGCAGACATGATTGCAAACCATATAAACATATTCCACTAAACTCCAATGAAGGTATTGCCATGAAACTCCCTTTTATCCAGCACCCAAAATGCCTGTAATGTGAGAGAAATTACAACAGAGAGGGAGTCAGGATATAAATTATAGTTTAAATATTTTACTTTTACTCAGCATTCCAGGCCCAGACATACATCTGTACTCCTATTGCTGAACTATAAAAAATGACCACAAATTTAGTGGCTTAAAACAATACAAATTTGTTGTCTAACAGTTCTGGAGGTCAGAAGTCCTAAAATCAGTGTGTCATGATGGCCTTGTTCCATATGTTGGTTTTATGGGAGAATATGTTTCTGTTTCCAGCTTCTAGAGGCTGACTACCATCCTTGGCTGGCGGCCTCTTTCTCACATGACCTCGGTTTCTGTGTCTATCATTACATCTATCATTACCTCTGACTCTACTTCCATCATCACAATTCTTGCTCACCTTCTTGGCCCTCCTGCTTCCGTCTTAGAAAAAGCTCTATGATTATATTGGGGACCCCCCCAAGATAATACAGGATAATCCCTCTTGCCAAGATCCTTAATTTCATCATATGTGCAAATCCTCTTTACCGTGTAAGGTAACATATTCACAGGCTTTGGGGATCAGGAGACTGACATCTTTGGAAGCGCAAAACTCACCCTGCCGTAGTCTGACCCACGTGAAAATGCACTCCTCCCAACCCCAATTCCCCAAAAGTCTCATCCATTAAAATATCAACTCAGGTACAAAAATCTTATCTAAACCTCATCAGCTCAAAGTTCCAAGTTTCATCACCTAAAGCATCTAAGTTAGTCATTGGTAAAGTTGTGGGTATAATCCATCCTAGGGAAAAATCCCTCTCCACCTGTAGACCTGTGAAGCTAGAAAAGATTCCATATGCTTCCAAAATACAATTGTACAATAGGCATAGAACCGATATACACTTTCCCAGACAGAAAAGAAAAAATACTGGAAGGACCAAAGGAGTCCCAGATCCAATTTCCAAATCCAGCCAAGCAAACTCCATTAAGTTTCAGGCCTTGGAATAACACCTGTGGCTCAAGAGGCAGATATTATTGCCCTGTGACTGTGGCTTCTGAGTCATCTGTCCTTTTCCAAGGAGGAAAGCAATTCAAGGAGAAAAGCAATTTTTTGCAGCTGAGTATATTTATCAACCTGTTTCCTACCAAAACAATTTTAGAAGTCTGGCAGTCTTCTTTTATTCTGTCCACTCTCTGTACCTTTCAATTTATGCCAGTAGTCTTACTCTGTTCATAGAACTGTCTTAAGAGACTTGTGGATATCCCATGTACATCTTGAGGATTTCTCCATTGCACAAGAGGTACCACACGGCAAAAAGAAAGAAGGAGCTCCTATTCTTTGCAGCAGAATGGATGGAAACAGAGGGGTTGGGGGAGGAGGATAATGGGGGAAAGAAGGGGAAGGGTCATCAAGGAACATGTATAAAAGACCCATGGACAAAGCCAAGGCGGGAAAGGATTGAGGGAGGGAGGTGGGGAGTGGGTGGGGCAGGGAAAGTGGTGGGAGGGAAATGGAGACAACTGTACCTGAGCAACAATAAAAAAAAAAAAAAAAAGAGGTTCCTCCACAGATCTTTCCTGGATAATTCCACCTTTATTCCTGGCTTCTTTTAAGATGTCTGACAAGTTTCTTGAGACACATACCTAACCTCTCCAGAGCCTTTGCATTAATGAATGAGTTATCTGACCTTTTAATCCTTAAAAGTCACTAGCAAAAGGTTGTCGGGACATACCCTTGTCTTTCTTTCCTGGCAGTGAATCTCCTAATTTTATAATCTTTTGTAATCTGGAAAGGATGAATATTTCTCAGATCGAGTCCTAGTACTTTTTGCTCAACAATTCTCTCAAATTTAATTCTTTCCTCATAGAAACCAGGCCAAACCTTGGAAACTGTACTTGGAAATCTCTTCTTTCTGAATGTTCTATGTATTATGGAAATGGGGTTTTAAAATCATTTACTATTTTTGTTGTATATTTCTCCCTACAATTCTTTCAGTGTTTGCTTTATATTGTATATTTGGATTTCCTAATACTGTACAATTATAATACTTATAATTATTATATCTTCTTGATTAACTGACCATTTTATCATTCAGTCATTTCCTTATCTTTTGATAGTATTTAAAGTCTATTTTGTCTGATATAAGTATGACTGCCCCTATTCTCTTTTGGTTACTATTTGCATGAAACATCTTTTGTTTTGATTTTTTTATTGTTCAAATACAGTTATGTCCATTTTTCCCCCACCACTAACCCCTCCCCCCACCCTTGACCCAAACCCCCTTAACTTTGTCCATGAGTCCCCATATATATTCCTTGATCACCCTTCCCCAGTTTCCCCTGCCTTCCCATCCCCCCTTCTCTCTGTTCACTGTCAGTTTATTCTTCACTTTCATGCCTTCTGTTACATTTAACTTGCTCTTTGTTCTGTTCATTAGCATCCACTTATAGGTGAAATCATATGATATTTGTCTTTTACCGCCTGGCTTATTTCACTTAGCATAATGCTCTCCACATCCATCCATGTCGTGAATGGTAAGAGCTCCTTCTTTCTTTCTGTGTGTGGTTTTCCATTGTGTAAATATACCAGTTTTTTGATCCACTCATTTACTGATGGGCACCTAGGTTGCTTCCAACACTTAACTATTGTAAATTGTGCTGCTATGAACATTGGGGTGAATAGGTTTTTTTAAATTGGTGTTTCTGGATTTTTAGGGTATAATCCCAGCAGTGGAACTGCTGGGTCAAAAGGCAGTTTCATTTTTAGTTTTCTGAGGTAATTCCATAATGTTTTCTACAGTGGCTGCACCAGTCTGCATTCCCACCAACAGTGCACTAGGGTTCCCTTTTCTCCACAACTTCGCCAGCACTTATTTGTTGATTTGTTTATAATGGCCATTTTGTCTGTGAAGTGGTATCTCATTGTGGTTTCAATTTGCATCTCTCTGATGGCTAGTGATGCTGAGCATCTTTTCACATGTCTCTGGGCCCTGTGTGTGTCCTCCTTGGAGAAGTGTCAGCTCATGTCCTTTGCCATTTTTTAATGGAGTTGTTTGTCTTCCTAGAGTGGAGTCATGTGAGTTCTTTATATGTTTTGGAGATCAAACCCTTGTCTGAGCTATCACTGACAAATATATTTTCCTATGCAGTTGTTTCCCTGTTTATTTTGCTGACATTTTCTTTAGCCATGCAGCAGCTTCTTATTTTGATGAAATCCCATTTGTTTATTCTTTCCTTTATGTCCCTTGCCCTAGGGGACATATCAGTGAAAATATTGCTGCCTGGAATATCTGAGATTTTTATGCCAATGCTCTCTTTTAGGACTTTTATAGTTTTGCGACTTATATGTAGGTCTTTTATCCACCCTGAGTTTATTTTTGTGTATGGTGTAAGTTAGTGGTCCAGTTTCTTTTTTTGGCATGTAGCTATCCAGATGTCCCAACACCATTTGTTGAAGAGGCTATTTTTACTCCATTTTATGCTCTTTACTCCTTTGTCAAATATTAATTGACCATAGAGCCATGGGTTTATTTCTGGGTTCTCTATTCTGTTCCATTGATCTATGTGTCTGTTCTTATGCCAGTACCAGACTGTTTCGATTACAGTAGTCTTGTAGTATAGTTTGATATTGAGTATTCAGATCCCTACAACTTTGTTCTTCTTTCTCATTATCTGCAAACAATGATAATTTTACCTCCTCCTTTCCTATTTGGATGCCTTTTATTTCTTTTTCTTATCTGATCACTGTGGCTAGGACCTTCAATACTATGTTGAATAGAAGTGGTGAAAGTGGACACCCTTGTCTTGTTCTTGATCTTAGTGGGAAAGATTTCAGTTTTTTCCCATTGAGTTTGATGTTGGCTGCAGGTTTCTCACATATGGCCTTTATTATGTTGAGATATGTTCCCTCTACTCCCACGTTGCTGAGTGTTTTGATCATAAATGGGTGCTGTACTTTTTCAAATGCTTTTTCTGCATCTATTGATATGATCATTTGATTTTTGTCTTTCCTTTTGTTTATGTGATGTATTACATTTATTGATTTGTGAATATTGTACCATCCTCGCATCCCTGGCATGAATCCTACTTGACCATGGTGGATGATCTTTTTAATGTGTTGCTGGATGCAGTTTGCCACTATTTTCTTGAGGATTTTAGCATCTATGTTCATCAGCAATATTGGTTTACAGTTTTCTTTCTTTGTGGTGTCTCTATCTGGTTTTGGGATTAGGATGATGCTGGCTTCATAAAAAGAGTTTGGGAGTCTTCCCTCATTTTGGATTTTTTGGAATAGTCTGAGAAGGATGGGGTTAGCTCTTCCTGAAATGTTTTGTGGAATTCTCTCAGGAAACCATCCAATCTGGGGCTTTTGTGTTCTGGGAGTTTTTTTATTACTGCTTCCATTTCACCAGATGTTATCAGTCTGTTCAGGCTTTCTGCATCCTCTTCATTCAGTTTTGGAAGACTATATTTTTCCAGGAATTTGTTCATTTCACCCAGGTTTTCAAATTTCTTGGCATATAGTTCTTTGCAGTAATTTCTTCCAGTCCTTTGTATTTCTGTGGTATCTGTTGTGACGTCTTCTCTTTCATTTCTGATTTTATTTATTTGCATCCTCTCCATTTTTTTCTTGATGAGTCTGCTTAAAGGCTTGTCAATTTTGTTTATCCTTTCAAAGAACCAGCTCCTGGATTTATTAATCCTTTGAATTGTTCTATTAGTCTCTATGTCATTTAATTCTGCTCTGCTCATGGTTATTTCCTTCCTTCTAATTGCTCAGGGCTTGCTTTGTTGTTGTTCCTCTAGTTCTTGTGGGTGTTGTGTTAGGTTGTTTATTTGAAATGTTTCTATCTTTTTCAGGTAGGCCTGTATAGCTATGAACTTCCCTCTCAGAATTGCCTTTGCTATGTCCCATAAGTTTTGGACAGTTGTGTTCATTTTCATTTGTTTCCAGAAAGTTTTTGATTTCTTGCTTGATCTCATTATTAACCCATTCATTGTTTAATAGTATGCTATTCAGTCCCCATAAGTTTGAGTGTTTTTGAATTTTTTCCTTGAGGTTGGTTTCTAGTTTCAGGCCCTTATGGTCCAAGAAAATGCTTGACATGATTTCAATTTTCTTTAATTTTTTGAGGCTTGTTTTGTTTCCTATCATGTGCTCTAGCTTCAAAAATGTTCCATGTGCATTTGAAAAGAATGTGTAGTTTGCTTCTTTGGGATAAAAGGTTCTATATATATCAATTAAGTCCATCTGATTTGGGCATTGTTCAATGCCACAACATCCCTGTCGATACTTTGTTTAGAAGATCTATCCATTTTTGACAGCAGAGTGTTAAAATCCCCTGGCATAATTGTGTTGCTGTCTTTATCTTTCTTGAAGTCCTCCAAGATTTTCCTTATATATTTGGGTGCTCCTATATTGGGTGCATATATATTTACAATGTTTATGTCCTCTTGATGGATTCTTCCCTTGAGTATTATGTAGTGTCCTTCAGTATCTCTTTTTATGGCTTTTGTTTTGAAGTCTATTTTGTCTGATAGAAGAATTGCTACCCCGGCTTTTTTTTCCTGCCCATTTGCTTGGAATATTTTTTTCCAACCCTTCACTCTCAGGTTGTGTAAGTCATTTTTCTTGAGGTGGGTCTCCTGTAGGCAACTTATGTGCGGGTCATGTTTCCTTATCCATTCAACTACCCTATGAGTTTTGATTGAAGTATTTAATCCATTAACATTTAAGGTTATTATTGATATGTACTTACTCATTTCCCCCCTTTGTATCTGTGTTCCTCTCTCTCCCTCTCTCTCTTTCTTCCTCTACTTAGAGCAGTCCTTTTAACATCTCTTGCAGTGCTGGTTTGCTAGACATTTATTCTTTCAGCCTTCTTTTGTCTGGGAAACTCCTTATTTCTCCTTCCATTTTAATTGAGAGCCTTGCTGGGTAGAGTAGTCTTGGTTGCAGGCCTTTGCTTTTCATTACTCAGAATATTTCTTGCCATTTCCTTCTGGCCTGTAGTATTTCCATGAAGAAATCGGCTGCTAGCCTTATCTTTGCACCCTTGCATGTTACTTTGTGTTTCTCCCTTGCTGCTTTTAAGATGCTCACTTTGTCTTTAAAACTTGGCATTTTATTTATGATATGTCTTGGAATGGGCCTGTTTGGGTTCATCATGATTGGAACTCTCTGTGTTTCCTGAACTTCCATGGTATTTTCCCTCTCCAGGTTTGGGAAGTTTTCTGTCATTATTTTTTGAAATGGGATTTCTATCCCTTGCTCCTCTTCTTCTCCTTCTGGTATTCCTATGATTCAAATGTCATTGTGTTTCATGTTGTCTTGCATTTCCCTTAAGGTATCGTTATATTTTCTTAGTCTTTTTTCATGTAGCTGTTCTACCTGGGTATTTCTTTCTACTTTATCTTCCAGCTCACTAATTCGGTCCTCTGCTTCATCCAGCCTGCTTGTAATTCCTTCCAGTGTGTGTTTTATTTTAGAAATTATATTCTTCATTTCTTCCTGACTCTTGTTTAAGGTTTCTGTTTCCTTTTTCATACCGTTGTAGTTCTCATTCAGCTCCTGGTAGTTGTCTGTGAGTTCCTTGAGCATCCTTTTCACTATTCTTTTGAACTCTATATCTGATAGTTTGCTTGCCTCCGTTTCATTTAGCTCTTTTAATGGGGAGTCTTCTATTCCTTTCGATTGCTGGTTCTTTCTTTGTCTCCCCATTTTCGGGGACTCTTTTGTTTGGTTCTGTGATTCCTGATGCTCTGCTTTGCCAGCTATCTTTGTAGCGTGAACTTCTGTGGTAGGAGATCTGTGGGACTCAGTGGTGTGGTCTCTTTGATCTCCTTGTCTGGATGCTCCAGGTTTGCCCTTTCTTCCATTTGTGTGGTGCTTCTTCCTGCACTTGGGCTTTTCCTGTTGGTGGTTCCTTTGTTGGTGGGTTCTCTCCTCCTGCAGTTTTACTGGTATTCACAACCCCCACTTTATCTTATAGGCGATCAGGGGCAGGGCAAAGGCAAAATGGAGTAAAACAGTGAGGGAGTGTTCTATGGGTATTAAACTACTAACAAGTAGGGAACAGAGAGGAGATCCTTGGCGAAGTACCACAATAAGCGTGGTAATTCACCCAAGCAGCCACTTTTTATAAAAGGTGAAAGAGGTAAGAATCTCGTTGGGGGGTGAGGGGGAGAATGTGAGCTGACTCCAGAAAGCAGAATACCTATGTGAGGTTAGATGATGAGATATAGATGATGAGATATAGTGAGAGTAAGTGATAGAAACTTGGGATAGTGTGGGAGAAAATAAAGTTAACCACAACAGTAATAAAGCTCAGGAAGATAGTGAAATGGGCCAAAACCCAGGTAGGGTGCTGTGTGGGATTTGGAACAACAATAATAAGACAAGCAGTATTTAATCTGAATAAAAAACATAAAGACTAAAAGACCAAGAGTAGTGTGTTATTGGAATATGGGTTCAGTGTCAGAAGAGAAATTAAAATGTAATAGGAAAGGTAGAACAGGAAAACTAGTCAAACAAGGAAATCAAACAAACAAAAGATAACTAAACATAAGTAAGAAAAATTTAAAAGTTAAAATATATTTAAAAATTAAAATAAAAAATAAAATGCAGTTCTGAAGGATATCAAAGTGAAATCTTTTCTCAGTTGTTATCATTAGCCTTCTAATCTCTCTCTGGATCTGTCTTTGGTCCTTTCACAGCTCCAGGTCTTACTACTGTCTCACACTTGCAAGAAAACAAAAAGAAAGAAAGAAAGCCTCCTGCTGACTTTAAACCCACCAAATGGGTTCTACTCTCTTCCTTGATGCTTCAGTCAGAGAGGGGGTTGGGCTCCGTTTCTTGTTCTCTGTTTTGTTTTGTTTTCTCTCTCTCTCCTGTGGATCTGCGAGGATGGGGGCTGTGTCTGGGCTGCCCTTTTCCTGGGTTCCCAGCCTCTAGCTGAGCCCACAGAGCGCTGCAAGGCCCACACTGTCCTATGTGTCAGGCCGGTGCCTTTCCTCCGCCTCAGTGTGCAGCCCTTCGATTAGTCCATGAGGAGCACTGAGTGGAAGCAACTTGCAATTAAGCCTCTCTGGGGACAGCTACCTCTTTGGCTCCAGTTCCCCCACTTTGATCAGTCTTTGGGGCGCCCTTATTTGGAGCAATTCACGTCCCTCCTCCTCCTTCTTCTCTGCCCTGCCTGGCCACCGCAGCGCACCACAGGCCCCTGCACAGCAGCTGAGAGCCTCCTCTTGAGTGAATTCCCCGTGTTTGCGGGCGACCTTTCCTAACAATTACCAGGATTTTCACTCAGCCCAACTCTGACCAGTCCTGGGACTATCTGGGTCACAGTCAGTCACAGCCCTTCTCTTCTCCCATCTCCTGGTGTCGCCCGGCTCCCCAGTTTCTCTAGTATTGTCCCAGCCTGCGACCCCTGTCTCAGCTGCAGTACGCAGCCTGCTCTGTGTCTCCCACTGCCCAGCAACCAGGTGTCTCCTGGTGCAGGTCTGTGACTTTCCTGCTCTGGGAGGGGAGGGAGCTGGCAAGTTACATCGCTGAGCTGGCTCTCCTCCAAAGCTCCTGCCGTAGCCACGATCCCTGGCACAGGGCCAGGACCCCCTACCCCCAGCCACATCCACGACACAGGACCTGGGGACCTTCCCTATGGCCTACAAAACCTCCTTACGGTCCGTTGTCTGTCGTCCTCTGCAATCTTTGGCTTCCAAACTTCAAATAAGCAGGAATTTTATTGGCTAATCACTCAGTTCTTCAGAAGATTGACTAGGTGTCCCAGTTGGGTGCACTAACAAGAGGGCTTAGCTCCCATCTGCTTCACTGCCATCTTCCTACTCTGCATGAAATATCTTTTCCTATCCTTTCACTCTCAGCTATCTATGTAGTTAAATCTAAAGTGATTCTCTAGACAGCATACAGTTTGGTTTGTTTTTTTAACCATTCAGTCAAAAGAAAAAGAAAAAGAAAACACAAAAGACAAGAATTTATGTCTTTCAATTGGGAAGTTTAATCCATTTACATTTAAAGTAATTATGGATCTGGAATAACTTACCATTTTGTTAAATGTTTTGTATCTGCTTTGTAGCTCTTTTATCTTTTTCCTCTGGCTGTTTTCCTTTGCATTTCATTGATTTTTTTTATTTGGATTTATTTAGGTGACACTGGTTAATAAAATTATATAGGCTTTAGGTGTACAATTCTATACTACATCAGCTGTATATTGTATTGTGTGTTCACCACCCCAAGGCAAGTTTCTTTCGATCGCCACATGCCCTCTATATCCTCTTCTACCTCCCCCATTCCCCTTTCCCTCTGATAATCACCATACTGTTGTTTGGGTCTATAAGGGTTTTTTTTAATTTTTTGCTTAATCCCATCACCTTTTTCACACAGCCCTTCAACCCCCTCCCCTCTGACAGCTGACGGTCTGTTCTCTGTGTCTATGAGTCTATTTCTATTTTGTTTGTTATTTTGTTCACTAGATTCCACATATAAGTGAAATCATATGGTCCTTGTCTTTCTCTGACTGTCTCATTTCACTTAGCATGAAAGTCTCCAGGTCCATCCATGCTGTCACAAAGGGTAAGATTTCCTTCCTTTTTTTAATAGCTGCATAATATTCCATTATGTAAATGAACCACAGCATTTGTATCCATTCATCTACTGATGGGTACTTGGGTTGCTTCCAAAGCTTGGCATACAATTGAAAAACACCTACCTTTTCCATTTTTTACAAATTTACTCTGATTGGTAAAGGGGAAGGCCTTTACCAATCAGTCCAGTTAGAGATTCCAGGGACAAAAGATATAGTTTTAAAGAGAAAGACCAGTAGTTCTATTCTGGAAACCTGAAGTTTGACATGCACATTACATATCCAAGTGGAGATGTCAAGAAGGCTATTAATTATGAGTCTGGGCAGAAGTACAAATAAATACATTTAATAAATATAATCACAGGTATACATAAAATTTAAAATCATGTGACTAGATGCGATTACCAAAGTAAAGAGTATAAACAAAACATAATAGCAACAATTTATACAAACTATAATTTTGTACAATAGAAGTAGAAATGCTCTGGTAAAATTAGGAAGGTGTCTGGTACCCAACATCGTCCTTCTGTTTCCTGTGACTGCAAAATACAATTCTACAATTTGTATTAAGAAACTCAACAACTGGATGATATTGAAAAAGGCAGAATTCCAGGATCGCCCCCAAGATCAGTATCCCCTAGAGCACAGATGTCTCTTCACAGTTATTCAGTCAAACACAAAGTGCTGCTGCAAAGTGATTTTGCAGATGTAATTTTGCAGTCCCAAGTCAGCTGTCCTTAAATAGATTACCCTGGGAGAATCTGATCTAGTTAGGTTATCCCTTAAAAGACAATGGACTCTTCTTAATTAAAGAGATTGGACATGTGAGAGGGTTCATGGAAGAAGCTCTGTTTCTTCCTAAGCAAGGAAACACCTGGCGGCAAGGGAGGAAACAGGGATCTCCAACCCTAAGGAACTGAATCCTGCCACATCTACAAGGACTTGCAGGAGGACTACATACTCCAGATGATAATGCAGTTTGGCCAACACCACAATTTTGGCCTTTTGAAACCCAAAACAGAAAACATAATCACACCATACCCTGACTTCTGACCTACAGAACTCTGAGTATTGGTTTAAGGTACTAAGTTTTCAGTTATTTGTTATGCAGCCTTAGAAAACCAATACAGCTATATTTTATTTATTGTTCTTGCAAACATTAGAACACATTGGATAATTGAAAGGATTGGTAAGACTCCAAAGAACATGCTCGTGTAAGGCTTTCAGTAAAACCAAATGATACAACAGAGCAGTGAAGAGAGAATGCAGGCAAACATCAGGGCCTGAGAGTCATTCAAGTACAACTTTCTAAAGTCCTTTTTCACACAAGGATGTGCTTCATGTCTGCATAAAACCACTAAGATTTGTATGATGAACCTTAGTTTCAGAGAGCTCCCTTACAGGTCCCTAACAGTAGAGTCTTTCGTGCCCTTTGTACACATTGCCAAGCCAGGCTATTTAAGTGGTGATGACAGGTATTACCCCACCCTGCCCCACCCTCAAACATGCCCTGGTTACCACCAGGAGAGTTTCAAACTTGAAACAGTACATTATAAATCCTTAATGGGCCACTGCCCTTATCTTAGCCAAGACGAGCCAGTGCCAGATGTACAGGCTTTCCCACAGAGAAGTTTAGAGCTGAACCACTAAAATCAGTCTATGCCATACAGTTCTGTTTCCCTTCCCTTGCTTCACTCTCCCTGGGTTCCCAATAAGGATTCTGCATATTGGCGATGGTGAATGAGCAAGCAGGTACGCCTAAGCAGGTATCATCTCAAGAAAGATGGCTGGCGGCAGAGGGCCCTTCTTTAGGTGATAAACCTCCATTTCACAGTCCACTGTCCATGCCTAGACGATCGATGTTGTAGCTCACTACCTGCAGTGAGGCGCTCCGGTTAGTTCCTAAACCTGAAGGTGCTTCTTAACCTATCATCTCATCTATGCATGGTCAGCGCATTCTCAGGGGCTAAAGCTATACTCACCAACAAGATGTAGAGGAAGAATTACCAATGAGGATAAACACATTATAGAATTTCACTGCTGTTTTGGTTGTGCCAGCCCGAAGTTAGCTGGAATACTGCATTCTGCTCTATCTGACCTTACCACTCATGTTAGAAGCCAATTAGAAGCAGATCTTTATTGAGTAGTCATGGTGAGTGAACTAATTCTAAGTGCTAATTCCTGTCTGGAAATGCTCCAGCTTTTCCTTATGGACTAACTATGGCCTGTTTTGCTCCCAGTCCCTGTTTTCCAAGTCTGGGAATTTTCGGTATTTAAATGGTTAAACTGTTTATATTGCTCTTTAGTTATAATATAGAAGTATAAAAAGAAAAAAAAAAGAAAAATAATCCCCTTTGGCCACCTCCCAGTCCCATTCCCCATAGGAAAACACAGTGTAATGTATGTCTACTACTTCTTTTTCTATGCATTTAGAATCATGTGCCTGCATATGTATGTGTTTTCCTTAAGACTATATTATGGACATCTTCATCCATTTTTAAAAGTTGTAAATGGTTTCCTACAATGGGCATAATATTATTTATTTAATCTATAAACTCTTGATGGGCATTTATGTTTTTTCCAATATTTTGCCATCTGAATGATGCAATGACTAATGTTTGACACATACCTGCAAATTTTTGTAAAAAATGGCTTCTTGGAGGTAGAATTTCTGGATCATTGAATGTGCATATTTTATTGCAATAGACTTCAAATTATTCTCTAAAAAGCAGTATTAACTTATACAACTTTTGGAACTCATTGAAGAAACCAAGCAATTCTCACGTCCCAGAGGGACACATTTCTGTTTGCATTAAGTCACAGATTATTGGCATTGATTCTTTTTTTATGAGCATAATTGAATCTACTTTGTATCTTCTACAAAGTTCTCTAAGTCTGTCTTTCTAAGTCTTCTCATTTTTACCCTTTCCTGTTTACTAGCAGCAGCATGTTTCCCTTTCATTTGTTTTCAATTGTGTGCTTGTGTTGTCCTTCCAATGGAACTTGGAGAGAGATGGGAGTTAAATCCATTTTGACTTCTGAATCAATTTGCCATTTATCACCATCTGTTTATACTCTGTAACTGTAGGTATTCTGCAAGCACTAAGGACACAAAGATGAGTAAGACATATATTTTACCTTTCATAAATTCAAGCCTGGTAATAGTTATACAAATGATAACACCACAGTGAACAGATAAAAGGTGGGTGGATGAATAGATAGATAGATTGACAGATAGATAGATAGATAGATAGATAGATAGACAGACAGATAGATAATAAGAGACCTGAAGACTAACTTTTAGAAGTCAAGACAGAGAGGTTTACAGTAAGGAAAGGCTTGAAAGATAAGTAGAGGGGAGGGAAGAGCTGGTAGCTATAGAAGGAGGAAATAGAAGGGTAAGCTTAGAGAGCTTAAAGTGATCCCATGTAGCTGGATGAAATTCTTTCATAAGGTAAAAGGAGGCAAGATTAGAAAAATTGTAGCAAGGGCATTAGAGTCTTCGAATGCCAACTTAAAAAATTTCTATTTAACTCATGAATAACAGAGAACCTGAAAAATTTTAAGCAGGAGAATAATATATTCAAATCTACATTTAAAAATTAACTTCTGATATGGAGAATAAATTAATCACTCTATCCAAAATTTTTATTGCTAACCTACTGTGTGTCAAAAAGTGTGATAGGAGCTAGAACTTTAATAGGAATAGATTAAAAACAGTTATAAGTGACAGTTATTATAATAGATTCAGAAATAAATAAAATAGCCAGAATTAAAAAATGAAGAGGAAAGAAAGGAAAAAGAGCAATTCACAAAATAAAGAACATGCAGTGGGGGGAATATAAAGGGGAGAAACAATCTGGTATGTTGATTTTAGTTGTAATTAGGATGATTTTGTGGGCAATGGTGTTACGGATTGAAGTAAGCAGAATATAGGAAGAGGAGAGAGTTGAGTAGGAAAAGGCAGAGGTTCTGAACACACTGAGTTTCAGTTACCTTTGGAACATGTAGGTGGAAGCGCCTAAAAGATAGAAACACAGATCTGGAAGTTAGTAAATATGACTGGGCTAGAGACAGAGGGTTGAGAATCCCTGGCATGGAAAGGGCTAATACAATGACAGAGGAAAATATATAGAATCAGAAGGGAAATTGTGGAAAATAATACACAATGTGGAAAAGTTTTACAAACTTTATATTGTTATTATTAGAACAATTGAATAAAACTACTAGGTTTTATTAGACTTAAAGTTTCACAAAATAAAAAATTTTGTTCCTATTGCTCAACATTGTACCCCAGAACCTAAAATATTTTCAAACATCTGATAGATTTTCAATAAACATTATGCTTTGTCTGAATATATTTATTATTTTTCTTAGACCTAAGCATTTGTTACAGGGGTACATGCGTGTTATGACTTTCACTCACAACTGTCTTCAGTAGTCATACAATCCATGAAGAATGTGGGTGCCGGTTCTTTAACTCTAAAAAATAAAAGTTTCTCCCTTAAAAATGAAATTCAAATAAAACTACAATAGTCATTACATTTTACATTTTTAAACAGTGGATTTTACAGAATACTTATTTTTATTTTCCATTCCAGGTGCACATTTTATATTATGTTACTAAGAAATACAAGTTTAAGAACATACTTATAGTTAATGTGAAGAAAATAAAAAAGAAACATTCATCCATAGTAACTTTCCCGATGGGCTAGAATTGCATTTTTTATTTTTAGACTCCTCCAGTATATTCACAGCATGACCTCTGTGATTGTCAACAGTGACAATCTTCTCATATGCTTAACGTGCCAACAGAATAGAAAAAACCCCAGTAGTGCATAACCCTCCTGTATGCAGTGGAAGCCCTCCTTTTGAGAACAAAAACAATCACTTAATCAGTCAACAGAAACTTTTTGAACTCTTGCTGTGTGCTAAGCATTGCACTATATTCTGAGGAACTTATAAAGGTACGAAGCATGCCAATGCCTTCAGAAAAAGTATAAGCTTGTTTAGAGGGACAAGGCATAAAAAGTAGTATTAAGTGTCAAATGAGGTGTCCAAGGAATAAACGCTACTCTGAGGTCAACTGTCAAGGTCTCTTTAGTTCTCCCCCAGTTTACCTGTCCAAAACGTCTACCTAAATCCACAACTGTAAGAAAAAGAAAAAAGAAAAGAGGAAAAGGGCCTCTTAGGTCCTTCACTAGGCCAAAGTCTGCTGTTTGCTCTTCTCCACACTTGCAGCTTATGTCCCTGCTTCTATGTCCTTGTTTGTCCTGTTGCCTCCTTCTGCAATAGGCGTGCTTTCCCTCCTCCTCATTCTAGACTGTATTTTGTTTGCACACCTTAGGCTTTCTCAAGGCCCTGCTCAAATGCAGTCATTTCTCAAACATTCCCTGGTGTTCCTAGCTAGAAATGGTCTTCCCCTCATATACATCCTTCTATAAAGAGATCTCCACTTCACCCATTGCTTTCTTTATTATGTCACAGTTGTCCCTGTGCATGTAGGTGCATGATCACAGCACACAAGAGTCCCTTCTCCCTCTCCTACTCCTTGGTGAATATGGTCCATAAAAGGATTTGAATCCCTAGGAACCCAGTAAAGCTCACCTGTGGTTCCAGTGCACCCAGTACTATTGACTCTTTCCATCCTTTGTGGTCCATGAAACCATCTCACTTGCCTGTTTTATTTTTTAATGTAATAATTGCATAATACTTGATGTACATTGTGATTCATCACCAACTCTAACTAGGATGTGAATTCCCTGAGGCAAATAATCAGTGCATTCATCTTAGTAACCCCTGTGTCCAAGCAGTGTGTATTAAGGAAGCTTTCTAAAATTACCATCAACACTTGTTAAAAATTTAGATTTCTGGGTCATACTCTCAGAAAATCTGACTCAGTGAGTTTCAAATGGAGCTCAGGAACCTACATTTTTTTAAAGTCCCCAGATAATTCTTAACCACAGTAGATTTGAAAACAGTCACTAGTTAATAAATATGTGTGACTGAATGCTGACTTTTTTCTCTCTTGAACTATAGCATTATTAGAAAAAGACACGTGACTACCTAATCTTAAGTGTATGGCCTGGCTACTTGAACATAGTAGATTCTCAAACACTTTGGAACTGATATATGTTAATACAGTGACTAATGACCAGTTTTAAAAAGCTTTTCTTAAAGCACAGAATTTTCTGGGCATTGAGGAGTGAGTTCGATTTGTATAGGTGGGGAGAAAAGAGGGCATCCCAGCCAGGATCCTTAGAGGAATGAGTGGTGATGAGAAAACCCAGGTGGAGAGAGGGTTGGTGATTAGATTAGTTTAACAAGAGGAAATGTTCTTGGGGCAGGGGAATGAGACATGAGGCTGCCTCCCCACTGTGTAAAATAAACCTTTGTTATCAGAACTCTCATTTTCATTTTAATTTAATAAAAACAAAAATAAGTGGTTTTGATGTGATTAATGACCAACAAGGGAGCTACAGTGCTGACTTTGTGAGTATCCACCTCCGCTGAATATGTAGAAGATCAAGATTTAGTACAGAATTAACCTGCCCAAGCATCTGCTCACAAATCCATATGAAAAAGAAAAAAATAGACCAAAGCATATGTTACAAGTTGAAGTATTGGCAACTTTTTTTCATGTCATGTTGGTAGCGATTCACATTTTTAACAATATTCTTTACTGACTTACTAATGTGAATTTGAATATCAAGTAACCATAATAAGGATAAAGCAAATCCTGTTCACACATGGACATATTAACTTGTTACCAAAAGGATAATAAGTTTGCAGATAAAATGTATTCCTTTGGTCTTATGGCATAGCCAGCATCAAACTGTACATCTATAATTAACTCATTTGGACATTAGTTCATTCATGAATCTGGAGTAACTATTAGCAATTTACTAATAGATTGCAAAGCACTTTAGACAAAATGTAATGGTAAACCGCCATATGCATGACACAAATCAAAAGATTTATTCTTACCTGGAAGAGAGGTTGATATGGAATGATTATTTAAACAAGTTATTATGTATTCATTCATTTATTCAATATCTCTTGGATTAATGAATGTGACTCTATGACTTTGTTTTATTTTCTGTTATATCCCCCATACTAAGCACTGTGTTTGATATATGTTCAGTGGTCAATAATATTGTTGGATGAATACATTTACTGGTTACCCTGTCAGCTCCTTATACACAAAAGTAAAGTGAAAACAGAGATGGTCTCTGCCGTCATGGAATTTATAGCCTAGTGAGGAAAACAAATATCAATCAAGTATAATCAGAAATGTAAAATTCCTGCCATGGCAAACATTGAGGAGATTTTAAAGAAGTTTGACCCAATACTTTCCTGAAGGAGAAATCTAAAGATCTTGACTTGAAATCTAAAGGATGAGTGGAAGCTCACCAGGCAAAAAGGAGGGAGGACACTTCCTGCTGAAGAGGGGCAGGAAGGACTATGATTGCACAGAGACTGTGATATAGATTGAGAGGGAGTCTCAAGAATGTGGGTGCAGTTTAAGCAGGTAAGGTGCAAGTGTGCAAAGACAGCTCTTGGGAGCTCTAGAATTACAAATATTAGACAAGGTTATATAGGTGAAGAAATATCTCATTTAACGTTGCTACAATACAAATTCATTTGAGTTATAATCTCAAAACTCATTGCTTCTTTGTAATATAAATGAAAAATATATCGGATAAAATATAACAAAATTTTTACAGTGAAAAGGAAAACAATTGAGCGAGTGATTTCAAATTACATAACCTTGATTTTTTTAGATTGCACCAATAAATATAATTTACACAGCACTAATTAACCCACAAATGGGGGTTAATAAAAGAATCATCATAGTATCATAAGAATAATTTGAGTGTACTGATGTAGAACTATATTGACAGATTAATATACCCTAACAAACAGCTCATTCAACTGTTGTATCAACTAATAGAAAATATATAACTTATTAGTGTAGTTCAACATGTTAGAATTTATGCAGAGAAAAATAAACCTGAGACTTTAAACACCTTTAGAGCAAATATGGAAACAATGAAATGTTAAAAACTGACCAAAGAAATAATTGACTTTATTCTCTCACTAGTCACTATACTCTGGTATTTTTGCAACAGACACACAGCTAAGCATTAGGGGTTCAGAAATGCAAGCTCTGTTCCCAATACCAGATAAATTAACTGTCACTGCATTGAATAAATACAATCCACTAATGTTATCATCAAGTAGTAATACAATGAGAATTTTTCCAATATTTGTAGAAAATAAGACTAATACTACAAAAAAGTTCTTATGTACATCTTAGCAGTTTTATTAAAAACATTTCTCACTAATTCACCTTAGGGGGTTAGTCATAACAGTGGTAAATAAAAAATAGTGACTCATCCCTGACTGGTGCAGCTCAGTGGATTGAGTACCGGCCTGCAAATCAAAGGGTCCCTGGTTTGATTCCCAGTCAGGGCACAGGCCCGGGTGGTGGGTCAGGTCCCCGTCTGAGGGCATGTGAGAGGCAACCAGTCAATGTATCTTTCTCACACATTCATGTGTTTCTCTCCCCTTTCCCATCTCTCCAAAAATAAATAAATACAATCTTTTCTTTAATTCTCTTTTAAAAAGTGACCCAGATTTGTTTTTCTTTCAATGAAATACCTATGTTGAAAAAATATTTATTTCATACAGAAGAAAACATTTTTAGATATTTTCAGAGATTAGCTCATAGAAATGTGTACATTGTAGAATAGGATGTACCTAAAAGTACATGAATGTGTTTTCAACATTGAAAGATTTAATAAAAGATAGAGAATTAGTATATCACTGAAATTATATAGGTAACTATAATTATTATTTGCACTAATAAAAACCCATACATCAACCAAAGATTCCAGAATTTAAGGTTACATTGCCAACTGAGGAATTTTTCATCTATCTTGAAAATACTTAAACCATAAAATTTCCTTTAATCAACTTTAATGTAAGTTTTTCATTTCTACATTTAATATTTTTCCTTCCCTGATTTGCTTTATGGTCTGACATTAGTAGCTAAGTGCTAAGTCTGACTCATGTAGCCATATTTTAGGGGCCCCAGCTTCAAAATGGAGGTGACGATGACTTTCATAAGAACAGTTTTCAGTGACACACTGGAACGGTTTGAAGGGTGAATTAAGGACAAGGGAGTAAAGAACAATAATGGGCAAGCTTTTTCTAAAGTGTCTCCATGAAAAAAAGCAAACAAATAGAAGAGTAACTGGAAGAAGCTTAGAGGCAATAAAAACAGTATTTTTTTTAATGATGAGAAAAACTAAGACTTGTTTGCCTGCTGCTGGAGGTGGCCTGGAAGAGAGAGACTGATGTGTGTGGAAAGGAGATAACTCCAGGCCTGGATCCCTGCAAAGACAAACAGAGATGGAAGAGATGTGATCTAGAGCTCAAGTGGGCAGAAAGGGAACACGAATTTGGGAGGGCCAGAGGTAGTTAACTAAAGAGAGCCACGAAAGTGACTACAAAACATATACACATATTGCACTAAATCTAAAATTAATGTACCCCCAACTCAACTTCAACTGAGCCAGATCCCAAATGTGCCACATTATACCCAAGGAAGTGTGATGACGGGAAAACTTATGCAGTGATCGGCAGAGATCTTAACCCATCATCCTCAAAATATATTCTTTTGCAAATATTCCTCACCATGCATGGGAGAGACCTGATGCTTAAACTTAATACTTTTGGATTAAATCATTCTCTGCTTGTTTGTTTAGGGTAAGTTATGAGCCGGGGTAAGAGGAGAATACTTTTGGCATGGTCGAAGTACTGTGAAATAGTCTCAGAAGCTTGAAAAACAGCTTGCCTAGCAGAATGCGATCCCTGTTTCAAGTATCTGTCTTATATTTAAAATGAGAGCAGTCAGCCAACTGATTTTTTTCTTCAACAAATCCTGGCTCAGTAGCAGAAAAGGCAGAAAGATGGATTCAACACAGGTGAAGTTCAGGTAGGTGATGTAACACAAGGAAAGAGGGCAAAGATTCTGAGTGATGCTTGTGAGGAACTGTCTATGATGATAGAGTGTTGATCATTAATCTCAGTAAGGCAAGAAAAATAGATGAATAAAGATAAATGGAGCATGTCCGTGACATGTTTATTAAGAACTGCTGCAGGGACTGGAATACATGAACTGGAAGTGTACGAGGTGACAGTCAGACATTGATATATTTGCCACTGAGATTTCAGAGGTGATACTGATGTTTGTAATGACAAAGCTTAAGTGGGATCTTGAGAGTGAAGTACTGAGATTGTTAGAGAAAAGGAATAACTACAGATGTGAAGCACTAACTTCACAAGTTGTTGGTGATACGGAGTAAACAAGATTCGGTTTCCTGCTTCAAGGAACTCACAGCATAATATGTCAAACACTACTGTACGGTTAGCAACACCCAACCAAGGACTGGGAAAACAGGCTTAGCACATTTGCAGAGGCCAAACTGCTGGATAAAGTATGATGACTTTAAGATTAGTGAAGAGCTAGGTTGTACTTGAGGCTCTAGCTTGAATGGTGGAATAGTGAAAGAGGAGGCTAAAAAGTAAACAACGGTCAGATAAGAGTTTTTTGTTCGACAGTAAGGGCATCAAGGCTTTATAATCTATAGATAACAGGAAAGCTGTTTCAGGCTGGAGTGGACATGATGAAATGTGTAGACAGAAGGCGGAGGAAGGAGGTGACTGCAGTTTTTTGATGAAAGAAGGCAAGAGGGCCAGTTTGCATTGTGAAATAACAGTATATGTGTTACAAAGTTTTCACTCTTAAATTTGGATTTAGACAGAGTCATCAAAGTTTGCAATTTGGGTGGACAGTAGTACATTAAAGTTGAAATCATGAAACCAGAGTTTCTTTCTCTGTCCAATTGTTAACATTTTGTAGGATCCAGCCTAGGAAACATAAAACACCAGAATGTAATCTCCATGAGGGCTTGTTTGTTTTGTCCACAGTTTTTCTCCAGTGCCTGGTATTTAATAAACTCTTAATAAGTACTAATTAATGAAATTGTTGAATGAATTAAAGTCTGACTTTGGCATCTGATTTTTTTTTTTTTCTGGCACCTTCATTCTAAGGTAGCATTGTGCTAGGTGTGAACCCCTTATGCCTTTTCTCTGGACTAGCCCTATCCTTTTAAACATTATTAATTATATCATATAAAAGTTCCAGTTCAGGCTCTTGCCATCCCTTGTATGTCAGCCATTAAATTTGGGGCACAATAATTTGCTTCTTTATGCCTGAATACCCTTGCCTGTAAGATGGGGCTAATAACTAACATTCATTGAGCACTGAGCACTAGCCCTGAGAACCAGGTAATGTTCTAAGTACTTTAAACGTTTTAACATTATCCCCCTATGTAGGCAATACTACTGTTGTCCACCTATTATAAATGAGGAACCTGAACCAAAGTCTTACAACAGGTATTTGAGAAAGCTCAAATCTGAACTCACTCTGAAACCCTGCTCTTAACTACTCTGCTCTGCTCACTGCCTGTCCAATAATAGTATGTGCCTCATTGATTGTTTGGAAGATTCATCGAGAATAATTTATGTAACAGCACTTTGAAAGTAGCTTACTATAGTAAATGCCCAAAGGAGTTAGCTTATGTTGGGGTTTTTTTTTGCTTTGTTTTTTATTATTTATATCTTCTTAGAGAGTTATATATTTATTTGCCAGAACAATCACTATCTCCTACAGGAAATTAGATTATTTTGTTTTAGACAGATCTAACTTGGAAAAAGCCACTCCTTGCATGATACTTCCTTATATCTGCCTTCCTACAGCTTATCTCATCGATTCTGGTTTAGGGATGAAAATAGGAAAAACCCATCCTCTCTTCCTTACAACAACCCTCAGATGTCCAAAGAAGGTTGTCTTTGACACCTGTGTCTTCTACTTTCCAGCCTAAATAGTTTGAGTTATTTTAGCCATTTCTCCTATGGCATAGCTTTCAGATACTGTGAATAATCTCTGGTTTATGGAAGACAGCTTCATACCCAGACACCTAAAATACTACAGTCCACATGTGGCCTAATGGTTGCAGATAGATAAGGATGTTGACAAAAAAAGACTTTGAGACAACCTTGTCACAGCCTGAATTAGGTAAATTCCCAGAGACTATTATAACACTGTCTTTGCATGGGTAGGTGGTATTTCTTTACTGAATGAACGCACTTATAAACAAATGGATGAATGAATACTGAGCTTACTCTTGAGTTACGTCCCCAATTTTATTCACATCTACTTCAGCTCCTGATTTATACTTGTATGCTTGGTTTGGGGGACATATGGCAGGACTTTACATTTGTCCCTATTAAACTTTATATTGTTAAAACTATCAAGGTTTTGAACATTTTTAAATCATTTTAGATACTAATTCAGTCATTTAATGTATTGCCTCTCCCTGTAGACATCATGTTACCTGTAGCTATTTTCCTTTGTGCCATCAATATACTCATCTGAGTATTTAAATGGAATATCTTACACTCATTCATATTAAAACATTAAGGGCTTATGGCTGAAAGTATTTTAATTAATTATAAATTAATCATATTTTCTCAGCAGTGCATTTTAATAACTGTCACTAAGAATACCTATATATTTTTCATTTGATAATTTCTAAAATATAAAAAAAATTTCCTAAACATTACTCAATTGGAGTAATTAAATTTAAAACATAGAATTTTACAAACATTTCAGTGGCATCTGAAATAAAATTGAGAAATATAAAACTAATATAAACTGGAAATAGGCTCAGACTCTGTGGAGATAACCTTTTCATCACCAAAGAAATTAACTGAGGAAGTCAAACAAATGTGAGACAGAACAATTGAGAGAATGAGCAAGTAGGCTTGTCTCAAGAACTGAGCAATTTTAGTTATCCAATTTTGTATATCATAACTAGTTTAAACTATGTACTTTGAAATCAATGAAGATTTCTCAAGTGTGAGAGCTAAAGACCTAATGAAAAGTAAAGTGTATTATGAAATGAAAGACAAAGAAAAATGGGAAAAGTTTTTTAAAAATTTTTATTGTATTTTTTCCATTACTATTTAACCCCCTTATTCTCTCCTCCCTCCTGCAAATCACCACACTGTTGTCCATGTCCATGAGTCCTTTTTCCTTTTTGCTCTATCCCTCCACCCCCAATAGCTGTCATCCTGTTCTCTGTAAGTCTGTCTCTATTTTGCTTGTTAGTTCAGTTTGTTCATTGGATTCCACAGATGAGTGACATCATATGGTATTTGTCTTTCTCTGACTGGCTTATTTCACTTAGCATAATGTTCTCCAGGTCCATCCATGCTGTCACAGGGTAAAATTTTCTTCCTTTTTTTTACAGCCGAGTAGTATTCCATTGAATAAACGCCCCTAGTTGTTTTATCCAGTTACCTACTGATGGAAACCTGGGCTGCTTCCCTATCCTGGCAATTGTAAATGACACTACCATGAACATAAGGCTGCTATTGTTCTTTCAAATTAGTGTTTTGAATTTCTTCGGGTGTATTCCCAGAAGCAGGATTATGGCATCAAAAAGCAGTTTCATTTTTAATTTTTTGAGGTATCTCCCAGAACAATTACTACTTTGAATTGGGTGTGCATCTATTCCATATATCATTATTTCTACTGCATGTATATGTATTTATAAATATATAGCAGTGGTTTTCAAATTTGTGCCATATGAATTGTCTATACTGTTTTTTCAATCAATATTGTTTGTGGGCTCTATCCATCCTCATTCATAAAAATATAGGTAACTCATTTTTATTGTTGTATACTATACTAACATATGCTTTTATTATTATTTGGTTATCTATTCCTTATGCTTGTTTATTTAGATTCATAACCAATTTTTTAATGTTATTATTCTACGATGAAATATTTCTACAGTAATTTTTTTTATATTTCAAGCCATTATAGTAGGGTAGTTGTCTAAAAGTGGATTTGAACATTTTCAAGACATGGGATACATATTTGAAAATGTTTTCATAAAAGACAATGCTAATTTATATTCCCCAAAGTAGTTAATGTGAGTGCTTAGCTCACAGCTCCTTCACCAGCATTAAATACACGAAGCCATTCTTGAGCTAATTCATTCATTTTTAATGGAAATAATTGACTTTGAGATAAAATTAAGTAGCATGAATAAATGCTATTTATGTGTTAGGCTGGATGTAAGCCATTTAGCTTAATTCCAAGGTCCACTTTTATATTGTCTATTAATCGTGAAATGGCATTTCATCATCTTTATGTTGTGGTTTTTCTTTCAGAAGGGTTAGATATTGATCTCCTAAATATATTTTTTCTCTGCTATTATTAGGAAGTTGCTGAAATTTCTTCTGTGGTACATTTTGTTAGAATGTCCAGCAATAAAAATACTGTCTTTTTTTTTAGAAAGTCAGCATATAATTTACTTTCTTTATTGGGCATTTGTGATCACCGGCATTCTTCATTATTTCGGAATTTCAATTTTAAGCTCTAACATGATGGCATCTTTGGAATCAGGAAACCTGAGAAACAATCTGGCTGCAGTTATACAAACTTTACCAAATCATTCCCATTTTCCCCAGGAAACGATTATCAGATTCTTCACTCATAAAGTAGGACTATTATTACCTTATTATAGTATTAAATCAAAATGAGATATTTTGAAATAAAGGAGAAATAGAGTTTGCTACCCCTTTCCAAGTTGTGATGGATACCTAGGGTCCTCAGCAGAACCCAGTGTTGGGGAGGTGGTAGGGGCACAAATGTTCGGCTGTACCTGCCCCTTTGTCTGACACAGCCAAGGGAGCAAGTTATACGGTGCGTCAAAGGCTACCCAAATCATGAGAGATCATGCAGGGTCTTATGTTCCAGAGCATCCTCTTCTACCCACACACAAAGACTTCATACTACATAGGGTTACAGCCTGAATTTTGTCATTGCCTGGAATCCCTTCAGAAATCTTCAACACCCAACTTCTGACTTTCATTCTAATTTTTTTCTTTTTTTATTGTTCAATTACAGTTGTCCCCATTTTCCCCTGTTACTCTCCCCCACCCTCCCTGCCCCATTCTAATTTTTTAATTCATCCAGTTTTTTTAACCCCTCACCCTAACAACAGTCCCCTCTGACCTCGTGGACACCTGAACTCTCTTATTTCTTCTTTTATTTCCCTAAACTGTCAGTCCCCAACAGACTTACCAAAAAGTTAAAGTAATTATCATTGATGGAGCTCTTTTAATTATTCTTGGCTTCTTCTGTAATTCCTCTGAAATGACTCAGTATATACCATAGTCCCCAAGTGGTCTATGTATACAAAATCCTTGCCCCCTGCTGCTCAACAGATTATTCCCCACTTAACAGAGAAAATCTGAGATCTCCAGACATGCTCTCCCAATTTCCAGCCCTCCCGCACACACCATCCTCAACATCTTCCCTTGAGTCTCAATGAATGAGGCGTCTCACTTCTATTCAAGGCCAGCCCCTTCTCTTGTGCTAGCAGTTCCATCTTTTTTGTTCTTTCTTGGAATTCACTCCATTAATTTTATGCTATTTTCTCTGTCTTTAATCTGTCCTTCCTTGCTAGTGTCTATCAGCTTTCTTTTCCCTTGACTTCCTCAATTTCTTCCTAACCCTCAACTTCATTCCTCTCATTTAAACTTTACAAAGAATACTCTATCTGCATTGTCCCCATCTATTTGCCCCTTATCTTCAATTCAATATGATATAGTTATCATATAAAATGGCTATCACCAAGGCTACTAGTATCCTACTATTTCCAAAAGGGATTGAACATCTTCAGTCTTTTATTTCACTGGACACATCCTCTGTGTATGACACTTCTGTTCACTTTCTTATTTTTAACACAACTCTATTTGTTGGATTCTGGTAGCCCCTCTAGTACTCTCCGGGACTCCATATCTTCTTGCCTTTTTCTATAGATGTACATCCTCTTTTTAGCTCTCAAGTGTTAGTGTTCCCTGGGGAACACTAACTTCCTTCCTTCCTCAGCCACCTGCACTTTTGATTCCTTTTACATTCCCCATGGGAAACTTGTGCGCATGGGTTTCTCCTTCTGCAAAATACCTGTCATATCCTTAGCTTAAACCTATCCTCTAAGCCTCAGATTTTAATAGCCAACTGATTCCTTGACATCTACACGCTCATCTCACAGGAACCTAAAACTAATCATGATGCAAACTGAATTCATTCTCTCCCATACACCCGCTTCTACCTCGACATTCTGCCTCTTCCTTGGTGGCACCACCACCTGCCTTAAAACTGGGACACATGCGTGATCCACTCACTCCCACATCCAGACACCAAGTCCAACCGTTGTCACCATTCAGATGTTTCCTGAATCCAGCTTCATCTCTTTATTCATCATCTCTTTTATCACTAGCCCTATAAAATGTTCTTATTTTTTTCATTTTCTTTTCCACCAAGATAAAATGATACATATAAAATACCAAGCTGCCAAAATCGCTCCCTATGAAAAATCTCTTAGTGGTGTTCCTTCACCCATACAACAGAGTCCTATCACCCTAAGAAAGCAGAAGGCTTCCATAGGCCCCATCCATAGCCTTATTTTCTACTGCCGACTTTGTTTCAAACTTAACACTCCAGTAAAGTAAATTGCCTGTTGTTCCCATTCACACATCATGTTATTTCTCACCATCCTGCTTCTTGATAAAATGGGCTTCCTCTCCTCTCTTCTATTCTGACCAATTCCATCTCATTTTAGCTCCATGAGTCCTTGTCAGGCTTCCCTCATTATTAGGGCGCATAGGTCCCCCTCCTTTATATTCCCATAATATCATGTAAATGATATTATTTGTATATTTGCTCCAAAAATAAACCATGACCTTTATGGTCTTGAGGGCAAAGACCATACTGTGTATTATGACTCCAGGCTGGAAATTAGAAAATATTTCATAAGTACAATTCTTAATAAATAAAGGAATAACTAAGTTATAGAAGTGCTACATATTCATTTTTGTCATTTTTTAAATGTGGTCACACCGTGTAAGAGGGACATAGCACTCACCAAATATTCCATGAACTCCTCCCTACATTTCCCAATCTTTTTCAAACTTAGGTCGAGGCTGTGTCAGTTGTTCTAGATGATGAGGTATTCAAAAAAATAATATATGTCACTTTCAGCATGAGGTCTTTAAGAGCAGAAGCTGGGTTTTGGCACAGTGTCTTCTCTGCTTTGCCTCCTCAAGAAGTCTTGAGATGGTAGTAACACAAGATCATGGATCAAAAACTGACACTAGACATGTAATGGGAGTGGGAAGTAAACCCATTGTGCTAAGCCCTTTAGATTTCAGGGTTAATTCATTTCCACAGCATAAGAGAGTCTATCCTGAATCATGCTCATTGTTCCAAGCTTTTACACTATGTTCATCTTGTTACATGCCCATAAAGTTATGGTAAACTTACCCAGTATGTAACTCCTAAAGTCTGCATGATGCCTAAGCCTAGAGAACCTGCAGCATGTAACTCGTTTTCCAATTGGATGTTTTCCAATTGTCCTGATAGTTGCTAGGCAGCCCTCTGCCTCAAAGCCTCTGCCATCAGAGTGTGCTTCCTACACTTGATTTGTGTAGTCTTTCTTTGCCCAGCTTAACATACAGGTGCGGTGGTTCACTGCCTATTCTCTACAATCAAAGTGACAGTGGGAATATTTCCCTGCACAGAGAAATCCCCCACATTTAATCATACCTCTAATTTCACCACAGAATGCCGTGCTCTGACTTTACATATTGATCCTTGTTATAAAGGAAATTTCTCCTCCAAATACTCCAATGTTCCATCACAATGGTGGGCTAAAGGCATCCAGGAATATCTCCACAGTTGTCCTGGAGTCACTGAAGCCCTCCTAATGTGTTACAGATGTATGTAACTCCCACTGATCCACAATTACCAATAGTTTAATCATAGCATGGTACAATTCCACTCTTTTCTGCTAGTGTAGTATAAAATACATTGACTTTCTTAATTAGGTCTCAAATTTTATTAAACTACAGTTGTATCTTATTTCAGTGATAATTCTTTCCATTGGAAGAGACCAAAAAACTGACTTCAGATATATCTTAATCAAACTAATATATCATATGCACCCATCTTTTAAGTTGAACAGGCTGCCCCATTTACTTCATGCCTGAAGCTCTCAGGGCTGTACCCTTCCAGTTTTGAATCCAGCAGGGAAGACCAAGTGTCTTTTCCCAGAAGTCCCAAAGAATTCTCTGCTCTGAATGGATCATGCCCCACCCTTGAGCCAATCCTTGTGGCCCGGTGAATACAATGCACTAATTCACTTAGGCTTTAGCCACTCTCCTGGACCAGTGAGTAGGAATCAGCTTCAAGGGAAGCAGGTAGGTTTAGAGCTGGGGAAGGGATTATTTCTGGAGAGAAATCAGTATCATGTCATCACAAATCAAGCAATGATGCTCACAGCAATAGCAGCCTCTATTCTCTCTCTATCGTCTGCTGCTCAGGAGAAAGAATTTAGTTAGGTAATTAAAGAGTTCCTTCTGTGTTATGTGTTAGCCTTGATCATATTCTCCCTCTTTGCTCTAAGCTTCTCTACATTAATCTTCTCTCCCATCAGCTGTTTCAAGGCAAGAGTAAAGTTGAATAACTGTGGGTCCTGCATTGTGCTTTTCACATAGTAGGCTTCCCCACTATTCAACCAGTAATTATTTGTTGAGTAAATGAAGGGATAAGAAATGAGTGGTTCTTATTCTATTATCACATCATAGTATGTAATTTGCAGAGGGGATTGTGTAAGGCGCTAATACACACACAAGATAAAAACCTACTGTGTGCCACATACTATGGCAAACAATGGGGACATTAAGATGCAGTGATTTAAAAACATACATTGCCCTGCCCTCTAAAAGCTTATACTATAATAAAGAAGTCAAACATGTATAGAATAGGGTATAATAAATGTTCCAAATGATAATCGTAGGGTGTTAAAGGATGGCATATTTTAATTTTTTATTGTAGTTCTGATTGTTTCCCGATCAATTCTAGGTTGGCTGCCTCAGGGACTACCAGTTTTGCTGGAGGTTTGTTAAACTTGGAATTTCTTAGAGAATTGACATTCGATTCTCAAATATAAGCTCCAGAGCCAAGAAATTACACCTTATATTATAATAAGAAAAGACTAATTTTGTTTCCTTCTCCTCTCTCCTTTCTTTCCACCTCTCTCCCAGCCTGAAGTTCTGGATCAAATACAAAATTTAAGGGAGTTGTGGATGGATAATAATGCATTGCAAGTGCTACCTGGGGTATGTAAGTTTTTATTATGCCATGTGTCATAATAGGCTCAAGGAGAAGGTTATATATCAATTTATATTAACATATATTTAATTGTGTTATATATTAATTGTAGTCGATGAGAATCTTAAATCTCAGTGTTTGCATTAAAAAGTAACACATTTATTAGGAGTGTTCAGTTACCAACTGTTTTTCACTATTTGTTTTTGAGTATATCATATACCTCTTGTGGCTCTTATAGACATGTAAAATGTATGAAAGGTTTTTCTTGTTTTCTTAGGAGTATATTTGTCATCTCTTTTTATATTTACTACTGTTTTAAAAGCTGAATATTTTATACTGTGAGAAAAAGAAATGTTATATATAATACCAAGTCTTTGTTTTACAAAATCAACCTTATTATATAGGTAATTAGATCATATTGTTAGCGCTCTTTTACAAAATAAAAATCTCTCTCTTAGTTCAGGTAATATTTAGTAAAAACTATTTGAATTTTTGAAGATGGCAAAGATCATAAGGTGTTAAAAATAGAAAGTAAAATTAGAGTCAAAATTTTTCTTCAATTAATGGGCTGTTCTGTATCTCTCGAGCAGTAGGTTTACCAATCAACACAGTTAGTGCTGATTGGTAAACCTATGCCTGCTTTTCCCATCCAGTGAAAGAAGGACTTTCCATAAAGCCCTGCCTCTTGCTTCTCATAACATATGCATTCACACCACACGCAGCAGCCACAAGGCTCCCAGTGGTGACGGCCAATTCCAGCTTCTTGCATTAGGCTCAGTAGCCAAGACAGCTGAATTTGTAATACTTCTTCTGCCACTGAGATTTAAGTGTGTGTTCCCAAAGCCAGTTTTATTCTTCTCTTGAATTGACTTTAAAATTTTACTTAGATGATTACAAAAGCAACAGGAGTGTGAAACTTATTCTCATTTGAACAAGTGTGAGGCCACGTAAAGAAGAAAAGCTGGCAAAAGATTAAGGGAAAATTCTTTTCTTATCAAAAGCATAGATTTCTACTATCATTGCAGACACAAACCAGAAAAGCGTGCATATCTTCTATTTACTGATTTATTCAAAAGCCATTTACAAATACACCAGAAACTATGCTATGAACCAGAAACTATGCTACTGTCAGGGCTACAAAGATAATATATTCAATGATCTTGAATATATTTGTTTGAGGAGCTCACACATAGCAGGAGAAAGATCTGGATTCCACTACACATAGTGGAGCCTGATTTGTGCCATATTGAAGGTACGTACAAATCCTGGGGCAACGCAGGTAAGACCCCCATCAACTCCCTGTGCAAGATCAAGGAATCAGAATGTACATCTGGTCAGAAAATTTAATACTTGCTTCTTCAATATATTTATTTATTCAAAACTACATAGCATTTATCAGGGGCTAGGCATTTATCTAGGTGTTTTACAAATATTGACTCATTAGGTCCTCATAATAACTATGAAATTCGGTTTTTACCATCCCCATGTTACAGATGAGGAAACCAAAACAGAGTAAGTAACTAAGTAAGTGGCTCAAGGTCACACAACCAGTAAATGGTGGAACTGTATTCAGTCCAACTCCAGAAGCTGTTGTTCACTATAACGTTCACTAAGATGCTCCAAAATGTCGCTATAGAGTCAGTAGAAGGTACAAATGAAAATTAGGTTTATCTTACTTTTCAGAATCATTATGTTCCCAAAATCCAATCTTGCAAATCAACTCGGACCTCAAATTCCTTAGTAACCTTATTTTTGAAATGGCAAGGTGGTAGGAAATCTTTAAAACAAGTATAGCTGCCTAATTTGTTGGTTTCAATAGTAGATTTTTCTTGTATACTGAGAACTTTAAGCATATTTCTTACTTTAGTGAGCACACTTGACTTTCATATTTTGCTATGCTCCTTGAGGGAATACCCCACAACTCTCTGTCATAAACAGGCATGGCTTTCTGAATGTCAGTGCTTGCATATAGTTGTTATACAATTAGATAGAAACACATGACTTTGAAAGACTTATCTTGAATGTCATCTTCAGCCTGTGTCTATGAGTTTCACAGAATGATTAACTGTAAATATTTAGTATCCTAAAACAGGAATAAAAGCAAGTTTATTTTATTATTAGTTCATGTATCATAATATGTTAACTTAATATACTTTTTAAAAATTTCTGTAAACCTGAACTATCATTTTTCTACTCTATTTTTCATAAATCAGGGAAGCAAATAAATAGTGATCAAACATTAGTCTTCTACATAACTGCCTTGTGACCATCACTCTAAGATCAATCAACCAAAATATCACTAAACAGTGTATTGAATCCACATTAATTTTAAAAGAAACTTCAGTATCTTCTTTTGCTTGTGATGGCTTCTGTTCTTCTCATTTGCTCTCCACTCTTCACCTGCAGAGCCTCTAGGCCCAGAGGGATGTTGAAGGGACATCCGATATCCTCAAGAACTCTGAGTTATTGGGACTCAAAGACCTTTATCACTCTAGGATACTATTGCCTTTATAAGGCCTTTGAGAGTGAGGGTTTAGAAAAACTGAAAATAAACACCAAAGAATTATTTTCTTTCCAAAAAAGATGTTTGGAAACTTCAAACCAAAATATTGAGTTGTGCTGGAGATAGCAATGAAAGAAGCTACAAAGAAGAAATTTCCTCATGATAAAGGAACAAGAAAAGAGATACACGCACACACAGAAACACATATATCATTTTTTTCTTGCTCACCAGAGGAGAAGAAGGAGATAAGGCAACATAATAGTTCCATGGGGTGGGAAGCTATAAGAAAAGTGACAGTATTTTTCCAAGTGACATATTGCTAGGCATGGAGAGAAACTCAGCCCTCTGACCTGACTCACCCAAAACACTCAGCTCTTAGTCTAGCAATTATTAAGTTCCTCTGAGACTTGGGTCACACTGTCTTGCCCATATGGAGAGCAGGAGGAGCAGGGCTAGAGCTATGTGCTGGGTTGATCAGGAGTTAGAGGGCAGATCTTACCAATGTATTCAATAGGCTTTGTAGTGTGTAATACAATAAAAGTGAGCTTAAATGTTAGCTCTACTTCTTATTAATGGCATAACCTTGGAATGTTACTTGTAGTAGATGCTGTCATGCATCAGCCTCCCGGAATGAAGAACTTACTCTCTTCCCCCAGCTTCTAGGAATGCTGCTTGCAGCTCTCCACCCTCTTCAGGAATTGCCTCAGCTGGAGGGGACCTCCACAGCCAAGTCACACCCCTTTTCTGGGAGGCCTCCATCCAATGACCAATCAATGCAAGTGTATAAAAGCCTGGGCCCTTCACCCTGACTCAGGAAAGCTCTAGGGTGATCCCAACTTCAGGGCTTCTTAAAGGGTCAGCTGAAATCTTCCTCAAAACTATCACAGACCAATTTCTTCATCAACCCAATGTTACTTCCTTCCTTACCTCTTTCTTTCCACTGGTATTGATCCTGAGAACTCTCTCTCATAAACCTTTGTCTCTGCTTCACCGAGAACCCAATAGGTGACACTACTTAACCTCTGAGTTTTGATGTGTGTGAAAGTGCGGATTCTGATTCAGTGTCTGGAGTGGGTCTAAGACTCTTAGTTACTGACAAGCTCCCAGGTACTGCTAGTGCTGCTGGTCTGCAAAGCACATTCTGAGGAGCAAGAACCTAAAGTATTAAATCAAATAATAAATATAAAGTGCTTAGCACAGTGCCAACTGTGTGCTTGTGTGTATGATAAATTTATTTTATTTATTGTTTATTTGGTTAGTCATACTTTGTCAAATGAGAAGAGACAATATAGTAAAGTGTACACATGTAGAGACCAGACAGAGATGAACCACTGAACTCTGGTATGTGTGGGACACTTATTTGTAAGACATGCCCTTAAAGGAAAGGAAAATTAAGACTTTCATCATGTTCTATGTTCTATAGTCCTTGTCTCAACTAAGTGATTACTGCTTACTTTTTGCCCAAAGGTATGACTTGATTCCTCCCCTGTCCTCAGCAATCGGTCACTAATTCAGTCATTCCACATCTAAATTTTTCTTGAGGCCACCCCTCTTCAGCCACATTTCTGCTACATTAATTCAGGTCCTCCTCATCTCCTCAGCTCAGCTGCTTCCAAATTTTTCTAATGGGTCACCTGACTCCAGTCACAAATCTGCTCTTTACAATTCCCTGAAGTTATTATTTTAAAGTACAAATCTAGTGATGTTATTTTCCACCTGAAAAGCCTTGAATGGCTTTCCTTGCCTATTACATAGAGTTCATATCTCCCTCACATAACATGTAAGGACTTTTAACAGCTGACTTCCTTTAACCCTCACTTCATCACTATGGTCTGTCACTTTGAATCTCCTCAAGTACGCCACACTTTTTCACACTTCTCTGGCAATGTGTGTGCTCTTCTCTCGCCCAGGTACTGGTTCTCCTCCTCTTGACGCACAGTGTCTTCCAGGCAATTTGCAGCCCTGTGCTTCTATGGCATTCCCTACGTGCTTGTTTTTATTGCACATATTGTAGGGCATTATAATTATTTGTTTCTTTGAGAGTTTCCTTCACTACTATGAGCTGCTTCAAGATAAAGACTGTCTGTATCATGACAAGTCTCTCCCCATACAGAGCTGACTTGCTCACAATTATTCTCCAGTTACAACAAAAGCCTTGAAACGCAGTAGATTCTGAAAAAGAACTGCTGAATGAATGAAATATTGAATCTGCTCAGTAGGGGGTAAAGTCCAAATCACAATGCAAAGCCTTTCTTAATGCATTTGAAATTTTAAGAATTAATATGTCAACATATGTTACTTTGGTAGCAACTTTACATTTATTTATTAATTTAATTCAGTGGCAAATTTGAGATTATTGCCGTATTTTTTTAACTTCTGCTTTGAGATATAATTCACAGACCTTAAAATTCACCCATTTAAAGTGTACAATTCAGTGGTTTGTAGAACACTCACATAGCTGTGCAACCATCACCAAAATCTAATTTTAAAATATTTCCATTACTTCTAAAAGAAACCCAGAAACCATTAGCACTCGCTTCCACACCCCTCACCCCCATCCTCTAGCAATCCTAATCTACTCTCTATAGATTTGTCTATTCTGGTCGTGTCATATAAATGGAATCATATAGTAGGTGGTCTTTTCTGACTGACATTTTTCACTGCATATGTTTTCAAGGTTTATTTTGTATCATGTACCAGTACTATATTTTTTTAATTGATAAATAATATTCCAACATGCAGATATACTACATTTTATTTATCCGTTCATCAATTAATGGACACTGGCATTGTGTCCACGTTTTGGCTCTTGTGAAAAGTACTACTTTGAACAATTGTGGGTGTTTTTATGTAGACATACATTTCATTCTTGAACATATACTTAGGAATTACTGGGTTATATGCAAACTCTAGTTTAACATTTTGAAGAACTACCAAACTGTTTTCCAAAGTGGATGCACCATTTTACGTTCTAACTTACAATGTATGAGAGTTAGTTTCTCCACATTCTTGCCAGCATTTATTTTTGATGTAGTTTCTTTTAAAACTAATTCAACAGTGCTGTGGTTTTTACAACTTTAAAATGTCTTTTGAAAGTTTCTCAACTAACCCTGAGTTTATGCAATGTCATCAAGTCTATAGGGAAGTTAAAGATGTTGGTGTACTTGGATATGTCAAAAAACAGAATAGAAACGGTTGACATGGACATTTCTGGATGTGAAGCCCTTGAGGACCTCTTACTATCATCCAATATGTTGCAACAGTTACCGGACTCCATAGGTGAGAATATGTTTTGTCATAATGTTTGCCAAATATTCCATTTTCTTTCTTGGCAGTATAGTTTGTTTTAGATGTGGGGAATATACTATTAGCTTGACATTAATAAATTAGCAAGTTCATTATTCAAGATTATAAAAATAGTATTTTACCAATATGTTGAAATTAAACAGTGACTCTAGTCGTCAAATTTAAGAAGGCTCTCCTATAAAATGATCTTACTAAATCAATATATTTAAATTTTTTTCATATCTCCTAAGTTGTAAAATGTTTTTATAAGGAGTATATATCTTAGCTTTAGAGTATATAAATAAATTTGAGTATATAAATTTGATAACTGTACATGTCCCCTTTTATTGCTATAGAATTACAGTAGCTTCTATTCACATAATATTGCTCTATTCTATTTTTAATATTGTAACATTGCTATGACCTACGAATGACATAAAAATGTATAATAATATAAAATATCTCACAGTTCCACTATTTTAAAAAGACACATTGTCTTTTACATGCTGAGATTCATGAGGGCAGATAGTTTGTCTTTTTGTATATTTTAAACACACAATCCGCTTTTGTTATAAATTGTATATGAATAAAATAATAAAAGAATCTAATTTTAAAAATGACTAAACCTTTTTGTACAGCATCTTGCTATTATTATTTATGAGTGTACTCATCAAGTAGGGAAATCATCAAATTACTTAACTTTAGAATATAGTTTTTAACACTAAATTAAATGTGTCATATATTCTGGAACTTATTAATACTTATGAAAATTAAGTCACAGCACAGGAAGCCTAACTGAAGGGCAGCTAAAGGACAGGTCAGCTTCCCAAGCTGTGCTTCAGTGTTCTATTGCTACCACTTTCAGGCTAATAGGGAACTTAATTTTAACAAACCAGGCTGGCTTTTCTTCGTAGATTTGATGACTTTTTTTATTTAAACCATCATATATTTTATAACAGTATCATTGTAATCTGTACTGTTATAAGAGTAATCTGAGAGCTTCACTAAACATTTCCACACTTCCAGGCTCTTTCTTTGAAAATTCTGATTCAGTAAGTTTGTGACAGGCCCTCAAATCTGTTTATTAAATGCCCTAGATCAAACTTACGATCGAGTAGGTTTGGGAGACATTGTTTAGTGCAAGAGAAAGTAAGAAAGTATAATGGTGAAAAGAGCATCCTGTGGTCAAGATGACAAAAATGGTTACTCCTACTCAGACACCACTCCATACATCTTCAAAGGTATAGTGAGAATAGCAAAATAGCTTATGGTCATTACTGCCTCATCAATACCAAGAACTATATCTCGTGTATGGTAAGTGCCCCTTAAATATTTAGTAAATAAAATGAGTTAGCCGTACTTAAGAATGAACATCTAACTGAACCTGAAATAGAATAAAAACATACCAGCAATCCCAGGCCTGATGGATTCCAGGCTGCAAACAACAGTGGTAGCCTTAAGTTCCTTTCCTGCAGTGAAGAGGAAGAGAAAAAAAACCTTAAGCATAACAAGGGAACTTGAATTTACAGGCAATTGAGGAGAAGACCCTTTTTCTGTGAAGAGAGGCTGCAAAAACCTGTAACTAACATGTGGAGCTAGGATGGAAGGCAAGAATGTGTACAGATTCACTGGCGAAAACTGTAGCAAGTCGCAGGCTGGTTTGGACAAGATTTGCAATGTCCAGTGGGATAAGAACACTATGTTGCTAAGACCTGGTTCTGAACTCCAGAAAGCTGAGGATCAGGTAGAAGTAATCATAAAACTGCCAGACAGGCAGGGGTGAGCAAAGATAATGAGACTATATTCGCCCTCGCAAATGAGCATGTAAACAAACAAAAAAAATTAAAGCTAATATTATTATGGCAACCAAATATTCAAACAAGTAGGAATACTTACTCAAAGGCAACTGAAGTTATCGAGCAATGTAAAAAATGATTTTAAGTATGTACAGATCTTCAAAAAGATCAAAGAAAGAATAACAATTATAAAAATAATAATTTATAAAACAAAAACAGGAGGTATGACTAAGAACAGGAGTTATTTTTAAAATAACCAATTATAAATCCTGGGAATAAAAATGTCACATAGTGACACAAAATATGATATAATTATTTGTTTAGAATATCTTCCTTTAAGAAAGTAGGCTAGGATATTAGCCCGCTGGTCTGGGAAAGGCAGCTTTGTAGTCAATTCAGTGAGTTCAGGTTCTTGCTCTTCTGCCTTACCAGCTATGTGGTAAATTCATTTTGAGGATTAAATGAATTAATCTATGTAAAATTGTGTGGAATGGTACCCGAAATATCATAAGTACTCAATCAATATAAGCTATTATGATAATTATTATAATCTTAGATTTAATGAATGCATGGCTATTTGGTTTTCAAAATTCTATTATATATGTGTACATTTCATAGAAATATTAGCTTATTTAATGTTATATTAATATTTAATGTATTTGCTGCTAATTATATATTTATAGCTAAAATTGTAGTAAAAAGCCTCCTTTTTCTTTCTCTTTGGTACTTCCTAATTGAGAGTATAAGAGAAAGAGGTTGAGAACTGGAGAATGGTACGAATACAAGGAAGGTATATGAGGTACTTTTGATTTCTGGGGTGTAGACAAGGAGAGTCCACACAGATATAACATAGAAATGTAGTGAAGGAAATATCTGCCAGAGGAAAATAATGAGTAACAATGACAGTGAGGCCACTAACCTCATCCCACTCCAAGGTCATTCCAATTCCTACAGAAACTTCAGAATCTGTCCAAAGAGTGCCCCTTAGATGGAATGCATGTGTGATAAAGTAGCCACATCACAAATGAGTGAGATTCCTTTAAATTCACAAACATAGAACTGAGCAGGGGAACTAACTTGCTTCAACTTTCAAAGATATAGAAACTCCTGTGAACTGTCAGAGCCACTACCCTATTCTTCAGAAAAATCTGTTACATCAGTCTTTTGGTTGTAGTCTGTAACCTGCATCATGATTTTCTCACTACTACATCTGACCTGGGGACTGTGATTCTCTTGAAAGAATCCTTTGAGACCTAGCTGGCTTCATCATGCTGTTTGCTCAGTTATCTGTAACCCAGCCCAAAACTTCCTGTGACACAGTCAAGTGATATTGAAACTGTCAACCTTCCTCTCACTCCACTGGTGGGCAGGGGTAGTAGTTTGATCAGGGTTACCAAGTCATACCAAATGTGCCTATAATTCATAGTCCCCTGTTTTCTTTTCACAATTGATGAACAAACTCAGGAGTTCTTTTATACTTTCAAGGTCGATATTTAACATACAAGCCAGAGAAGCTAAGATGGCTCAGTCACCCCTTGAACATAGATGAATATATGGCAGTGGGAGCTCACACTTCAGAGATAAATGACCTCTTTTTCAGGTGCTGCTGTTTTCAGCAGTGTGTCCTGGGGTCGCAAGCTGATGCATTTAAACTCTAAATATTGTCGGTATTTTCTCACAGCAGTGTGACAGTGGAAACATTTCTCTCCCTCCGAGTAGGGATTGTGAGTGCTTCTGAAGAATATGTAACTGAGCATACTGAAATTTACAGTGCAACAACAGCTTTATTTCCTAGTCTTTGTGACTTACTCTGTGCCTTTAAGGAATCCTTAAAATACTTGAGGTGGGTGGGCATCATCTAAGGCAGTGCTTCTCAAAGCACATTTACAAAGTACTGCATGTACAAGAGAGTTTGCAGGCACACTTAAGAATGTCATTATAACTTTACACAGTCACATTGCTACATTAGTCTATTAAAAGCTCCTAGAAAAACTTCATTAAAAAAATTGTTTAATTTTTTTAATTTGGCACTTCCCAAACACATTGGCCATGAAACCTACTATATCCATCGTAACAAGCTTTCTGCAAAACAAATAGTCCATGACATATGTATGCATATTTCCAGTGTAAAAGAAAAGCTAGCCAACTATTAATGCTTTGCCCTTGGATTTTGGCTATTTAAGCCATATTGATGTTATAGGTTATGTCACGTCAGGTTAAAGGAAGCTGTTCTTCAATTACTCTGTGGCTAATGTCCATTAACGCGCTGGGAGCACAGCAGGAGGTAACGGTAAGGAGGACATAAATCAGACAGTAAGGCTAAACAGTTGGACCTTAGATTCTTGGCAAGTTTCAAATAGTATATTAAAAGTTTTAAGTTTTTGTGCTTACTGCTGATCCAAGTCAGGGATTTATGGTAAAAAAAAAAAATGTGATGTCATATGTTGTAATATTCCAAGTCCATACTTATAACCCCTGCATTTTAATTCCTCAGTACCCATTTGTTAATTATTAGACTTAATTCAGGTTTGTTTTCAATTTGTATCACAACAGGAATGTTAGTTATTAGTGCTTAGGAGCTAATCAAATATTAAATCACAGCTGGCTTGAAAAATTTCATCTGGTCCATTTGCTGCATAATAGAAAGCGGAAATGTGGCAGTATTACTGTCAACTCAGGTTCTCTGGAGCCCTGTGTTTTGTTTACTAGTCTACACTGATGTACTTGAACTCCCATTCACATAAGTAAATTTTTTTGCAACTGAAAAGTCAAAACTAGACTACACACAAATATCAATTTGTAGGTTTACATAAGCAGAGTGCATCCAATCAGTATAACAAATATTTATCACAAGTGATTCTTTTATTTCTTTTATAGTGCATTTCCCATCAGAAATCTGTTCCTATGTATTAATAAAACTTCTCTGTTTCAGGACTGTTGAAAAAACTAACTACTCTGAAAGTAGATGATAATCAACTCACAGTGCTACCCAATACAATTGGAAAGTAAGTACCAAAGTTCCATACCAGTCAGCCTCTCTAAAGCCAGAAACAAAAGAATTTGTTGAGTTTGACTTCAAAACATTTTCCACTAGAGATACTAACAATCTTGTTCATATGTAAACTTATTTGAGACCATATTTTATTTAGTTATATACTTATATATATCTTATTTCAGGTTTATATCTTAATATCCTGTTGATGCCCAACTATATAAAATCATGAAAAACATTTGACCGTGACTCTTTCATAAGCAAAGTCATTACCTACACTTTCAATTATACTCTTGTCTGTAATTTTCCACTTATTAATTTGATGTTTTGACTGAGTAGTAGCTCTAAAGTCACTCGAATATGTCTTACAAAATAAAATCAATTTAATCTGCATTATGTATACATTACCATTACATTATTAGTAATTTCTATTTATAGAAGTTTAATGTATTTTTAGAAGCTAAAGAGATAACCATCTGTTTTAGCTTGCATTTTTAAAAGCTTTAGGATGGAAGATCATTATTACCTTTTAAGGACAAAATATATTTTATTTATTTGAGAGTAATTTATATCTAATTTTATGTTGACTTTAACATTTGGTTCTCAATGCTGTGTTTCACTGAAATGCTTTTATTTGCAACTTATTTAAAGTGAGAAAGCAATAAGGTGTCTTCATTCTGAAATTATGTAATACTATTTATAGGGATTTTGCTCCAATCTAAGTGTGAAGAATTATATAAATCTGTAATTTAACAGATTTGGGTATATTTAAGGTGAGGAACTTTTATTTAAAAACATTTACTGAGTACAATTGACATGCAATAAACCGCATATATTTAAAGTCTACAATTCAGTAAGTTTTGACATAAATGCAAAGCCATGAAAACATCACCATAATCAAGATGGTGAAAATATCCTTCAGTCCCAAAGATTTTCTGGTGCCCTTTCCTCTCCCTGCTTCTTCACCCCAAGTTGGCGAGTAACCTCTGATAGGAAAAACTTGGTTTCCCAAGGGTGGAATAATTGGGCTAAATGCAAATTCTAACATCCAGACTTTGGAGAGCAGTAAAACCTCAATCATTTTTTAATGTTTTACTGTCCTCACCATACCATATATTTCATCCTACAGTTACTTCCATGTTCTTTACTATGAAGTAGAGACAAATTAACTTTCTTTAGAGGTAAACAAAAGTAATTTATCAGTCTGATACTTTTTAAAAACTCTATCTAATTACATTCTTAGGTACTAATCTTTCTTTTTTAGATCAATGCTGAATTTCTTATATAATTTATGTAAACTAATAAGTCAGGCTCTGTGAAGACAAATTAAAGAGGTTTGATAATCTAAAAACAGAGAAAATTTACTTTTTAGTATACGAGCAAATTGTATGCTAGGTTATTTACATATTTAATTTTCTTTTCAATTTTTAAAAATTGATAATTTTTTCCTTAAAAATATAAAAAAGATAAATGGACCTAATCAAGTCAAATGTTGATTACTGGTTGAGAGGGATAAAAGTTAATAATCTTATTATAAAAGCACATTATTTTTTATTGTCAGAGCCATTATAATCCTCTGATTATTATTTCAAGGAAAATAAAAGGGAAGTTTTAGAGGAAGGGACTAATTATAAACCAGAACTTTTTTATGAAACAGTATGAAGTATACGGGGACTCTCTGTCTCTTCCGTTCAGTTGTTCTATGAACCTAAACAGCTCTTAAAAAATAAAGCCTATTTAAAGAGAAGAAAAAGAAGGGGCCAACTATAATTATTTAGACTTGGGTATTTGGCATCCATTTTGCCAAAAATGAACAAAGTGAGCTTGACAGTTCAAGAAAACAACTTAGTATCTGTTGCCAACAATAAAATTAGAGCTATTAAGCAAAAGTTAGAATTTTGGAAAATTCTATCTGCAACTCTGAGCTTGACAGCTTCCTAATACTTAAAGGCTTTCTGGTAAGATGGATGTGATGTTAATGAATGTGACGTGTTAATACTATATTATAAAATGTATCAACATTTAGAAAATCTGTATAATTCAGGGAAGCAACATTTTCCAAACAACCAATGCATGAGTTATAAAATTAGACATAGGTAAAAGACCCATTCAAAGTTCAAAATAGACCAGTTTTTTAATGTATAGACCAAAGATTTTAATTTATTAGCATATAAAGTAATAAAAGTTTGTCAGTATAGTCTGAGATTGCACATTGCAATTATGCCCTAAGAAACTGCCACTTGTTGAGTGTTGGTATAACAGCAAAAAATAACCACAATATTCTTAAAAGTCTTTTAAGCTCCCCTCCCTTTTATAACTACATATCTGTGTTAGGTTCAGTTTTGTTTTTTTACATAATTCAATCAAAACAATATACCCCAGCAGATTGAATACATAAGCAGATAAGAGAATCCAGTTGCCTTCTGTTTAGCCAAACACTGAAGAGATTTGCAAAGATAAAAGTAATGTCGCTGTTCTCACTCAATCTTTTTGTTTTGGAAAATATAGTTACTTAGTATAAAAATATGTTACTTATATTAATATGTCATTGTTTTTAATTGTTATTTAAGAACAAAAAATATTTTTTTTAAGTTACTGTTTTAATTTATAATGTGGTAGATACCAATAGAGATAAACCATATAAACCAAAGTTCTTAAAGGTTACCAGTAACTTTTAAAAGGGGTCATAAGACCAAAAAACATGAAGATTTCTGTTCTATATCACAACACGGATTAGATACTAAACTTAAAACAACTATTGTCTAATTTATGTTCTCACTTAAAGATAACACTGGTATACAAATGTTTTGTATTTGCACAATGGCAAAAAATAGACTGAATTTCTAAAATTTTAAAATACACCTTAAAAAGCAATCTGCATGAAGTAAAAATAATAATGATTACTATTATTATTATCATCACCATTATTATGATGATGATGGCTTTGTTTTTCTTAGAAAATTCAGAATTGATAGATCAAAGGTTTAGTTCAAGGGCTAGAGTTGAAATTTTATTATGATTCTATTAAATGCAACTCAGATCACTTGTAGAAAGTGTTTTATAAATAGCTGAATAGTCTATATTTCCTCATGCACCATTCTACCTAGGACTCTGTGCACCACAATCCTAAAAATGTTACAACCAGCTACAGTGACCTAAGTACTCTCTTTCTACACATAGACTGTTTCCATATGTTATACTTGTCTCTGGTAATATTTTTAAAGGTTTTATTTCTTTATTATTAGAGATAGTATAAGGGGAAAAAAAGAAAGGTAGAGAAACATCAGTGTGTGAGAGAAGCACTGATAGGTTGCCTCTTGGCCCTCAATCTAAGCACGTTTACTCACTGGGAGTTGAACAAATGACCCTTTGGTTCACAGGCCAGCACTCAGTCAACTGAACCACACTTGCCTGGGTCGCTTTGGTAATTTTTAATAGTCCAAGTATTAAAAACTACTGGAAAAACTCATTTTTCAATACTTTTCACGGTTGAAATAGATTCCATGACTTTTGTGCCAATGACTTATAAAATTGTTTATATTTGTTGTTGAATCTTAATTTGTGCCTAGGCATATCAACTGCTCTAACAAATGTGCAATGGAAATAATAATAAACAACTTTTTGTGTGTGTTCACATTGCATGAGACACCGTATTTGGTGCTTTGCATGTCTTCTTATGTAGTTAAAGGCCCAATGCTATTGTATTGAATGTGTATTTGTTATCTCCCCATCAAAAAATACAGAAACTTTGGCCAAGGGAAGTTACCAGACTTCAAAGCTATGCTTTCAATTGAACTATATATGATGCCTGTTAATATATGTGACAGTTGAGTTGCATATTTTGTAATATTTGGTATTTTAATGGGTCCCATTGCCCTAGAAGCAAAGGATGTTTCATAGGAAGAGAAACTGCATGCTGAGCCTTCTCTCTCTTAGCTTCATTGTCTTGAACAAAAGCAACAAAGCCTCAAAACTCTGAATAGATATTTTATAAAGTCATTTCTTCATAGAGGGCAACCAGGAAGACAACTGGACTGGGAATGAGAAAATCTGAGTAGTTATGCAAAACTGAATAAGTCCCTTCTTCTCTATGGGCCTTGGCCTCAGAGGGGCAGTGCAAGGAACACTGACCTGGGAGTCAGACAGCGTCGGTATGAGTCCTGGCTAAACCACTCACCATGTGAGCTTGGACAAATCACTTAAACTCCTCATTTATATTTCCACCTGCACCTCAAATTTTCTAATTCTTTCATCCAGATGTTTAGTCTATATTATGTTAATATCCTAGATGGAAAATTCCAATAGTCTACTTACTAGACTGCTGTGATAACAAGAAAATAAATAAACATTATTGTAGGTGCCTGAGTGCTAAAAACTGTGCTTCTTTCTTTTCCCTAAGACTGGAAGTCTACACAAGGAGCCGAAAATGCACATGGCTTTTGCAAAAGGAGCGTGGGGGCCAGGCAATAAAGTAAATAGGGAGACTCCTTTTGTTGTATAGGCTCTGGACTTTTAAAATTTTATTCCGTGTAGTATTGTTTTAATCAAAGGATTAGTAACAAAGCACACACAACCAAACCCTTCATTGGCTAACACCCAAATCAACTTGGCACTAAAATTCAAGTTTTTCCATAGCCTCGTGTAAACTAGTGTTTCTCCCACGTGCTCCCCTGGTCAGCAGCAGAAGCTTCAACTGGGAACTTGTTAGAAATGCAGATTCTTAGAGGCAGCCCAGATCTGCTGAATCAGAAACTCTGGATGTTGGGCAGCACACTGAAGTCTGAGAACCACTGTCTAGACTCATCTTACTTTTATAGTTGTCAGCTAAGTATTTTCTCAAACCCTGTACTCCATGTGTCTGCACTAGAACTGCCTGAGATGCTGGTTTAAAATGAAGCCGCTGTAGAGAAGTTAACCATAGTAGTTGGTTGTTTGGGCTCTAGAGCGAGGCCTTCTGGGTTTGAAACCTGGCTCTTTGATGTGCTATTGGGTAACATAGAACCTTAGATCCCTCCTCAGTACAGTGGACGCCATTATAATAATGCCTACCTCAGGAGAATATCATGAGGATTAAATGTGTTATTTATTTTCATCTGCGTGAGGATAGTAATATAACATGGATGAAACATCCAGTTCTTAAAAAGAAAAATGCTTTATACTTATTTGTAAATATGATAGATAATACATTCTCTTAGTCTTCTCAGGCTGCCATAACAAAAGGTTAAGAAATCTTTCAGTACCCTAACTTGAAGAATATGGAATCTTTTTTTAAAAGGTCTTTTGCAGTGAGTGAAACTATTTTCTACTCATAGGTTATAGACCTGCTCGCTAAATACTTTTAAACAGTATTTTGCTCTGGGTTATGCTTTTCTCCTATAATAAAAGATTTTACAGATTTTCTTTTTAAAAATCTATTTAACTTTCCAAATAGTCCAAAGATAGGCAGAAGTTAATAATGATTACTTTGGAAAAAAGGAAAAATTGGGTCAAATGAAAAGTAAAATATCTATACAATGATGATAAGTCTGCTCATTATCAGTCAGATATTTCACAGGTAAAATCTCTAAATGATTAGCTATTCCCAACAGATACTATTTACACCACAATTTGACTGAATTTGGCTTAGACTGTAAAATTTAGCACAATGACTGGGTAACTTTTATTTAGTAAACACTATAGAAGAAAATTAGTCTAAATTTTGTTAATTTCTTTCCACTATTTAGAAACAGCCCGAGTAACTTATGTAATGTTAATGAGAAAGTTAAGGATGGCATCTAAAACTTGATTCCTAGCCTAAATTAAATATAATTGATTTTATAATCTCTGAAAATAAGGATAATGGCAAAGTTACTTAATGTTTTCTATGTGCCCATTCTAAGTATTTTATGTATATTAATTCCTTTGCATGCATTTAGTCCTTACAAAACATAGTTAAGTACTGATACCACCCCCTTATGCACAGTGAGGAAATCGAGGTATAGAGTAATTAAGTAACCTGACGAGGACATTGTCACTAGTAATTGCTATAACCCAGGCTTCATCTCAGATGGCTGGCTGCAGTTTGGTCTGTTAACCCCTAAGTTTTGTAAGCAGGCACTTTTAAGCAGTAGCTTGCATTTCCAAACAGGTTTTATATCTCTCTCTTTAATTATTATATAACTTTCAACTAAATCTCTGCTTATACAATTAGTTTTTCATAGTCATCTGAAATATGTCTAGCTCTCATACTTTACTAATAAATGCTAATAATTTTATATTTTGTCTAGTGGAAGGTTTTACTAACATGAACCAACCCATTTTTAAAAACAAGATATCACAGTATAACCTCTGCATGTTTCGGAAACACATTATTAAAAAAAATTTCAGGGTCTTTCTACCTCATAATAGGTCATTTTAATGGAGTGCCATATCTATACCAGGGGCTTAGCATATACTTATTCCTCATGAAACTACATATTAGGCATGGCCAACCAATTTTATAGATGAAAAACAGATTAATCATCAAGTTCACTCATATATTAAGTGGCCACACCAAAATTGGAACCCAAGACTGCCTGAATATTTTCCACTGAATTACATTACTTCTGTTAAGAGTTAAAAGTGAACTAAGAAATTGAAGCCCAAAGCCATTTATTTTTATGTTTACAAGCATCTACATTAATAGAAGATATAATGGTTTCTAATGTTCCTAAATGATGTTAAAGTGAAATTATAGATTATCTGTGTAATATATTCACATTTTCTCTTCCCTATTAGCTAGGTAATTGAGGGTTAATGAGACAGTAAGATTTTCCCAACTAAGACTAACTCATGGGGACGAAATTAAAGTAGAGAAAAATATGGAGAATATTTTTAGAAAATTAAATCAATAATATTATTTAATTTCAAACCTTACTACCTCCAGGTCTGTCACTTGTACCAATACGTGAAGTACAGCAAAACCTTACTGAATGTGTTCACAACTCTTACAATATTTATGCGGATTTTAGCTGTTGTTAACATGTCGTATATGTGGGTGTTTAAATGTTACTCTTAAAATATTTGGGAGGGCTTTATTTAAAGCCTTGCGACTCAACGTGTGGACCAGGACCAACAGCATCCACATCACCCAGAACAACAGCTTTCACCCGTGTGCTGCAAGAATTTGTAAAACATGCAATACCTGACTATTCAGTCAGGGCACTGACCTCTTTTCCCTTCGATTGGCAAATAAGAGAATGACAACAGCCAACAAAATAACAGCAGTCTGGTGTGAATGAATCAAAATCATACCTACTTTTTTTGTCAGATTGGCAAAAAAGTATATTTTTTGGTGTGCCACGGAATTGTAGCAATTAGTTCATGTGTACCACGAGAAGAAAAGGGTTGAAAATCACTGACCTACAGTCTCGTTATAAATGTTGTACCTGGGCACCACCCCAAACAACTGAATATGAATCTGCATTCTGGAAAGTTCTCCTGGTGACTCATATGTCCACAAAGTATGAAGGATGTATTTTTATTTATTAAGATATGATTAGCATAAAACATATTAGTTTCAGGTGTACAAAATAACGATTCAATATTTGTATACATTGCAAAATGATCACTGCAATAAGTCAAGGTAACGTCCATCACCATACATAGTTATAATTTTTTTCTTGTGATTAGAACCTTCAGATATACAATATGGTAGTTATTATGTGGTACATTATATCTGCAAGACTTAATGATTTTATAAGTGGAAATTTGTGCCTTTAGATTATGCCTCACCCATTTTGCCCACCCCCCAGCCTCCACCTCTGGCCGATGCTGGTCTGTTTTCTGTATTTATTTGCTCAGGTTGGTTCGTTTGTGTTTAGATTCCACATATAAGTGAGATTATGGTATTGTCTTTCTCTATCTGAGTTTTTTCACTCACTTGGTCTATGCCAGTGACAATTTGAATAACTGTGATACAACTGTATTCACATAGATCTGGTATTAAAACATATTGGGTGATTTCTAACAAGACAGCCATCAGTAAATTCAGTTGGAATGTTAAGTTATAAATTTGAATCTTTGGAATTTCAGAGATCTTTGAAGAATGTGTGTTTTGTACCTAATAGCTTTCCTTTAAATCCAAAAGATGTAAAATACTTTCAGGCTATAAATTATGAATTCAGCATATCCACGGTACAATAAAAATGTTGTCTTATTAATGCAGGAAGTTCTTGTTTTGCACAGTAGTGAGACACTGTGAAAAACAACCGTGCTGCAAGCTGAAACTGTGCAAAACAGCCATAACCAGTGAGGAAAATTATGATTGTTCTGACAAAGGTCTTTAAACACCTTTTTCAAAACATTAAACACTTTTACTGTTGGTTATAAATGTATAGGAAAATGGAAAAATAGTAAAACCAATATATATTTAGTATATTGTCACCGTAAGCATCAGTAACATCAAGAAATACAATGTTTATTTTGTAAAAAAAGAAAGCTATCTAGATTAATTTGAACACTGCTTGCCTCCTTTTCATCATGTGAGGCATAATTTGGAGTGAATGTTTTCTTCTATGTGTCAGTGAATTGCCATACTCCTTTTTAAGCTTGGATCAGCTTCCAAACTTTTCTCTTTGCGCTTTCAATGTCATGAAACATTTCTGAGAGCTCCTTTAATGTGAAGCTGATTGCCAGCATCACTTCCTCTGGGATGTCGTCATTTTCATCACAACCCATTTCCTCATTTATGTCAACAGGTTTGCCTTTACTAAGTTTTGCTGGCAGCATAGCTACAGTCTCTCGAATAGTAGCAGGCAAATTTCAGTAGTCAGCTATGTCTTCCATAGCTTCTTTTATGTTTGATTCAAATCCTGCAAAGTATTTGCACAGTGTGCTAAAAGTCTCTGCTCTACTGCACCCATGTTACTTTGCTGTTCTTTCCTGCCATGATGCGTGAATGTTTTCAGTTGTATGCTTTATATCATTTCTTCTAAGACACAGTTAAAGAGAATGCATGTTCTCCAGTTGTAGCATATTTAAAAATCTTTGTAAGATAATAGGCTTTCAAAGTTAAAATAACTCCTTGGTCCATTGGTTGGATTAATGAAGTTGTTGGTGATAAAAAGCAAATTTTCACATTTTCATTTAAATCCCCCAAAGAATTAGGATGACCAAGAATATTATCCCACAGTAGTGGCACTTTAAGTCTTAAATTATCGTGCTTGTAGTGGTCCTCTGCTGCTGATTGACAAGTAAGCAACGTAACCACATGATTTACTGCGTGTGTGGACTGAGCCGTGGATGTGCTGCAGCTGATCACTGACAGACTTTGAGAGAAGCAGGTTGTGACTAGTCACTGATCATGATCCTCATCGGTCATTGACATTGCAATTTGTGAACTGAAGAGTTAGCAGTGAAGTTTATATTTTATAAAGTTATTCACAGTTGGTGTACTGAGGAAACTGAAATTTAAGCCACGTTGTTGAGGAACTAATATTATTTAGTAAAACCACAATAGCTGAAATCTGTGGACCTCAGAGCTACACGAAGTAAGGACTGCCTTACTGTAACTCAAGACTAATGTCAAGGCATTTGTATGAAAGAAAGAAAAAAATAGGATACCTAAATCGTAGTTTTAATTGTTTAATTTTTTGACTTGTACCTGGAGCATACATCTAAATTTTTTATTTGAAAAAAGACCCTTACCTTAATGACCACTGGCTGAGTATGTGACTCCAAATCATTGATAGAAATGTCTTTTAATCTATTCTACCAAATATATTAAGTGTGTTACGTGTAAGACACTGTGCTAGATGTTTTTTCAGAAACAAATAAACTGTTGTAGATTTCTCAAATACATTGATTGTTGTGTCCACCAGCACACGCACACGCAGTCACAGCCATGCACACTGGGCACCAAGCAACATGACCAACCCTGCTTGTGGGGACTTCAAAGGATTTAGAAGCAAATTTATTAGGGATCACTAATAACTAGGAAAATGTATATCTTAAGTATGTATTTTATGGCAGGTACTGTGCTAAATTCTTTAGTTATGATACCTCATGAAATGCTCAGAACAACTCCATGAAGCAAGGACTATTAGTATCCTCATTGCAAATATACAGAAACTAAGGCTTAGAAAAAAGTTATATAACTGGTCTATGTAAAAGAAAAAGATTTCACTTAAGCAACACTTGCCAACGAGACGATATTCAAAGTTGAATATTGTGTGTCCCGACATCTGGATCTCACCTGTTGAAACTGTTAAGGGCCATGGGCAGTGAGTCTCGTTGATGAGGGTCAACCTGGACCTGACTGAATTAATTTCTTTCTTGACCCTTGGATACTGGGACTTGATGTACTTAATTGTACTCAGACTTGTGAACTCATTTCACCCTCTACATAATGCAATTATAACCCTTAATTAGCATAACCCACTGTTAACACCCCAGTTTAGCACTTAATCCACCCCTGCCTTCCTCAGAGATCTACTCAGTGAATTTCTTCCCTGTTGTGTTTTCTTGCCTGGCAGGTAAATAAAATCAGGTTTGATTTTCGAGCTGTGGTTTTTGTTTTATTTTTTGATATCCAGGACAATGCATCTAGTAATTGACAGCGCTTGAGCACACATCTATTCTAACTGAAAACCCATAGGCTTAATTTCTGTGTAACTAAATGATGGGAGTAAATGGCAGTCAAACCAGCTAGTTCCAAGATATAAAAAAGGAAGCTGATTCTACATTCTAGCCCAGCGAACTCTAATTCACTCTTCTCTTTACAAAGGTGAAATCTTCCCCTTTGGGCTTCCTTCCTATTACAGTAATGACAATGATATGAGTGGTAACGACAGTATAATGATATTAACAACACCAATGACAACTTAGATACAGCTAGCGCCTACTCTGTGCCAAGCCCTCTTTCTTTCCCAGCTGTCTCAAACCAGCCATCCAAAAGTCTTGCTCTCTTATGATAACTTGAATGTACATTCATACTATTCCTGTCTGTGGATCTGGCATCAAGCTGCCTAAGTATGGAGTGATTGTGACAAACTGGAGAACTGTGACCAAAGGCAGGAGCCATTACTCGTGTTTCCATTTCTTGTCATGGAAGAGATGCCTGGTGTTGCCAGAAATTTCTCTTTTTTAAGAGGTACCAAAAGTCTGGATCATACTGTGGAGTTTGCCACTTTTTAAGGAGCTATGTAAATCAAACAAAACACATCAGCAGGTTGAAATGAGCCCCGTTCGTAGACTCTGCCACAGAGGCAAACAGAGGCAAAGTCACGATGTGGACCCAGGCAGCTGCATTTAGGTCCCTTACTCTGTGTGGCCCTGCGCAAGCTACTTCCCCTCTTTAGGCTGCCATTTTCTTATCTGTAAAATGGATTCTAATTTAATAGGTATAGAATTGTTATAAGCAAAGGATTAGTTATTTATATCCCTAAAATGCTTAGTAAAATACCTAACATTTAATCAATATTTTGTTTTTCCTGTTTTCCCCTTTTATTCTCCCCTTCTTAGACCCACCCACTATGCCTTCCCACCTACTCCTCGCAGTTATATGTATTCATTCCAAGGGCATACATTATGAACACCTGACTATAAATGACACCTATGTTGTATTAAAATAAACAACCATCTCTCACTGAAAGGGGCAAAAATAAACTATATTTACTTTACCAAATGGAACCACTTGTTAAATGGTATTGAATCTCTTGGCTAAAGTGATAAAATAAATTTATATAAATTGTGCAATCACTAGATAAATACATCTTTGCTGAATCTGGATATGTGACTTTTTCAAAACTTTTTTGCCATCTGACGTTTTAAAGTGTCTAACTACTGTATTTATCTTTTCAGTTTATCTTTATTAGAAGAATTTGACTGTAGCTGTAATGAGCTGGAGTCTCTACCTTCTACTATTGGCTACCTTCATAGTCTTCGAACATTAGCAGTCGATGAGAATTTTCTTCCAGAATTACCCAGAGAAGTGAGGAATGAACTTGTTTCTATTAATTAATATTTAATGATTCTGTTTTAGGATTAAATCTTAACAGAGGCAAAGGCACTATAGATTCATGATATGAGCTTTGAATATATAGGATTGTCTATGTATATATTTCCTCTCATTCCTTCTGAAATGACAAGTAATAAATTCTTATATTCAAACCAGAAAATGTATTGGACTTAAACATTGCTTGCAAAGAAAAATAATAAAATATTGCAAATTAATTAATGCTGAAAAATATGATTTTAAGAATTTAATTTATATAGTTTTCTTTTAAGAAGGGTAATAAATATCATTTTGAAGTAATTTTATTTCCATTCCTACAGTGACAGATTTTTAATGTAAGTTTTTTAAAGTATCATGTTGCATAACAATATTATTTTGGCTTCAGGATACACCAAGAGGTTGTTAGTTTTTATCTCTAAATAGGATTTTTATTTATAAATGTCAAGGAAAAAGTGTGATATATACTTTCAATTTAACATTTTCTACAAAACACTTCCATAATAAAGGAACAATAATTCACATAAGAGCCAAAAATTATGAGTAAAAATGACAAATACCATTGGAATATGAAATAAAACTAAGTTTGCCAAAGAAATGTCACCACTACTTCATTTTTTAATATGTTTAATCTATTTTAAACATAGATGTATTAGTATTCATTTCAATGGGCAAAAACAGCATGAGTTAGGAAAAACAATGGGGTTAAGCATTCTAATAATAAAATCGTAAAGAATAGTTCTTCCCAATATGAGAGGTACATCGCCTTCATAGCCAAAGGCATGCACATAGAATAATACATACATTTCAAAGAGCGAGATTATAAACAATGAAAAAATACGCACTGAGAGTTAAAAGTGATAAGGAAATTTGTAAGTTAAAGTGTTTTATAAATTATAAAAATTAATATAATAATATAGTCTACACTGTGATTCTTTACTTTTTTGTTGTTGATGTTGTTGTTGTTACCTATAGATTGGAAGCTGTAAGAATGTAACAGTTATGTCTCTGCGCTCCAATAAACTGGAATTTCTTCCTGAAGAGATTGGGCAGATGCAGAAACTAAGAGTCTTAAATTTGAGTGACAACAGGTATTTCTGCAACATATCGCAATCACATATTGATATTTACTAAAAGCAAACTATTGTTTTTTTTAACAATTTGGAAAATAAATTCCATGTGAAGTGTGTGTAAAGTATATGGAATGCAAATATCATGTAACTATGCAAATATCCACTTTGAAAATGCAACAGCTAAATTATTTTTTAAAGTGATACCTCAAAATTTTATTATTTGATTATATTAAAATCATATATTATATATTAAAATTATATAAAATTTATACACCCAAATTTATAACTCAAAATCCTCCCACTTACAGAAAGCATAATAGTATGAAGACATGGAAAATAATTTAAATGAAAACCTGCAAAATTTATTAATAAAATTTGTGCATAGATATGTGTGTATGCAGACACCTGTGTTTTCAGGTGTACTTTTATGCCTCCAGTAAATTACATGCGCAATGTGTATAGTCAACAACACCTGAATGCTGGTAAAAATATTACCAGGAAGTGAATCCCCAATAGTCATAAGGTTTGTACAGTATGGCAAGGACAAGCAAATAGCCATTTACTCATGTTCAGAACAGAAAAAAAAAAAAAAAAGGATATGACAAAGATGTTATATTGGTGGATGGGTAAAAAGAAAAATTGAAACTGTAATTCACCTTTGTTGTCACCACAATTTACCACAAATAGGAAAGGATAAAAACAATCTTGACTAAAGGTAACTGCTAAGAAGATAAGTGATTATGGAATAGAATGCTTGAACTCTTTGATTTTAATAAGTTTCAGTCAGATTAATGATAATATGATGAACTGAGATACTTTGCAACAAAACTCTCAAAATTAGTTTTTACGGAATCATGAACAATGTTCAGATTCTGAAAGTTTCACTAAATATAGGAGTTCTCATTTGTATGTTATTTTAAGAACAAAATAATAATGTTAATTTCAAAAACCACTCACTTAGTAGCTCAGCAGTATTCCCATGTAAGAGAATAAAACTTTGTATTAAAAGATTTGGGATTTTATTCTTATCAGGATTAAAAGGAAGCTTCATAGCTTGATGCAACAAGAGTAAGTCATGTCAAACCAAACTCGTTTCCTGCTTTGACTGGGTTTCTAGAAAGGGAAATGTATTGAATGTTGTACCTGATTTTTAGCAAGACATTTTTCAAATTTTTCTAATTATAGTTTGTGAGTAAGATTAGAAATAGGTCATGGAGCTATCATAGGAAGATGGAGTCCCATGGGATTCAATTACATTCCCCCAATGGACCTGAGCTCCATTATTTTCACCTGGAGGGAGGGTTTTCATGATGAGCTCTAGAAGTCCCTCCATCTTCACCCGTACTATTTTGGAATTTTCTTGTTTTTGCAGACTGAAGAATTTACCATTCTCTTTTACCAAACTTAAGGAACTTGCAGCTTTGTGGCTTTCTGACAATCAGGTAACAACTTTTATCACCTGATTTATTTTATTTATTAATGAACTATAATATTGGAAGCAACGTAGGTGCCCATCAGTAAATGACTGGATCAAAAAACTGTAGTACATTTACACAATGGAAAACTATGCAGCAGAAAGAAAGAAGGAGCTCCTATCATTCATGACAGCATGGATGGAACTGGAGAGCATTATGCTAAGTGAAATAAGCTAGGCGGTGAAAGACAGATACCATATGATCTCACCTATAAGTGGAAGCTAATCAATATAACAAACAAACAAGCAAGATATAACCAGAGACATTAAAATAAAAAACAAACTGACAATAAACAGAAGAGGCGGGGAGGGGATAACAGGGGGAAATAGAGGAAGGGTAATCAAGGAACGCGTATAAAGAACTCATAGATAAAGCCAAAAGGGGGTAGGATGGGGGGTGGGAGGTGGGGATGCAAGGGGCCGGGGGAGTCATGGGGGGAAATGGTCAAAACTGTACTTACTTAAATAAAAATTTTTAAAAAGAAAAAAAGAAAATGAAAAAAAAGATAAACGATAATTGAAACTTTGAATTACTAACTTTTTAAACCATAGATACCTCTGATAATCAGTATATAATATAGGTTGTTTATCCCCTGGAGGAGAGATTTTTGTGAAAGTAGCAATTTAAATATGTATTTCATTGCTTCAGACAAAACAGAACTATGATTCCCAGCCACTTTAAATACTTCAATAAAGCATCTACTTCATTCTCAGCGATCTAATATACAAAATGATCATTTTTATGAATTTTTAGCTCAAGGTGGCACATATATGTCCTTAGAGGACATACTTTAATTATACCTCTGAAGGTAAAGAATAAAAAATTATCACCACAATCCCCACAAGAGGGATTTATTATCCTTCATGTTCCTTTTTTCTCATACTTTTAATTATAATGAACTTAACTCTAAAACTTTACTGAAGAAATCTGCAAGTTTGCAAGTATCCTTTGTAACTATGAGTATTTCCTGTAAAAATGTTTTGATATTATTTCTTTTCTGATGAAACGAGATTATAATTGAATCACTAATTGAGTGTTAAATAAATAATTTTATTACCTGGAAAGAAACAAGAAACAGTTGAAGACATCTGATTTGCCACCAGAAGAACTGGTGGTAAACACTTTTTATAATTGTTTGTTAGTCCCCTTCCACCCTTTGCTTGTAATCCTAAAACTTTTAAACACCTATCCCAAAATACAAAGCGCCAAATGAAAACAAATCATGTTGAGTTTAGTTTTTCATCATTATTTCCTCAGCATAAAAGCAACATTGTTCGGATTTCTAGGTATTGGGCTACTAGTGTAAAAAATTAAAATAAACCTCTGCAAATAAGTGTAAGAATAATGCTTATGTTTCTACAGTTATTCCTGCACTTCCTTCTTTCTGCTGAGTTAAAAATTAGATTGTCATTCAAATTCAAATCTTATCAATGCACAGTAGATTTTGCAATGCATCAGTATATCATTATAAATAAAGCATTTCTGGAATTAATGTGAATTATGCTAATGGAACAGTAGTCTATTCAGTCTTGCCTTGTGAAAAAAATCCCCTAATATCATGATTTATTATTGTTGTGGAAGAATAAACAGAATAGTGACTAAATCATTTAACTTTTATTTAGAACAGTGATTTAATGTTTCTAACTCAGTTTTATGAGGTAAATTGTTATCCCAAATCCCTTTGTGTTTCATCCCTATTAATAAATGTCATGAAATAAGCCAATTTTTAAAACATTATATAAAATTATGATCTCAAATATATTTTCATATATATATAGCATATAATATCAGAGTTCTAAAAGCCCTTTCACAATAGCATTTTTAAATCAAATTAATTGAGAATAAAATATTACTATTCATGGGTAAATATATTGTGATATGTCAGATACAAGTGTAGTTGCTTATCTGTATATGGACCCTGTCTTTGCTTATAAAAATAGCCCTTAAATATAAATGCTTGTACTTTAACCCAATTAAATTCATAGATGATTTTTTTACCTTTTATTGAATATTTTATTGTTCCATTATAGTTGTCCCATTTTTTCCCCATTGCTCTCCATTGCGCTGCACAGCCCTGTTCCCACAGTCAATCCCCACCCTGTTGTCCATGCCCATGGGTCATTCACATGTACCTTGACTAGTCCCTTCCCCTCCTTTCTACCCTCATCCCCCTCCCCACTCCCCTCTGGTCACTGTCAGTCTGCTCCTTGTCTCCATGCCTCTGGCTCTATTTTGCTCATTTGTTTGTTTTGTTCATTAGGTTCCTCTTCTAGGTGAGATCATATGGTATTTGTCTTTCACCACCTGGCTTATTTCACTTTTTGCATAGCATAAATTTGATAGAAATTCCATTGGTTATTTTTGGGCAACAGCTTGTGAAAATGAATGGGCATACAGAACCATACCAAAATCTTACTTAGTTGAAATAATTTAACACATTTTTAAAGGTCTCTTCGGGATTAAAACTGACATTGCTCAGTAATGATGAATAATTTTGTAAAAGAATATACTAGAGAAAAAGAAAATTTCATTATGAAGACCTTACGACTTAAAAATATTCTACAGCAATAGTCTTATTTCATGTTATATTTCCTAATTTCATTACTTGTTTCCTTGCTTTTCTTTTAATTTTTCATTCATCTTGGTGAGCCCAGACTACTGACCATTATCATACATAAAACAAATATTCTTCCTATTTTCTAGCTTATTGATCTAATCTATGCGGGGTTTGTTTGTTGTTTTGTTTTTTTGCTTCCAGTCCAAAGCCCTTATCCCTTTACAAACTGAAGCCCATCCAGAAACAAAGCAAAGAGTCTTGACAAACTACATGTTCCCCCAGCAGCCTCGTGGTGATGAAGGTAAACTGTCAGTAGAAATTTCTCCTATACTTACATGATTATGAACGAAAGAGATTCATTTTGTTCTGACCCCTGACCTGGAACACTGACACATGGGCAAGGCTATAAAGATAATGACATGACCTACATAAATCATTTAGAAGTTAACTATAAGTATGAATCTTATTTTCACACTACAATATTTTAAATAAATTCCAAAAACATAACTCTTCCTCTTTAAATTAAGAACGTTGACTCTTAGGATCAACTTCTCTTTGTGGATTGCAAGACACAGGGCTAGTTAACCAAAGATGGTTCTCAGCTAATTGAAATGAGCTAAAAAGAGTTAGATCTTAAGGAATTTTCTAAGTGTTCACTAATTTCATGAATGAAATTTAAATATTTAGTCCAGTGATACCAGGCCTCAAATTATTTCATGTGAAGAGTCAACCATAAAAAGATGAGTTGTAAATCATGACACATCTTTCTTTTTCAAGTTGAGTTTCCCCTAAACAATAGCAACTACGATGAGTACTTTTTGAAAAAACTAAACCTTTTTCAATAAGTAAATTTTCCATCCTATGATCACATTATTGATAAAATGTTTAAAGGAGTTTGTCCTTCATTATTTAGAACTCAGCTTTCATGCACATTTTCTAGTCTTATAGTCACAGTAATTCTTAGAAGAGTAAACCCACTTTAATCCACCCATGAATTAAATTCACCCAATCCACTTGAGTGAAACCAACTTTTAAAGAAAATTATTGTTGTTGTTTTTTTTAATTTTCAGGCATAACTATAATAAACACCTTTAGTCTTTGGTTTATAAATGTAAATTAATCATTTTGGGATATTTAAGATATTTTTATTCAACTTTGACTTATAGAAGTAAGAAAAGGGAAAAGTTGTTTTTATACACATTTTTCATGCTTCAATAAAACTGATATTTTGAATTTATGAAAGAAAAGTCACTGTGTACACATATGATACAAGAACAGTCTCATGTAAAAATTGCTTTATTCACCTATGTTTACCTATATTTACATTTTAATATCCCTAGATTATCAAAATGTTTCTTTTCAGAAAGGTATAGGGAAAATGAAAGTGATTTATATTTATTGGTTTTCTGAGATCCAGTTTCATAAATTAAATATCTAATTCTTTCCAGGGAGTGAAGTAGATCTAGTTAGGTAAAGTGATGTTAAGGAACTAGCCTTGTTTTTGGTTTGGTTTCCCTTGGAAAGAAGAGTTGGTATTAAAAAAATGTTTTCTTGAACTTTAATCAACTTGCCCTTTGGTTTTTCAGGCAGAAGTGTATTAAATGAATTTTCCAAATCCCTTGCAACAAAAAAGGAAATATTATCATTAGCTAACATTTTGATGTAAAGATTTAGAAACCATTTATTTTCACTGTTAATTTGAGGCATATTTAGACTAACTGAGACCTTCATGTTAAAGACTAAATTTTCCATGCTTCTTAAACCTAAAAGTAAACTCTTTTTTATTATTCCCACCCCAACACACACACACACACACACACACACACACACACACACACACACAAAAGGGTGCTAGACAATTTGCAAAACCATTCTTATGTAGTACCTTTTATAAAATACTAACAGAGTTTAGTAGTTACAAATAGAGGCTCTATAATTACACAGATATGGAATAGAATTCTGCATTGGCCCCAGAGAAGCTGTGTAACTTTGAGCAAGTCTTAAAACTCAGCTATAGTTTCCTTATTAGTAAATTGAAGGTGATATTAATATTACCAATGTGCTGTTGTGAAGATTAAAAGAGATAATATTATAAAATGTTTAGCCCAGCTCTATATTATTTCTGTCCTATGAAGAGCTCATTCTCTGCACTGGAAAACTTCCCAATCTCAATATATAATTAATGTATACTTAGGAAAGTTGAATTTGTGTTAAGATGTCAGAAGACCATGTAACAGATATCAGGAGAATTTTATTCCCTCTTTCCTTCTTTCTTTCTTCCTTTCTTCCTTTCTCTCTTTATTTCCTTTTTTTCTTTATTTATTTTTCCCTTTTTAAAAATTGTTATATTTGTTTGTAGTACCTATCACCATTGTTTGCATAATATACTAACCTCTATTAACATTTTATATAAAAAAATAAAGCAATAATATTTTGGAACCTAACTGTAGATTTCCAGTCAGACAGTGACAGCTTTAACCCTACACTGTGGGAAGAACAGAGACAACAACGCATGACTGTTGCTTTTGAATTTGAAGACAAAAAGGAAGATGACGATAATGCTGGGAAAGTTAAGGTGACCTTTTAATTTTTTCTTTCTTCTCATTATTTTTTCTTGTTCAATGTTATTATTCAAATAGACTTTGGGACAAATTAAGTGAACTCTGCTAGAAGGTCAGACACATCTTTAAGTCTCATGGTGGTACCTTTCATTTATAGCAGGATGGTAATTGTGGAAGCATTGCTGTGCTTGAGAATGAGACTAATGCCCCAGTTCTGACTGAGCACTTTTGATAGGCCACCCCATCTTACAGAATAACGTGAAAGAGATTCAAGGTGAGAAAAGCCGGGGAAAAAAGCAAACAAATCTGACTGATGGGCTTTACCTAAGTGTCCTATGTATCTTTCTTTTAAAACACTGAAATGGTTTTCTTTTCATCACTGAGCAAGGCAGCATGCAGACTGTATGAGATCAAAATACACATTGTATTGAAGAGCCAGTGGATTGATATATTACATTGGCATTAAAATCTCTGACAGATGCTATGTTCCTGGGATATTTGAGAAGAATTTATGAGTTTTCTTAGGTGTGAGGACAAGTTTTAAAGGAGGTGAAGGCTAATAGTGGGTGAAGTTCCTTAAGGAAAATCATTTTAATTTTTTACCTGCAAAACACTTTTTAAAAAACCCATTATTGGAACTAATAACGAGTAATAAGGCTGATTTGAAAATCTATGTTTCTATTATTTAAATTTTAAAATATTAGGATTGATACCTATTTTATCAATATCATATCTTCATGTTATCATTATAGCAACATCTTGAATCTCTTATTAATTTTTATGGTATTATTTGTATACTTTTTTCATCATGGGTACTAACAGCTCTCACTCTTAGTAACTAATTTCTTAATTGTTATATATTCTATTAATAAACCTAGATGATATGATGTGTTCTTCTCTGTCCTCTCAGTCCCACATTTCCTAAACTTTTTCTTAAGCCAACACACTTTAGAACCTTTACTAGAATCAGACAGTAAGTAATTGATAAAGTGCATCTATATTATTGTAGAGAACCCAAAATGGATTCCCAAATCAAGATGATAATTTTGTTTTAAAAGCTTGGTTAAAAAATGTTTCTGGATGGTTGATTAGTGCCATCTAACCACCAGAGACATTTTTATTGTGAATTCCTAGAAAAAAACAATGCTAAACTAAAACTAAGCAAAAATCTTTAGAACATTTTACGTTTTTTTTAAGGATTTCATATGTTATATCCAGAACCAATGGACGATGCATTCTATACTGGACCTTTGATGCACTGTTTTACTTCATTGTATGTCAAAAACTACATACTTCTTCCTAAAAATCTGTATTCAAAGGATCCAAGAGGAAGTGTATTTAATATATTTGTATATGTGTCAATAAAAACATAAAATACAGTAAATGCAAACAATTATTTAGAAGCCCTGTTTGTGTGTTATGTGATCAGGTCTGTTTATAGTCACACAGTAAGTTCATTTTACTTTAGAGAACATTTTTCTCTATGTTTATTTATATTTGGTTTATTTATATTTTGGTAAAGCCATATGTGTTTCCCAAATCTCAAACTACTTGACTTCAACTAATTTGAATATTTCCAATGCCATTGGCTATTGGACAAATTAGAACTCAAACAAACTTCTAAATAAATCATCATGGAAATATGATGAGTGTAATATACTGAAATCTTAAACTGAATTAATCATACTTTTCTGGTTCATTACATGTACATTACATATAGCACAATTTTAGCTTTAATTTTCATAAAATTTAAAAAGGAACCAGTGACCTATGCCATCAACTTCCAAACAGACTGGCATATAATGCCCTACTTACAGTGCATATAGCATAGTATAAATGCTGCGTTGTGTGAAGAAATTGTGACTCTTTAGCTTCATATGATACTGGTACTGTTTTATTACATAGAATTAAAACTAATTTTCTGATGGTTGTTTTAAATGCATTACCCAGAGTGAAAAAAAATCAAGAGTAGAAAAATGATAAAGTGAAAGTGTTGCTACAGTGCTCCTCTTTCTCCCAGAAAATGGAGATTGCTTCTCCCACAGGATCACTCCTGCCAAGCCCCCTGGGAAAGGGGCCAGCGTGGGATTACTCTCCAACCTGCCAGGCTGTCTGGCGATTGCTGCACACCATGGGCCAGGTGTGATCAGCAGATCCAAGATATGCCCGTCCCCCAGAATGACCCACAGCTGGCATGGGGTTGCATAAGTGGCCTCCAGCAGGAAAGGAGCATGTGTACTCCATTGCCAGTTGCAGCACAATCCACCACTCTTCCCTCTCTAAGTGGCAGACAGGTAGGCCTAGGTGTGGGGGTAGGAGAATCCCCCATGTAGACGCAACCTTGAAACAGTGGTTTATGGGGTATGTTCTGCATGAATTGGGATAAGAAATGTTGATCACAGAAACTTACCAACTGCCAGTGTTTGATCCCAAATTAATTTTTGTCCCTTGACATTGGCAATGGGGTGGGGACACCTGACTCAGAGGGGAGGGGACATCATAACAAAGTGCCTAATGGTGGGATATCTGGCATGGTTTTTGAATTGGGTGCTTCATTTTTATTATGTTTTTATTTTTAATTTTTTTATATTTAAAGTGTGGGAATACTAATAGTCAAGCAGAATGTTGATGACACTGTTGATAAATTCTAAATTACCCCCACGCATACACCCATTTTTAAAAAATATTAATTCTGGGGAAAATTAAGTAACTAAACTTGATTCTTAAAATAGCATGGGATTTGAATTGAGATTTGCTGAGAGTAAACATTGAGCACAAAGATGGCATCTGTTGCAAAGGATCAATTTCCCTTTAATTTAAAGGCACAAGATGATGAGAATTCCTATAAGAGAAGATTGGTTTGGGAGTTGTGGCAAATAGGGTTTCTTTATCTCTGTGGGTGGGGTGTTTAAGAGTTTAAAGTGAAAAAAAAGTCATAATGGGATGTGAAAGAACACTGCATTTTTTTTATAAACGTTATCATCCACATGTAATGGACTAGATTCTTATTCTGTCTTATATTCTTTCTACAATATAAGGCAATCTGAGAATGCATTTTCCTCACTAAAACTGCTATACATTTCCTTTGTATGTAAAATGTTCCATTTAATTCTAGAATAATATATTTAACAAGCAATAATCAAAGCATTATCTATTATTTCTCTTACTGGAATTTACAACCAAATCAACTTAAAATTTAATCATTATATAAGAAAACCACAGCTCTGTGTATATTTGAAGTATAACTTCTAAATGCCCTAATTGCGAACACTAATTCTTTCTTCATTGCTAAATTTTGGGGAGTCTCCAACATCTTGCAGCTGCTATTTGCATTTACTGCACTTTGTTTAGATCTGAGATATAGAGAATATTGTGAAACATTTCTATTTCCCAAAATTAAAATAAATAGTATTTCAGTAAATATCTTGCACTTTAATAAAATGTATATGTGAAATGAGCAAATACTTTATGGTGAGTGATATATACAACATTTGACAGATAAGAACAAAATTGACAGATTTTCCCCACTTATGTGTATAATAAATGAATTTACATCTATTTTCATCCCATATTAGAATAAAAGAATATTTTTTACCCTATATATATAGAAATATAACAAAACTGCTTTTATATTTGGGCATTACTGAGCTATTAATATAATTTAATTGTGTTTATGATTATGTTTATTCATTTCTGAAGCACTGCACACATGCATTGAAAAGTGGGAAGGGAAAACAATCTGCAGAGGGTATGAAATATGCTTTTGCAGAGCTTACAGATATAACAGAATTATAAAGTCATAGCTTAATTTAAAAATAAATTATAAACTAATAGCTTATGTTGTAAAAAATTGAAATTATCTTGTTATTTAACTCAATAAAATTCACATTTTAGACTTCTAATATTTCTTTTACAAGGTTGTATAAATATGTCCTGTACCCATGACAGGGAGTAGCTCTGAGCCAAGTAACACTTACGTAGCATAAACTTTGGTGTCAAAGAGCTGAGTTTGAATCTGAGCATCGCTACCTCTTAGTTATGTGACCTTGGGCGAGTAACTTATGCTGTCTGAGTCCCTGGGGTTTTCCCCCACCATAAAATGGGAACAGATGCTATAATGGGTTATGAAATTTAAATTAGATTTAGTTACAATTAATCTTAAATTATTAATTAATATTATTAATCTTTAATCATTTAAAAATGTGATAAATAATGAATAAGTATTATTACATAAATAAATAATGCTAAAATAAATACCCCTATAAAACATTTCTCATGGTGCCTGATACATGGCAAATACTGAATAAATGATACACAGTTGTTGCTACATACGGTCTGAAAATAATTTAGACAGCTATAGGTATTGCAGTTAGACACATATAGTAGACTCTAGAGTGAGTGCTAAAGGAATCCAGATTTTTAAAATATCTATGTAGAATATGATATTAGAAATAGTATTTAATCTCCCCATAGAATCCATACATTTTCAAAGGACTATCACACTTACTCTCTCATTTTAGCTCTCCAATAACACAAGTGTGTGGGAGAGATATCATGACTCCCATGTGATATCAGTGGAAAATTGATAGCTAGTCAAGGTAACCCTGGCTTATATTTAGGTCTTCTGACTCCAAGTCCAGTTAAGTTCTACTGAGAGACTAGTAAAAGCGAAACAAGGAGCTATTTTCTAGGTGGAACAAATCCAAGTTTTATGAAACCTGAAGTTTCCACAGTTTTCAGATGGGCCTCTTTAAGACAAAAATATAAAATAACCATGTAAATACATAAGTAGGGCTTCTCACAAGGCTTTGGAAAGAACACACTCAAGTGACAAGTCCCAAAGCTTAAGCTTCATTTACTTCATGGCAAATCTGCTCCTGTTTCTAGATTTAAAATTTTTTACAGATATAAAATACCCAAACATATTCTGGTGATGTGACCACAACATCACATTAATTTGCTTATAAAATAAATAGAAAATATTGGTGCCATAGCCATTAGCAAATAGTCATGTAATTGTGTCAGATGAGACATAGCATTTACAAAAAATAGATTACATTATTCAGTGAAGTATTTAATTCAATTAAAGAACACTTCACATTTTTGCCTTTGATTTAATTAGAAGCACTATCTTAACATTGAGGATATTTTAAGATACATAGAATTTTAATTTAATGACCTACTTGAAAATATTTTAATTCATATTCTGCTGGTTATTAAAAATTAAAAGATGTTTTTAATTGGCATAATAGTCATGACATTCTATAATTTACATTTTTAAATGTGGAATTTGACTTTTAGTCCTTTGATATCAAGTACTTTAAAACAAGTTCAACAATATAATTTAAAACATAGATTTAATTTGGGATTAACATTTCTATTATAATAAACAGCATATCCAATATGCATGCATTCAGATGAACTTTGTCTAGCATGGGATCATTCTTTTTATGTTTATTTAAGAATGCATTGTAAGTTGAGTACCCTGAAATATATTTATATTACACTCTAACAACTTATACTTTTTCTATAAAGTCTAACTTTTTCTTGGCTTATATTTTTGTAGTTTTATTTTTATATGCTATTAATTTCATCCTTATTTATTTGGGAGTATAAAAGATTAAAATACATTTAAACAGTACTTCCACTAGAAAAATTATCTGGTTTTTCATCAGCTTTCCAAAAATTTATTAGAAAAATAATTTTGTATTTTTAGTACTGAAACAAATATTAGAAATCATCTAGGGAAGTCTAATGTCAGTATTTGAGAAGGAAAATGAGCCACAAGAAAGGTGAAATACTAAAATAACAAAGTTGGTGGATTTGCTAAAACTGCAGATGAGCAAAAGTGTTTGAGTTCATATTCACAATCCTCGGATCTATACCACCGTCACAGCTCCTTACACCCCGTGAATTACATGGGTGTGTGGGGATGGGCGTGTGCGCCCTTCCCTCCTTCTATTTCTCTCTCTCATTCCCATACTTCTTCAGCTTGTCTTCCACCTGCTCCTCCTCAGCCTCTGCCCCACACACTTTCCACAGATACATACTCACCACAGTCACATAAACCATTCCATTTTATAAAGTTGGTTCTACTCAGATGCAAAAAGTCATAATTTTTTAAACAAGTCTGGCCAAGTAAATCTACCCCTTGTTTTCCTCCCATTCCTTTTGAATCAGCAATAACAATTTGTATCTATTCCATGTAAGTAATATAAGTCCTGTGATGTTTGAATATTCTATACAGAATATCTTGTATTTTATCTCTCTAAATTAAATGGGAAAAACACTCATTCATATAATAACTATCATATGTGGTAAAATAATCATATATATATGACACCAGAAAGGAGTTCAACAATGGAAATAACTATCTGGATAAACATAAGCCAAAATTTACATGTTTGCCTAGAATATCTTAGAAAATGTTCACAATTTTTTATTTCTCTTTGTAAGACTTTACATACAAAGCATGTTACTTTATTAGGGTGAAAAAATTAAATTTAAAGCCACCCTGAAACATACCCCCTTAAATATTAATAAGAATTAGTTGCCCTACCTTTTGATGGAATGTGCTAGTTAGTACAAAGCTGAAGCCTGTTTGGGCAGCGGATATTGTCACCTCCTGATTTTTTCTTAATAAAGGATAACTCGCTCTACTTGTAAATCTTTTGGAGTCTCCTCTATCACCTGCATTAATATTTCAAATATATTTTTAACATCAGAATAATGACATAAATAATTCATACAGGGAAGAGCCTCAGAAGTATAAAAGCAGCTAATAATCACAATTAAATTTTTCAGAGATTACCAGCCACTTAAGTGTTGGATGTACTGCATTTCAACCATTATAGGGCAGGTCTAAAGATAGGATATCATCCAAAATTTGGGTGTGATCTACGAGGGTGGGCAGGGCTAGAAAGCCCCACAGGCAGGGTGAGAGATGAACACGGAGTGTTCTGCAGTGCAGCCTCTCAGCTCGCCCCACACTCACTATACTGCATTTGCTTGTGCTACTACACGTAAAATGGAGTCGTTTTGTGACCATGCTTGCTGAAGGTATTTTTATGTTAAATTTCTTTTTATAAACTTCTAGGTTGAAATAAACCTAAAACGATATCCAACTCCTTACCCAGAGGATTTAAAGAATATGGTAAAATCTGTTCAAAATCTGGTGGGTAAGCCAAGCCATGGAGTGCGTGTTGAGAATTCAAATCCAACTGCTAACACGGAGCAAACTGTGAAAGAAAAATATGAACACAAGTGGCCTGTAGCCCCAAAGGAGATTACAATGGAGGTATTTCAAGGTTATTGGTAATTGCCAGTGTGGTTTGCATTTTTTGAATAACTAAATGATATGGTATTTTTTAACTGAATAGATCTTCCTTAAAAAGTACATTTTATTTCCCCAAGTATAAATGCAGTCTCTCTACTCTTTCAAACTATGAGGGTTGTATTTAATAGGTCACAGATAAATGATACCCTCATGGCCTAAAATCATTAATACAACCCCCAAAGTCCCAATACGCACAGAAAAAATGATTCGCTCACCCAGCTAGCCCTGGCCAGTACATGCATTATATCATTTTCATGGTATTTTTTTTGGCAACACTGAACTTTTACTGTATGAGTCATTAGAAGTGGCTAAATGAAGATTTTTTTTTATTATTATTCTGTAAATCTCAGTAAAATTCAGACTTAGAGACAAAAAATTTTTTTGAATGTTTTTGTGTTTGGTTGGCAACCTTTCTAAGGAAACACTATTATAAACAACAAAGAAAGGGGAGGTAACTTTGAAATTTAGCTTTTTTCAATTTAGTCATGTGAGCTTAATTTCTATATTTTAGAATGAATTAGATATTCATCCTTATCAATTTTTTTGATCTGAAAAGAATTCAACTACATGTATGCCACCTCTGTACTACCTCATCTACTCTTCGGATAATTTGCTTATCATCTTTTTATCTTCATAAGAAACATAAGTGGTTTGAAAACATCTAGAAGCTCCTATAACTGCCTTTCTAAAATTTAGATTGGCAAAACTCTTTTACAAATCTGCATTACAGAGCATCAGTTTGCTTCATTGATTAAACACCAACTGTGTATTTAGCACTGTGCTAAACCCTGTGAGAGAAAGATAAGAAATATAAAATGTGTGCCTAGTCCTCCAATAATTTAGGGCCTAGCCAGGTAAACTTAGCAAACATGAAGTAATTAGAAATTATATTATATGAAATATGACTCTATGGTCGGTTGTATAATGGAGAATATAATACCCTAAGAAATTGGAGAGATAAGCAATCAATGCCAATCAGTTAAAAAGTCGCTTGAAGCAGTTTAATGTTGAACTACATTAATAATTGGGTGATTATTTTAAAGTAAAAAATGGAGGATGGCATTCCAGGCCAAGGGAAAAGCTTGAGCAAAAATAAGCATGGGGTGCACATCTGGCAGATGGGGTGCACATCTGGCAGTGGAGGCACATACCAGCCAGCCCAGAGAGAGGCACACACATGGATATGTAGGGAAGGAAAATTTAAGTAACTATTCATTTTTGTTGCCTTTTTCTCTTTGCTTATAAAATCAGTACTATTTATTTTTCCTTTCGAAAATATTATAGCTATGCTATAGAAGAGCAACATACTTTTCTTTAATGTCTAATATATTGCAACAACATAAAAAAGGCAGAAAAATAACTTTTAACAGGTGCACATTAAAAATACACTTTGTATTTAAACCCTGTGTAACCATAGATTAATATCAAAATAACTGCGAGGTCATGATATTTCATAAACTGAGTATTTTTACTACCACTGAAGAGATCCTAAAATTGCTTAATGCAGGGATGCAATAGGTGAGGCAAGAAAAAGATGGCTGTGGTCATGAATTTAATAATAATCTTAACAGAGGAAATGGATCTTAAAATTGTCCCATAAGCACTTCAAGCTTAACAAATACATAACTAAATTTAATGTTTCTTCCCCTCACTTACTTCTGCCTGATCTTGATAAGGTTTCTCATTTATAGACTTTATTTTGTTGAGATATACTCCCTCTATTCCCACTTTTTTTAGTGTTTTTATCATAAATGGGTGCTGGATTTTATTAAATGCTTATTCCTCCTCTATTGATATGATCATGTGATTATTGTTCTTCATTTTGTTTATGTGGTGTATTACATTTATTGGTTTGCGAATATTGCACCATCCTTGCATCCCTGGGATGAATCCCACTTGATCATGGTGTGTGAACTTTTTAATGTATTGCTGAAACCAGATTGCCAATATTTTGTTGAGGATTTTAGCAACTATGTTCATCAGAGATATTGGCCTGCAGTTTTCTTTCTTTCTTGTACCTTTACCTAGTTTTGGAATTAGGATGATACTGGCCTCATAGAAAGAGTTTGAGAGTCTTCCCTCTTCTTAAATTTTTCAGAATAGTTTAAGAAGGATAGGAGTTAGCTCTCCTTTAAGTGCTTAGTGAAATTCACCTTAGTGAAAAAATCCAGGCCGGGGCTTTTGGGTGCTGGGAGATTTTTGGTTACTGTTTCAATTTCACAAGTTGTTATCAGTCTAGTCAGGCTCTCTGCTTCTTCTTGACTCAGTTTTGGAAGATTGTATGTTTCTGGAAATTTGTCCTTTTTGTTTAGGTTGTCCAGTTTCTTGGCATATAGTTGTTCATGGTGATTTCTTATAATCCTTTGTATTTCTGTGGTATTGTTTGTAACTTTTCCTCTTTCATTTCTGATTTTATTTATTTGGGTCCTCTCTTTTTCTTGATGAGTCTGGTTAAAGGCTTGTTGATTTTGCTTATCTTTTCAAAGAAACAGCTCAGAGATTTATTGATCCATTGAATAGTTTTTTAGTCTCTATGTCATTTAGTTCTGCTCTGACCTTGATTATTTCCTTCCTTCTACTTGCCCTGGTCTTTGCTGTTGTTCCTCTAGTTCTTATAGATGTAGGGTCAAGTTGTTTATTTGGATTTTTCTGTCTTCTTTAGGTAAAACTGTATTGCTATGAACTTCCCTCTCAGGACTGCCTTCAGGTTTTGGGTTGTTGTGTGTTCATTTTTATTTGTTTCCCAATACTTTTTTATTTCTTCCTTGATCTCATTCATTATGTAATAATGTGTTATTCACACACCATGTATTTGAATATGTTTGAGTTTTTCCTTGTGGTTGGTTTCTACTTTCAATCTATTGTGATCCGAGCACATACTTGATATGATTTCAATTTTCTTGGATTTGTTGAGGCTTGTTTTGTGTGCTACTATGTGGCTGATCTTTGAAAATGTTCCATGCACATTTAAAAAGAATGTATATTTTGCTTATTTGGGGTGAAAGTTTCTGTATATCAATGAAGTCCTTGATCCAGAGTGCCATTCATGGCCACAATATCCTTCTTGATTCTTTGTTTGGAAAATCTACCCATTGATCACATTGGGGTGTTAAAATCCCCTATGATGACTGTGTTGCTGTCAATATCTTTCTTTTTTAATTTCATGGTGTCAGACTTCCATTCAATTCGATTTTGATGGTCCTGAGTGATGGTTGTTTTATATTTTAGTTGTAATTTTGGTGTGGTTATGGGAGGAGGTAAGCCATGTCTGACTACACCACCATCTTGACTGGGATTCTCCTTCTCAATATCTTGAAGTCCTCCAAGATTTTCCTAATATATTTAGGTGCTCCTATTTTGGGTGCATATATGTTTATAAGGGTTATAGTTTCTTGCTGAACTACCCCCTTTAATATTATGTAGTGACCTTCTTTGTCTCTTTTTAAAGCCCTTGTTTTAAAGTCTATTTTGTCTGATATAGGTATTGCTACCCAAGCTTTTTTCTCACATCCGTTTGCTTGGAATACTTTTTTCCATCCCTTCACTTTCAACCTATATACATCTTTTCTTCTGAGGTGGGTCTCTTGTAGACACCATATATGTGGGTCATCATTTTTATCCATTCAGCTCCCCTATGTCTTTTTATTGGAGTATTTAATCCATTTACATGTAAGGTTATTATTAATAGGTACTTATTTATTGCCTTTTTTTCATACCTGTGTTCCTCCCCCAACCTCTCCCTTTTCCTTTTTAAAGCAGTCCCTTTAACATCTCTTGCAGTGCTGTGTTGGTGGTGATACAATCTTTTAGCATTCTTTTGTCTATGAAACTCTTTATTTCAGCTTCTGTTTTAAATATGAGCCTTGCTGGATTGAGTAGTCTTGATTGCAAGTCCTTGCTTTTTATTACTTGGAATATTTCATGCCAATCCCTTCTGTCTTATAGTGTTTCTGTTAAGAAATAGGCTAATAGCCTTATCAGAGCTCCTTTATATGTTACTAGCTGTTTCTCCCTTGCTGCCTTTAAAATTCTCTCTTTGTCTTTAAATTTTGCCATTTTAATTATTGTGTCTTGGAGTGGGGCTCTTCAGATTCATCTTGATTGGGACCCTCTGTGCTTCCTGAAATTGCATGATGTTTCCCTCACCAAGTTAGGGAAGTTTTCTGTCATTATTTTTTCAAATACATTTTCTATTGCTTGCTCCTTTTCTTCTCCTTCTGATATTCCTATGATGCAAATATGGTTATGTTTCATGTTGTCCTGAAGCTCCCTTAAACTATCCTCATTCTTTTTGAGTCTTTTTTGTTTTGTTTTGTTTTGTTACTCTGACTGGGTATTTTTTCCTACCTTGTCTTCCAGATCACTGATTCGGTCCTCTGCTTTATCTAGCCTAATTTTAATTCCTTCTAGGGTATTTTTCATTTCGGGTATTTATTTTTCATTTCTTCCTGGTTCTTATTCATAGCTTCTATGTTCTTTTTCATGCTGCTGTAGTTCCCACTAAGTTCTTTGTAGCTTTCATAAAGTTCCTTGTAGTTCTCACTGAGGTCCTTAAAAGTCCTTAAACCATCATTTTGAATTCTATGTCTGATAGATTGTTTGCCTCAATTTCATTTAGCCCTTTTGGGGGGATTCCTTCTTTCCTTTCAACCGGGAGTTATTTCTTTGTCTCCCCATTGTAGGTGACTATTTGTTTCTGCATCTCAGATTGCTCTGCTTGGACTGCCTGTCTCCCGGTCATGGCCTTCTGTGGGACTCAGTGGTGCAGCCTCTTTGATCTCCTGACCTGGATGCTCTAGAGATGCCCTTTATTTAGTTTATGCAGACTCTCTTGTTGTACTTGGGCTTTGATATTGATGGTTCATTCATTGGTGGATTCTCCCCTTTGGCTGGCTGACTGAGAGCCACAACCCCCACCATGTCTTGTATGCAACTGTACAGGTGATGGTTAACAAAGCAATACCACCCAGAAAACCAAACCCATACCAGCAATATCAGCTGCAAATGAGCAAAAATTAATAAAGGTGGATAGAGATTAAGAATATTATAAGATAGGAGAAAAGAATGTGAGATGACTAAAGGAGAGAAAAATGATTCTGAGAGAGAAGAAGGAGGAGAAATAATAAGAGTAAGGAATAGAAACAAGGCAAAGAAAAGTAGAAAATAAAATTTTAAATGTAAGTAAGAAGAGGAAGGGTGATGGAAAAATGAAGTAAGAAAAAGGAAAAGTATAGTGTGAGGTTTGAAAAACTTTTTAATATTTAAATAATTTTAAATATCAATATTAATATAGAATTTTTATTGTAAGTGAACTTCCCAGTGTTTTAGATGATTTTTAATTTATCCAATAGAGCATTGAGTACAGTTTAGTTTTCTTTTATTATTCTTTTTTTTATTGTTGTTCAAGTACAGTTGCCTCCATTTTGGGCGCATATATGCGCCCTCCCACTCTCAATCGTAGCCTCTTTTGGCTTTGTCACTGTGTCCTTTATACATGTTCCTTGATGATCCCTCACCTTCTTTCCCCCATTATCCCCTTCTCTCTGGTTACTGTCAGTTTCTTTTTAAGCAAGAAAAATATAACCAGGGACATTGAAATAAAGAACAAACTGAAAAATATTTAAATAATAGTGAACCAATAGGAACAAGATTAAAAAAAGGTCAATAATGACAGATGAGCAAAGATTAATAAAGGTAGAAAGAGAATAAGAATGCTATAAAGAGAGAAAAAAGAATATGAGATGTCTACAGTAAAAAAAGATGATTTTGAGAGGATACAGGGAGAAGAAATAATAAGAGTAAGGAACAGAATTCAGGCTAAGAAAGGGAAAAAATAAAACTCCAAACTCAAATAAGCAAGGGAAGGAGGAAGGCAAAATGAAGTAAGACAGGGAGAGAGTAACCTATGAGATTTGAAATTTAAAAAATAATGAACAAGTAGGAATCCAACAGAAGAAAAAATGACAATAACCCCAATACCCATGCCAAACAAGCCACAATTTATAAAGGTGGAAAGAAAATAAGAAAAAGAATGCGAGAGGAAGGAAGAATGATTTTGAGAGGCTAGAGGGAAGAGAGATAGTTAGAGTAAGGAATAGGAACAAGGTATAGAGAGGGGGCAAATAAAATCCACAATGAAAATAAGAAACGTGTATAAAAGACCCATGGGCAAAGCCAAAGGGGCATAGGACCAGGGTGGGACAGGGGAGAGGTGAGGGGAAAATGGAGACAGCTATATTTGAACAACAATAAAGAAGTTTTTTAATTAAAAAAGTTTACAGTGAAAATAAGAAAGGGTATGAAGAAGAAAAAATGGAATTAGACAAAAAATGAGTACAATGTGAGATTTGAAATAAAAATAAGATTTAAAAATATATAAAAATCTAAATAAAAAGAATGAAAAATAGAAGATAAAAAAGTGAATTAGTTGGAATACAGTTGAGGAAAATGAAGATATATTAAAGGGCTACATGAGAGAAAAAAATAACGCCAATTCTGGACAAGAAAGTGGTAGAATTTGTCTGAGCAGAGTTTGGTGTTTGCTTTCTGTCTTCTACTGGATCTGCCTCTGGCTTTTTGTCAGCTGAAGGTCTAGGGGTGGGTCATCCAAGTTCTGGCAACACTGCATGTACCACCTTCACCTGACTGTAGAGAGGTTCAATTGCAATCAGGAGGGTGGGACCCCTGGGAGGCGCTGTTCAGTCTCCTGGGAAGATTGTGGTTGTGTTCCCCTGACCCTGTGCCACCCATCTTGGTCTATTCCAGCTCGTTTCCAGTAATGTGTAGTTTCTGATGAAGCAGCTGTCTGTTGCAGGGGAGGAACCAGTCTGTGTAAGAGAATCAGCTCTTTCCTGCTTGGTGCTTTTGGAAGCTCTGTGCGAGAGACAAGGCTAGGCAGAGCCCTGATTACCCCTTGCCGAACCAATTTCTGACCTCCCTGCCTTGCTGGCCGCAGTGGAATAGGACCTTAGGAACTAGTGTATTTTGTCTCCCTGAGAGTACTTCAAAATGGATCTATTTGGAGATGCTATTGTCTTTCTCCTGTGGATATGCACCCTGCAGGAGGTTCTTAAGCATGTCCTGCCTGTTCTGCCAAGCTTCCCTGTTGGCTGTGGTGCTTTCAGTCCTGCAGGAGCTGGGGACTGGGTACAACCTTCCCTTCCCAGAGGTTTGAATTCTGTTGGGTAAAAGGGTTCAGCCTGGCTGTAAATTATCTGAGGCACTCTACTCTTGCAGATCTACTTCCCAGCCACTGCCCTCATAGTAGACACAGTCCCAAACTCTCCACTTTGCATAGCCTCCAGCTTGCTAGCCACATTAGGCTGGGTCCAGAAACCCTCTGCTATGCAATTTTCTGATCTCCCTGACCAGCTGTATTCGGTGGGAGCAAACTGCACTTTCGGTCTTGTCCTTTTGTTGGCAAGGCAGCGGCGTGCAGGGTCCCTTCCCAGCACGCTTCGGCTCCCCTTTTTAAAAGTCTCTCTGTGACACACTCACTGCAGCAGCAAGTCACTGTCCGGATTCCCAGGCACGCCACCTCTCCCAAAAGCTAGATGTCTCTCACAGTCTCTCTGCCTGGCCCAGGTGCAGATAGAGTCCCTCTCTCTCTCTGGCACTCTCCAAGTTGGCTTTCGGCACTGCAGCTATGGACATGGTGCTTGCTGTGTGTGTGTAGCCTGGATCTCCTCAACCTCCATATCCTCCCAAGTCACTCTTGGACCAGGTCTGTGGGCCCTCCCCTCAGGACTAAGGTCCCCTGCCTTGAGAGGGGAGGGCGCCACAAAGCTTCAATTTCTGACCAATCTTTCCACTGCTACAGGCACCACACACACGGTATTTCCCCTTCAACTTATAAAATCTCTTTATTGTCCATTGTGAAGTGTATTGTGTACCCCTTAACTCAAAACTTCGTATCAGCTAAGATTCCGTTGATTGTTCAAGTTATTTGTCGGAAGGTCAGCCAAGAATCCAAGTTGGGGGCAAAAGCAAGTGGACTCACCTTCCACTACTTGGCCGCCATCTTCAGACCCTCACTTCAATACTTTTTCTCAAATCAAGATTCTAGATCAGGGGTGTCCAACCTATGACTCACAGGCCACATGTGTCCCAGGGTGGCTATGAATGTGACCCAACACAAAATCGTAAATTTACTTAAAATGGTATGAGATTTTTTTGTGATTACATGTCACAATGTATTTAAAGTGTGGCCCAAGACAGCTCTTCTTCTTCCTGTCTAAATCTTTTCCCAACTTTTGGCACTCCAAGATTGAGGAGAAGCTGTTCCTTTCAGTTTGTCTTCTCTTTTCAAATTACTGTACCAAATTATGAGGCCACACTCCATATTTTCTGCTTCCAGGTAATAAAAAAGGTAATCAGGCATCTAACTAATTTATATTAAGCATTTTCATTATATGTTTTGCACTTGTTTTCCATTTTTGAGTGATTATTTAGTTCATACTGTCAAGAATGTGAAGGAGGGTATCACACATGCATGATATATTTATGTATGTGGTTAAATATGGAAATCCCAGGGGGAAAAAAACTAAACAAATAACAGAGGTAGGCAGAACCAGAAGCAGAAAAGGGGGGAAAAATGTACATTACAAATGCACAGCAGCGAAATAGGGAAAAGGAAAGGTAAATCAGCATTTATGGATCACTTTCTGTTTGCAAACACTACGTCTAGAGTTTTAACCATGCTACACAGAGAATACAGCCAGTAAAGCCACGTGAATGAGGAGGACGAGAGGCTGGGAAGGTTCTCCTCTGCTCCCGTTTTCCTTTGTCCATGCCTTGTGGCGTTCGTGTTTGCTTTCTCTTCACTGTCTTCCTGCGTTGAGCCTGCTAAAACAGAAAACCGTAGACTGGGTGGCTTATAAACAAAGCACATTTATTTCTCACAGCACTGAGGCCAGGAAGTCAAAAATCAAGACACCAGCAGATGTAATGTCTGCTGAGGGCCTGCTTTCTGGTTCATAGACGACCATCTTCTCTCTGGGACCTAACATGAGGGAATGGGCCAAGGAGCTCTCTGTGGTCTCATTGATAAGGGCACTAATCTCATTCATGAAAGCTCTACCTTTACTAATCACCTACCAAAGACCCCACCTCCAAATACCATTACATAGGTTTCAACATGAATTTTGAGGGGATACAAAAATTCTGTTTGTAGCAGCAGCTCTTTACATGGCTAGAACTTCCTCATCTTTCAGTTATTTAGCTTAAAGATTATTACCTCAACAGAAAGGCCTTCCTTGATCATCCAGATCCATAGGCCTCTCCGATCACCCTGCTTATTTTCATTAAATCTAATAAAAACATTGATGATTATTTTATTAATTAACTTCAGACATGAGGGCAGGCACCATGTCTGTTCTGTCCACCATTGTCTGCCCAGCGTCTAGCACAGTGCCTACTGTAGAGTCCAGGGCACAATAAATAAATATCTGTTGAATAAGTGAATATCGTCTAGTGTCGTAGCTCTGGTAACATGTCTGTCTCTTCATCCATAGGAAGTTTATTGAGGGCAGGGACAATTTCTCTGACTTTTTGTTGAATCAATGATTGGGTATTGCCTGCCATACCTGTCCACATTTTATCGCCTTTTTGTTGAATAAAATGTATTTTAACAACAATAATCTACTATATGGCCAATAAAATAAAATCTGAATTCTGATGATCTAATATGTTATATATATTAATACATTGATATAATGTTATGAGTAAAGATAAAAATATTATGATGGAGAGTATTGTAGTATAAGAAAGGAAGGGAAAGGGGAGGTAAGGAAGGAAGGAGAATGGCACAGTGAATACAGCTGTGACATAAGTATAAGCTAGAGGTTCCTGGATTCTTGATACACAAATGCCGTTAGTGATTTAATAATTTTGATAAAGGATCCTAGACCAAAAGAAACACATAACAGTTCTACTTATTAAGTAATTAGGTTCAAACAATTTAGTATATATTTATGCCCTACTTAGTGGTCATTTGAAAATAATGCACATAAATTAAAAGAGAGCATAATATTTTCATTTCATTTTTAAATAGCCCAAACTGCTTACTAATGGACCGTGTTCACCTGTTGTACACCATCCACCTCCTCAAGCCTTAGAATCATATTAGATACTCTACCACTCTAATTTCCATTTTACATTTATTTTCAGGGGGCACTTGATGTTTGATCACAGCAACCACCCAAAAACCAGCTTCACAAACATTGCCATGAAAAGGAATGTGCAATATCACCTGGCTGATGTGGCTCAGTGGCATGAGTGCCAACCTGAGAACCAAAGGTTCACCAGTTCAATTCCTAATCAGGGCATATGCCTGGGTTGTGGGCCAGGTCCCCAGTAGGGGGTGTGCAAAAGACAATCACACACTGATGTTTCTCTCCCTCACTCACCCCTCTCTAAAAATAAATAAAATCTTTTTTTTTTTTAAGGAATGTGCAATCTAATGTTGAAACTGGGCTACCTGAATGGAGGTAGCAGTTCACACAGCATCCGAATTATGCCAAATATTGTTTTGTTTCCTCAATATTTAAAATAACCTATGTATCCCTGTGAGTTGGCAACAGCACCATAGGTGCCTCGGAGCACAGTTTGGGAAGAAGTTCTTTGAAGTCTAGCAGACATTAGTTCAAATATTGAATCTACCTTGTTTCCAACTGTGTGACCTTGACAAGTCACTGAAACCTGTCTGAGCCTTGATTTCTTGTCTTAAAAATACAGATAATATTATATGGTGTCTCAGTTTCCCATAATTTTACACACAGCATCTGTGTTGAGTTGAATTATACTGCTTTTTGTATTTGGAGAGAGTGATGAGACTCTTGAACTTGAAACCTTTTTATTTTTTATTTTATTTTATTTGTATATTTTATTGAGTATGCTATTACAGTTGTCCCTTTCCCCCGCTTATCCCCCTCTGCTCTGAACCCTTTTTTAAGGCACTAACACTCCAAGTTTTTGTAGAAATGAAATCAGAAGAAAACATGTACTTACAAGCAGCCCAAGCACAGTCTTTTTGGCACAGAGGAAAGCTACAGTAAATGAAGTCTCCCCCTCCACAAGAAAACGAGGGGTTAATCCTGCCCTACCCTCTTTTAATCCTTCTGTGAGTCACTCACTACCTTGCGTTATAGAAAACTCACTGGATACCTGCTTGCCATGTGCACCTCCCTGAAGATTCTGCACTTTTTCTTTGTTAGGAAACTCAGTCCAATTTTTTTTCTATAGAAGAACCACATCTTTTTCCTGTTAACAGAAAACAGTCAATTACCCTTGAAATGTCCTTAAAAGCTTTTATTAATACTAGACCTATTCTCTTAAAAGCTCAGACACAAGCTTTTTTTCTCCTTGGACTTCTACTTTAGGCTCCCTTTCACCACAGCAGTAGCAGCCAAGGATTAGTTTGAATGGTGAAATATATTTTTTTTTCAAAAGGAATTTTGCCTTTTTGTTCCCATCCACTTCTTTCTCCTCACCGGGGGAAACAATAAGACCCCCATTAAATTTGATTTCTCACCCATAACTTCACCCACATAACATGAATTTAATTCTTCCAGCCTCTGTAAAAGAATTTATAGAGAAAATTAACAATTAATGTTTTTCTGTTGGACAGTTAACTGTGTTCTATGATGTATCCTTGAGAAATGAGCTTTCCTTAGGGTAGACAAGACAGCATATACAGCATCACACAGAAGACATTCAAGTAGGACAGAACCCAGTTCTAATCCTGGCTCTACAACTTTTGAGATTTCTGACTTGGATTTATGACTTTACATCTTCAAGCCACCATTTTCTTATCTATAAAGCAAAGATGATAGTAATAAATAACTTTAAAATAATGAATAATAAAAATGTTATTTAAGTAATTAACAGCGATAACATGGAACGTTTAGCATAGTAGCACAGTAGCAGATGTGTAATAGTTTCTCTATACTTGATGCCCGTCATCATCACTATAATCATTGTCGTCATAATCATTTTGTTCATAAAGATAAGAGAGTCTAACTGGATCAGTAAAAATCCATTATTCTTGCCTCAATAGTGTTATTCTCCTAAGTGGAGGGCCATAGGACTCTTAAAAAAAAAAAAGGCAAGTTCACAATTAGCTGAAATCACCCTCTCTTCCTAGTCACTAAGCCTATTTCTGATTCAAAATAGAAATTCTTGAGTACAGTCAAGAGACTTGAAACTGAGTCAGACCACAGCTACTGAGCAGAGCTCCAGGTACAACTTTGAGGTCCAAGTGTGAAAGTTGAATCTGAACATATAAGATAACTTGATTACTGACTATTTAAGGCATAAGGGGAAAAAATAGTAAAACCCTTAATTATATTTACATCTCTACATTGTACAGCTATTTGATTTGTTATTTTGACTAAAACAAGATGCCTATACTTCAATATTAAGTGTCATAAGAATATTTAATATTTCAACAAATAAGCTCTATTTATATTTATATAATATTAGTACTAGACAGAAATTTGCACTATTATTACCAATTACCTTTATTTTATTGATAAACTAAATAAGACCTAGAGAGGTACTATGACTTGCCTAAGGTAACCTGATTAATAAGTGGTAAAACAGGGATAAAATAGAAATGTGCCACCTTCTAACTGAAATTATTTTGAAAGTCAACATATGTTATGCCTTTTATGGTACGATTTATCAAAAACTTGCATCTGCTTCTACTTACAAATTTCTCCAAAGATGTGTAAAATTTTATTCTCTATTCTACCAACTTAAAACTTTATAAGTATTTTTATGTTCGACCTTTGAAATAATTTTTCAAAATCTACAGAAACACAGAATTTTGTCTTCATTTCCAGTATTTCTATCAGTCCCCCTCTTTCTTATCCCGCTTCAAATCTGACACTGCATTTTAAGCTTCTAATGTTGTAAACTTCTCACAGCTGGGCTCACTAGGAACCACAGAATATGAGGGGAGCTCCCTGGACTAGAACCCAGTACAATCACACTTCTGTGCTGGACCTGTGCCTATCTGTGTGAACCTGGCCTTACTGAGTCTCAGAAGCCACACCTAGGAAATGAAATTGTTGGACTAGATGATCATTTAGTCTTCTTCATTGAAATAGTCTTTAAAAACAAAAACAAAAGTATCAGATATACCCAGGTTTTTCATAGGCAAATATTCATATATAAACCTAATGAAAAATGACCCAAAAGATAGAACTTAAGCCACGAGTTAAAGAAATGGATGTTTCTCAGCAATACCCAAAGACCTAAGCCTGTCACTGTGGGGACCTTAACATTTATAATAACAGCTTCTACCTGATCGTCACTAACAGATTAGTTATCAGCCAGAACCCCTTTCCTTTGTATATTTTTGTCCTCAAGTATATTCTTTCTCTGATTTAATAAAATATTTCTAAATGTATTACATTAATGTTTCAAACTAACAAGTACTAATAAATAGGAAAAAAAGCCCTGAAAATTATTTTTGGAATTCAAATTAACCTAAAGGTTATGGGACAAAATACATAAAGATAAAGGATAACTGCTGTGCATAAATTTACATGAGTATATACATAAATAAACCATTTTTATATCTAGAAAAAGGTGAGAATTTGGTACTTATGTCTTCCCTAATGCTCTACCATGACTAATTACCTGGAAATAATAATTTGAATTATAAAAGTTTAAAATTTATGTGTTTTTGCATGTAATTTGTCATTATGAAGTTCTATTCTGCCCTGGCTGGTGTGGCTCAGTGGACTGAGCACCAGCCTATGAACCAAAAGATTGCTGGTTTGATTCCCAGTCTGGGCACATGCCTGGGTTGCAGGCTGGGTCCCCAGCTTGGTGGGGGCACATGAGAGGCAACCACACATTGATGTTTCTCTCCCTCTCTTTCACCCTCCCTTCCTTTCTCTCTAAAAGTAAAGAAATAAAATCTTTAAAAAAAATAAAAATGAAGTTCTGTTCTTGTACTAGTGCTGTTCATTATACTCAATGACCTTATTTAGAATGAAGATTTAGCAGGCTACATTGATGGTGAGAAAACTAGAAATGTTAGGAAGAAAGCATGATACAAAGAAAGAAATTGGGATCACTTGGGGAACAGCAGGAATTAAATGGGAGACTGGTCTTAAAAGCAGGACCTATAGGACCCAGTTTTGCATTAATATGGCTAATGATTTAAAAAATCCAGCTAATCAGTAATATATTTTCTTTTCAGAACTCTTAAAAGAGTTCACCCCTTAGAACTTCTATGTGTGCTTAAATTATGTATATGGATGTATCATATTACTCATATATGGCTTAACATAATTCAGTCATGTGTTATAATGAGTTATAACTCCCCAACTAGAGTGTAAATTCCCAGAGGCATGGGTGATATATTGTCTTTCTGTGGAACCTCTACAATTCTTTACATAGTGTCAGGCATATGAACAGCATTCAACAAATGTCTGATGAACAAAGTTACTCATTTAAATTAGAAAAAAATGAGGACTTACCTCAGCGATACATATGATTCACTTCTCCCAAGGCTCCAGTGATTTCAATTTTAGAGCCCCATCTTTTAATCTGATCCAAATAAATATATTGCCATCTTGGTTAACCATTGTTTAAATGTTTACTTTCCTTGTTCTATATTATTATATCTCTCAGGATTCTTTTGTTCATCCAGCTAATGAAATGAGGATTGGGGAACTTCACCCTTCATTAGCTGAGACCCCTCTGTACCCACCTAAACTTGTTCTGCTAGGGAAGGACAAAAAAGGTAACATTGTGAACCTGATGTGGAAAATGCCACAAATGCATGTGCATGATGAATCACCAGTTGTCAATTATGATACACTATAGTCCATAGAAATGTTTTACAATTATGTATTTCTAACATCAACAAGTATGCTATCTGTTTTTCATGCCTACTTTTCTGTGTTTATAATTGTCAGTGTTCAGAGCATTATAATATTTTCCCCTTTACATTTCAGAATCAACTGATGAGTCTGAAGTTGACAAAACTCACTGTCTGAATAACAGTGTTTCCTCAGGCACTTACTCAGACTACTCGCCTTCCCAGGCTTCCTCAGGATCCTCTAACACCCGGGTGAAAGTGGGGTCCTTGCAGACCACAGCTAAAGATGCAGTGCACAATTCTTTGTGGGGTAACAGGTATGTTTAGAGTTCCCTCCTTTCTGTTCCCAAATACTTATTTTCAGCAACCTTTAAAAATGAATTTGTCTTAACTTTGGAATTGTATCACACATGAGCGGCATAGAAGAAGGGGCAGACAAGCAAATGTAGTCCTCTGGGATTTCCAAGCGCATCTGAATACAATTTTACAAAGCAGAACCATTGTTAAAGGGAGAGATGGTAGGAGACTAACAGGCTGAGATGATAGGACAAGAAAATTTTTTAAAACAAAAATTGTTTTCCCAATATTCCCAATATGTGCAGGTAGGAATTTCACCTTCCAAAATGGTGTTATAGATTAAAGTAAGATGCATGGAAAGCCCTCATGTACCTAGTACGAAGTAAATATTCAGTAAAATTTTTATCACTATCATCATCATCATTTTATCACCACTTGGAAAAGTTAGAACATAAGTAAGTTTGTTTTTTATTTCAATGTTGCTGGTTATATTTTGGTTGCTTATTTATTTTGTTGATTAGTTTCTACTTATAGGTGATATCATATGGTATCTGTCTCTCGCCACCTGGCTTATTTCACATAGCATAATGCTCTCCAGTTCCATCCATAGTGTTGTGAAGGGTAGTAGCTCCTTTCTGCTGCATAGTAGTCCGTTGTGTAAAAGTACCATCGTTTTTTGATCCACTCATTTACTGTTGGGCACTTAGGTTGCTTCCAATTCTTGGCTATTGTAAATTGTACTGCTATGAACATTGGGATGCATAGGTTCTTTTGAATTGGTGTTTCAAGATTCTTAGGGTATAATCCCAGCAGTGAAATTGCTCAGTCAAAAGGTAGATCAATTTTTAGTTTTTCAAGAAAATCCCAAACTGTTTTCCACAGAGGCTGCACCAGTCTGCATTCCCACCAACAGTGTACTAGGGTTCCCTTTTCTCTGCATCCTCGATAGCACTTATTTGTTGATTTGTTTATGATGGCCATTCTGACTGGTGTGAAGTGGTATCTCACAGTGGTTTTAATACGCATCTCTCTGATAGCTGGTGATGCTGTGCATACTTTCATATGTCTCTGGGCCCTGTGTATGTCCTCCTTGGAAAAGTGTCTGTTAAGGTCCTTTGACTGTTTTTTAATTGGATTGTTTGTCTTCCTAGAGTAGAACTGTGTGAGTTCTTAAATGTTTTGGAGATCAAACCCTTATCCAAGGTATCATTTGCAACTCTATTTTCCCATACGGTTGATTCCCTTTTCATTTTACTGATGTTTTCTTTAGCCATGCAGAAGCTTCTTATTTTGATGAAGTCCCATTTGTTTATTCTTTCCTTTATGTCCCTTGCCCTAGGGGACATATCAGTGAAAATATTGCTGCCTGGAATATCTGAGATTTTCTTGTCTATGTTCTCCTCTAGGACTTTTATGGTGTCGCAACTTATATTTAAGTAACCAGAGGAGAGGAGGGAGGGGGATGACAGGTGAAAGGGAGGGAAAGGGTCACCAAGGAACATGCATAAAGGACCCATGGGGGAAAGACTGAGGGTGGGAAGCGGTGGGGGGGTGCTGGGGAAAGTGATGGTGGGAAAATGTTGACCAAAAAAAGTGGATGGGGGAGGCTGGGATTCAGGTGGGACATTAGGAAGCCAAAGAGCTGGTATGTGCAGCCCATGGACATGAACTAAAAGGTGTGGGGATGATGGGATGGGGTGCAGGGTGGAGGGAATAAAGGAGGGAAAAATGGGACAGCTGTAATAGCATATTTAATATAATATACAAAAAAAAAAACATAAGTAAAAGTATTTGGTCTTTCCAAAATGGATCCTAGTCTACATTACTTCCATTTTACAGATGAAAAAAAATAAAAACCATAGACCACAATAAAGTGACTCAATGAGGCAGCATTTGACCAGTTCCAGTTCCCTTGTTTTGTGACTTGTTGCTATGTTTTACACTACAAATAGCAAATAAAAATCATCATGTCATACAGGTAGCCAATGACTTTTATTCATATTTTACTATTAATATCACTACTGTTAGGAATAAATTCTTTGGTAAATAACTCTATTCATTGATGCCCGTGATAATATTAATTCTATATAAATTCATTATTTGTGATACATGCTAAGGTTAATTTAGGTCCTTTTTTTATTAGCAAACGCACTTAAAAGTCTTATTATTGTGTAGATGGTTTAGAATATACTTAGAAAAATGAGCATTTTCTAGACATACTGTGGTATGGTGTGAACATATCAATGACCAAAAGTCAATATAATATAATATACATAATATAATAATATAATATAATATAATATAATAATATAATTCAACTTTAATCTAGGAAAAGATACAGGAATATACTCTCTATGCAATGGATTTAATGTTTTCAATATCTGACCTTTAAATAAATATATATGCCAATCATTTATAGGAAAGGTACTCTCAACCAGTAGTTCGGAAATGTGCTAAATCAGAAATTTCAAGGGTGGGGACCAGGAGTCAGGTGATTCTAATTATCAGACAGGCTACAAGACCATTACTGAAGATCTACATAGTTCGTTCATTCGGTCATTCATTCATGCAACAAAGTTAATTTTAATACCTGCTCCATGCCAACCACTATGCCAGCCTTGAAGAAAAAAATAATCTCTGCTCTTATGAGCATACATTCTAGCAGAGGACACAAGATAACACACAATAAATAATATAATAGGTAAATATATTATATGTTGGAAGTTGACGATCACTAGGAAGAAATTAAAGTTGGAGCGAGGTAAAGCGTGGATTTTTTGCACATGAAACAGCAATGCTGTCTTAATCATAAGTGAGTGTGGGTGAATGACCAGTGAAACAAAGGCCAGTGGCATTCTTGGCTGTTTTGTTCTCTCTCTGGCAAAGGCCCATTTTCATATTCCATCTCCCCATTGTCTCCACAGGATTGCACCGTCTTTCCCTCAACCTCTCGATGCAAAGCCATTACTCAGCCAGCGCGAGGCTGTTCCCCCAGGAAATCTACCACAGCGTCCTGACCGGCTGCCAATGAGTGACACTTTCACTGACAACTGGGCTGACGGCTCACATTATGATAACACGGGGTTTGTTGCAGAGGAAACCACAGGCGAGAACGCCAACAGCAATCCTCTCTTAAGTTCAAAATCTAGAAACCCACCTTCTCATGGACGCCGACCTTTGATTAGGCAGGATAGGATTGTCGGGGTTCCCCTGGAACTAGAGCAGTCTGCAAACAGACACACGCCAGAAACAGAAGTGCCTCCTTCCAATCCTTGGCAGAATTGGACCAGGACCCCTAGTCCTTTTGAAGACAGGACTGCTTTCCCTTCCAAATTAGAGACAACCCCCACAACCAGCCCACTGCCTGAAAGGAAAGAACATATAAAAGAAGCTGCTGAAATACCTAGTCCTTTTTCTCCAGGAGTACCGTGGGACTATCACGATTCCAATCCCAACAGGAGTCTTGGTAACGTCTTTTCTCAAATCCACTGCCGCCCAGAATCTTCTAAAGGCATTTCCATTAGCAAAAGCACAGAGAGGCTTTCCCCACTAATGAAAGATATCAAGTCCAACAAATTCAAAAAGTCACAGAGCATCGATGAAATTGACATTGGTACATACAAGGTTTATAATATTCCATTAGAAAACTATGCTTCTGGAAGTGATCACTTAGGAAGCCATGAACGACCAGATAAATTGTTGGTACCAGAGCATGGTATGTCCAGTATGTCTCGAAGCCAGTCAGTCCCAATGCTGGATGACGAGATGCTCACTTACGGAAGTAGTAAAGGGCCACAACAACAAAAAGCTTCCATGACAAAAAAAGTCTATCAGTTTGACCAAAGCTTCAATCCCCAAGGAGCCGTGGAAGTTAAAGCCGAAAAGAGGATACCACCCCCTTTTCAACACAATTCTGAATACATGCAACAGCCCAGCAAAAACATCGCCAAGGATTTGATCAGTCCCAGAGCTTACAGAGGATACCCACCAATGGAGCAAATATTTTCATTTTCTCAACCTTCTGTTAATGAGGATGCTGTGGTGAATGCCCAGTTTGCAAGCCAAAGTGGCAGGGCAGGCTTCTTGAGAAGAGCTGACTCCCTGGCGAGCACCACAGAAATGGCCATGTTTAGAAGGGTCAGTGAACCTCATGAGCTGCCTCCAAATGATAGGTACGGCAGACCCACATATAGGGGGGGTCTGGATCGCCAAAGCAGCGTTTCAGTGACTGAGTCCCAGTTCCTGAAAAGGAATGGCAGGTACGAAGATGAACACCCTTCATATCAAGAAGTGAAAGCTCAGGCTGGAAGTTTTCCAGTTAAAAACCTTACCCAGAGGAGGCCGTTGTCTGCAAGAAGCTACAGTACAGAGAGTTACGGTGCCTCCCAAACCAGACCAGTTTCAGCTAGGCCTACTATGGCAGCTCTTTTGGAAAAAATACCATCTGACTATAACTTGGGTAACTATGGTGACAAGCCATCAGATAACAGTGATATAAAGACAAGGCCTACTCCTGTGAAGGGAGAGGAGAGCTGTGGTAAAATGCCTGCAGACTGGAGACAACAGCTGCTTAGACATATAGAAGCTAGAAGGTTAGACAGGGTATGTTTGGCATTTCTCTGTAAGAATATCCCCCCTGCCTTTAGTTTTGCTTTATTGGCATTTCTAAGTACATGTAGTGAAGCATGAACTACGTGAATGAATAGATGATCAGCACTTTATTTATCGTTATATTGTGGGGAATTGATCATAATAGCTTTTCATGGATATTGTTTAATGTTCTTGGAGAGTCCATAATCTGTAGGTGAGTTATTTATCAAATCTAGCCTAAAAATTGTTAGTAAGAAAGAGTTTCGCTTTACTATATGGGATGGCGCTCCAATTGCTTTCTAACCATTAAGGCAAAATGCCTCTCCTAGGGCACAAAACTGTTCTCTAGGGACCTAAAGAGTATGATTTTTATTGAGTCTACAAAAAGTGAGTATTTTGCCCCTTTTTGCATAGACCCACTTTTATTAAAGTGAAGTCTAATTTGTTTATAACATTTGCATATAGTTACTACTATGGGACTACTAAAGTTATTACTTCGAATGAGCAATAACCTTCCCAGCAAGAAACAGAAAAATAAAATAAGCAGAGATTGAATGCCCTCCTACACATTATTTTATTCTATAAAAATCCTGCCATTTAGAATGTTAGTCTCTATATAAAATGAAATGTTTATATGAAATCGTACTACAGACAACAGAAATAGAAGATGTCTTCATGAAGATGACAAATGTACAAATTAGTGTATATGTTGCAACAAAAAAGGAAATTAATACCAATTCAGATAAAAACCGAGTCACAATAAAGCATAGAATGCACATTTGTTGAGGAGTAAAAGATGTATAAAGCCTAGACTTGCTTTTTTTTGCCTATTAATTTCTCTCCAGGAGAAATCTGTTCTTTCATTCCCTAGAACGATCATCAGTGACCGTCATTACTAAGTGTCCTTTGTTGCTTTGCTGTAGAGAACTATATGTGCTCTGCATTGACCTTAGAATCTTACAGCTCCTTTTTGTGAAAATAGGACCTTTTCTCATTTTATAAATTTAAAAGTTCAGTGTAAATTGGGAATCTGATTAATAATATGCCATTGGAATGTTTTACTCAAAGTTTTATTATTTTATTTGGTGTGCTGCTAAAAGCACACATCACTGCATTTATTATATATTTCTTTAATATTGAATTTTATGTTTTCAGGTATACTCTTTTTAAATAATTATATTGTTTGTAGGTCGTGTCTACATGACAAGAAAACAATTATTTTTAGAGAAACAATGGACTAATAAATGTGGGTGTGGGTGTTACTTTCTCAGTGTGAAAATTGGTTCTGCCTTGCCAAATATTTCATCAGAATGTCTGTTTCAAATAGGTGTTCTCAGTCCCATTGAAGGGAGCCTCATCAAAGCCTCATGACTGGCTGTCAGTGGGAGACACCTGGTCGGTTGTCACCATGCCTTACCTCAAGTTATACCCTCCGTGTAGACAGATAACTTGGAGGGCGAAAATATTTGGGGCCAAATAATACAGTACAGTTTGGGAACTCTGGCCTCGTGTAGACACGACCATACGTAACAGGGTAAGATGAACTAGTCAAGAAAGGTTATAAGAAGCTTTTTGAAGCATATGTGCAATGACTAGTAATTTGAGGCAACAGAGGAGTGAGCAGAAACAAAGTATACACAAGAAAAGACAAATTCTGACCATTTGGTGCCATCATTTATTTACTGGTGTCCCAGATAGCTTCTCTCCTTTGATCAGAGGTACTGAAAGTAGGTGACTCCTCTAATTGGAACAGGAATTTGGAAGGAGGAAGATAAGGCTGTGGGAGAGGGGTTCAATCTCCAGAAGCCTGGAGACGCTGCCTGTCCCAGCTCCAGACCAGTGAAAGTAAATGTGTATATTTTCCATTGCTGTGACAGTACCTCCCTTTTTAATTAGCCTCCATGTATCCCTTGTTTGGTTATAATTTTCTTACTCTGTCTTTCACTTCTCAGGACAATTTTATGTTCAATAATGTCTCATTTAATTCTAAGACATTAAATTATCTTAAGAGTATTGCTTCAAGCCATTCAATCCTAGATGCTCTTCCTCTAGTAACATTCTTTCCTCCTCTCAATAGAGTTACTGAGCTATTCAGGCTATATCTTACTTAGAACTTCCCAGCTACCAACAAGATGAATTCAGCATGCTGAAGCACAGACTTGTTATGTAAAACTAGTTTTGACCTAACTGCAATACTAAACATTTTGTCCAAAGTTAGACTGCACCAGAGGTATGGTGTGTTTTCCTCCCAGTGAAATTTAGTCGAGCAGTTTGAACCCAGAAAATCAAATTGTTACTCTGCAAACTATGAGATATTTGTCCATTCCTCATTAAAGAGAACTGCCTAGAAGCCTGGACATTGAATAAGCTTAACAGCCCAACCTAATGTTGGCTCAAGATCTTGTCTGGTACTTGGAGAGGCAGCTCCAAGCACTACCCTTGATTAAAGATGCTTGTTTCCTCCTCTAGTTTAACCTCAAGGCTCAAGCTTCCAACATAGAACTCCACTGGGACTGAAGAGAACTTAAAACATGATTCCATGTATAGGAGCAGTTAGAGCTCTAGACTGGAGTGATTTTAAACTTTAAGAAGTCATTCAAGTGCTAGATTGAACTGCTCAGTGTCCTTTTCAATTTTGGTGTAGTGCCAATGATAAAACTCTGGATGAAACAATCAAAAATCCGTTAATAATCATGATGGTGGATAAAGCACACCATCAGGAGTATGCTAGTCTTTCAGTTAAGTGAAACTTTGATGCTAAAAATCATTATTTTGCAAATAATGCCCTAAAGCAGAATAGCTGTCTACTGTTAATGTTCAGTAATATTCATTTTTTTAAGTATACTAACTTCTGTTGAATTTTTTTCAAAATAACAGAATTACTTAAAGGACCAAATGCTGAATTATTACATTTCCATGATATGTGAAAAGTAGAGATTGTACTAATGAAAACTATCTGATGACCAGAATCCAAAGTGTCCTAATTTTTAAATGAAGTTGTATAGAAAATATTAACTATGACACTTGAAATAACTTTAGAAGAGTAGCCATAATTAAAATATCACCAGTTTTCTATAGTTATTTAGGTACATTATGTAAATAAGATTAATAGTTCAAACCATATTTCCTGTAGCTTCATTATGAAATTTCTCCAATTTAAATGTAATTTTTAGGAAACGAAGAAAAAGTTACAATATTTGGATCCTCATACAACTTATTTGACTGGTTTAACTAAATCTGTAAATTCAGTCTGCCAGTGGTCAGACTGAATGAGTCTTTGAGCAGCTTTTCTTCTGAGTTGCTGTAGTTAAGCCTGCAGACTGAGAAATAAAAGAACTGAATTTGGCTTTAACATCCCAGTCCATGAGTTCTGAGGCAGAATCAGAAGGTAGTATTTGTCTTTTGTATGAGATGACCTCATAATGCGAGAAGGACCATGAGGCTTACAGCTGACAAAATTTGATTGGCTTCACTGTATAAGTCTTTTTAATAAATAGACTACCACAGATAAACAACAGTTGTCCAGAATCACTACTATCATGATCTATAAGAGATAGATTTTATGTCTCTGAGTTAGAAGCAAATATCAAACTGAACGTACCTTTGCTTTTCTGTCTTCTCTGTAGTTCTGGATGGTACTCATTATGTGCATAACTAACACTGTTTACTGTATGCTTCTGTCTGATCGAGTGCATGTTTTAAAAAAGAAAGTTACTGTTTGCTCGCTTAAAGTTAAATGTTATAAATTTAAACATGTTCATGTATAATCAGTTTGTTGAGCATGTGTTCACACCCTGTCACATGATTATTTCCTCTACTCAGAATGCTGCTTACAAACACAACACAGTTAACCTTGGCATGCTGCCCTATGGAGGTATTTCAGCAATGCATGCAGGCAGAAGCATGACTTTAAACTTGCAGACTAAGTCTAAATTTGATCTACAAGAACTACCTCTTCAGAAAGTAAGTATAGACTGCCCTACATGTGTCAGCATACCAAAGCCAATTAATGTTGTTTGCTCACTTAATGTGTTTAGGCTATACATTCAACCCTGCTTAGAGACTCTCACGAGTCCATAAAGCATAAGGGCAAATAATGTAGAGCCTGAACTCTTAGCTGCTAAATGAATATTTGTAGCTAGACGGATTATCAGGTTCCTGCTTTATAGCTTTGCTTTTTGGATTGAGCAGGTACATGGCTTTTTGTGTTGCTTTAAGTCTCATTTTTCATATTATTATTCATTTTCTTTTTCTTTTATTCTTTGTTTATATATATATAGAGAGAGAGAGAGTGAGAGAGAGAGAGAGAGAAAGAGAGAGAGAGAAAGAGAGATAGCCTTATCTTCTCTTGCTAATGCGTTCTAAGAACAGAGCTAGAAATTATTATTGGATTTCCATTGACCTCTTTGGAAAAGAAAGAGTCCTAAATTGGAATGGAAATTAAATGGTCCACACTTCGAAATGCTTTTTCAGCCCATTTTCTTCACAGGGAATATTACACGGAAGTAAAACATGAGAAACAAGTGTGTGACTTCGCAAGCAAATTGTTACTCATCCTAGGCTAATTTGAAAGTAGCAAGTTCACATAATTTTAAAAGAAAATGTAGGCTCCTTTGAAAGAGAATACACTGTAAGAGGAAATATTTCCATTGTGAAAGAAACATTTCTGCTTCTTTTATTCAGCCAAAACTGAGAATGCACATTTTTACCTGTTTAAATTGATTAATGCCTGCTGTCTTGGTTACATTTTGATGGAAACTAATGAGTCATTTTTACACAATATGTCGTTATGACTTTATTATTAATATAGTCATTAGCCTAGCAATTTTTTATGAGGAAAAGCAATGCAAAGTGGGGAAAACAGAATGACAGCAGCCTCCAAACATTTCTCTCCTAGTAAAATTAATGACTATATGGAACAAACTCCACAAACTCCCATCCCGGGAAAATGAGGGTCAAAAGACCTCAAATTCATGTTTTATTGTCAAATTAGTCTTAATTACAATCCCTAACTCTGGATTATTTGCTTCCCATTGTGAGCAGAGAAATAAAATCAAAGACACATTTATATTCACAGCTTTAGCATCACTTTGGAAAATAAAAACCTAACTAAATTAAGAACATTTGAATGTTGTTCTCCCCTGTCCTCAGTCTTCTGTTGGAGGACCAGTGGTATGTAGGCAACTTTCTCTTCAGGGAGGAAAACAATGCCATAATTTGTGGTGTTTGCCAATGTCAGTGAAATAAACACTCCCTCTACAGCCAGTTTCAAAGAACTGACTTAACATCCCTGAAGGCAGCCTGGAACTTGAGTATAGATGGTTCTTGTAAGCTAATACTCATTGCTTTCAATACACTACTATCAGCAAGACCCTTTTTGCAGGAGACCCAACTTTAAGGGAATCTGTTCTTCATGTTCTATCAGATGCCCAGGGTTTTCCTCCTCGGCCCTAACAAAACCTGTTTTCAAAAAGGCCTTGAAACCTATTAGCACTAATAGGTGAGATATCACAATTTTAATAGGCACCTATCCTGGAGGTGCCTATTAATTAGTAGACAGTTTCTAATAGAAATCAAATCCTTAAACTGAAATGATGGAATTTCAAAATTCAGTGAGATGAGAGAGGTCTTGGAATGAAGGAAGCTATTGCTTGAATACCTTGAAACTGTACCTTTTTTTCCCTAATTTTTGGCCCTATTTACTCATCAATCTATAGAATAATGCAGATATAGTCAAAGTTTGAAAAATAGTAATATACTTTGAAGCACTCTTTCTGAATGTCTAAATTATCTCCAGATATAATTTAGGCATCTTTGTATTGCTGTATTAATTTTCTGATGTTGTTTGGTGTACCCTAGAAAATGGATTCATTAACAATTACTGTAGTTCAGGATGACCTCTGACAGACATGTTGCCGAGTTATAACATGTAGAGACTCTTTAGCTTTCCTCAGTTTGGCACAGGCATGACCTTAATGAATTGTCTTTGGAAGCTACATTAAACTGCAAACCAAGAATAATTCAACTATTAAAAGACTCCATCTGAAAATGAATTATCATTGATATTGTGTTATCCACACAAAAAGAGAAAGAGGAAAACAGAGAAGGCAGGGGATGGAAAAAGAACAGAGTCAGGGCCACTATTCCGTCACCACCAAAATATATTTTTTAACGATTTTATTTATTTTATTTTTAGACAGAGAAGAAGGGAGAGAGAAAGAGGGGGAGAAACATCAATGTGTGGTTGCCTCTCACCCTCCCCCTACTGGGGACCTGACCCTCAACCCAAGCATGTGCCCTGACTGGGGAATCGAACCGGCAACCCTTTGGTTCGCAGGCCAATGCTCAATCCACTGAGCTACACCAACCAGGACACCACCAAAATATTTTATGACCCAAAATTATCAGTCCAAGGCCTCTGAACTTTAGGCCTTTAGGCACCTGGAACATCTTTCTTCCTCTGCTGCCACCGCAGGAACTTTATCAGGTTTGGTCAGTGATTGGTGCTTACTCTATTTTGAGACTAGTTCAGCCTCTGCTTTCTCCTATGGACTCCAATCTAATTCTCTGCCCCTTCACCTTTGTGTGCAAATATGTCTGTTCTGCAGAGTTTCTTTAATCCAAAAATTTGTATGGTTTTTGTGCTAGGCTTCCCTCTCACCTTCTCTTGAAATGCAGCCTTTCGCTTCTCCCCTCCTGGATCCACTGAGCATTGTCGCTAACTGGCCCCATGCCCGAGGCTCAGTTTCCCTGAACTCTTCCCTACAGGAAAGGAGACAGACAAAGCCGATTTTCCTTTGATTTACAAATGCATAAAAATCAATTACAACACTTTTATCTTGCTTCTTAAGATAATAAAATTAATATCATATATTTACAATTTCCTTGCAGCCTCTAAATATATGTTAGCCATGAGAATTCCACTGAAATGCAAAATAAGATCAACTTATAAACACATATTTTCAACAGATAAAATTGAAAAGTTGTTCATTCTCCCATGGAAATCTGGAGTTGGCTTTTTACTCATAAAATTCCTGAATGATAATACCGGTCATCTCCGGTTAGTTAGGTGCTGTGGCAAATGACTCTGGGGCATCCTGCAAAGAATAAATGAATGAAGCATCCTAAGGACTCTAAATTAACATTTTCACATAAAGCACCTACTTTTGTGCAGCGGTTCCCTCCACAGGGATCATTCAGGTGCTGAAATCCAGAACCCTTTCCCACACTCTCTGCTTGCCAAGCCTTCCCTTTGGCAATCAGAAGAAAGGAGCAGTTTTTGTATTTCCTCTGTCACCTTGAGACTGTCTTTTTGTAAGTTATGGGCCCAGAGAAGAGAGACTTTTTCGATTCCTGCCTTCCCTGACCCCGCCATTTTGGTAATTAATAGAAAGGTGCTATTTGTGTGTTGAGATCCTGACTCAGCACATTATTTCTCTTTTGGTTTGTGATTCTTTTTTTTTTTTTTTTTTTTAGTTTACCAAAACACATCTAGTTATTTTTTTGTCAACTTTCTTTAAACAAATTTGTACTAAACTAATTAAAGGATATAACTATCTGTGAATGAAGATTGAAAGACACCGTATTTGATAAGGTATTTATACAGCAAATATTTATGTGAACTGAAAGGGAAGATTTTCCCAGATTTTACCATGTTTTGAATATTTCCAATGTTGTCATATTTATTACATCCCAAGTTGAGTATTATACATTTTTCATGGATTACAAGCTAAACATAGGCTTTCTATTCTAATAGTAAATTATATTTTCTAATGTAATTTTATGGAACCTCTTAAGATATTAAAAGAATGGGCATAAATACAAAAAAAATTAGTTTAATAAATTTAATTTATTGTTTTTACAAAATTTATTGATGATTATTCCAATTTCCTACAAAATTAATGGTACTTATATTCAGAATATTTAACATGTAAATCAGCTATTAAATTACAAAACTTTCATATTTTCTATCCATTCATTCATTCATTCATTTACTCATTTATCATTTATTTACTGCCTCTCCAAAAAGCATTTAAGGCAAGTTTCTATGATGTTATTAATGGCTCCATGTGCTTTTTCGGATGTGTATTGGTTGTAATTGAACTTAGCTATTGTCTTGAAATTTTATGTTATCAGAGAGAATTATAATACAGGTGACCCTTGAACAGCATGGGTTTGATATGAACAGACCCACTTACATGTGGATATTTTTCAATAAATACTGTACATGTATTTTCTCTCTTTTATGATTTTTTAAATAATATTTTATTTACTCTAGTTTATTGTACGGATACAATATAGAATACATATAATATACAAAGTACCTGTTAACCAACTTTGTGTTATCGGTAAGCCTACTGGTCAACAGCAGGCTATTCGGGGGAGTTACAAGTTATATGTGGATTTTCAACTGCACAGCAGTTGGCACACCTAACCCCATATCGTTCAAGGGTCAGCTGGATTGTAAAATGTCAGTTCAAACCACCATTTATATTATACAGATTAATGGTAGAATAAATAAATATTTAGATAGAAGTAGAATAACGAATAGGATTTATTGAGAATCCACTGGATACCCGGTACCATGACATACTTTAAATATGTTTTTTCATACAACCCTCACAAAAAGCCTCATAGGGAGTATTTATCTTTATTGTATAGATGAGAAGTCTGAGCCTCCTGTGTCACAGAAAAGAAGACACCTGTATTTTCACTGGTTTACTATTGTAACCCCTGCTCCTAGCGTATTAGCAGCTGAATTTGAATCTGACTCTGCTTGGCACCTAAGTCACTGCTGTTTCTATTCTATGACAGTGCCTTCTCAAATGTTTGTAAAACCTGACATTTCCTTAGATCATACCTCATAACAGTTGATAAAGCTCTTTTATATACCCTGTTATCTCACATCATCTTCATAACGATCCAGAAAAGTAGATATCATGAGACCCAAAACATTTTCCATGTGCTACAGGTAGACGCTTTCTTAATTAGCTGAGCTTAATAAATGCCTTTTCTTAGTGGATCTATGCAAATAGCACCAACATTTTATCTGCATTTATTTACTCTAGTTCCAAGGGTTACATACTTGATGCAATTTTTTTTCCTAAAAGCAAAGGAAGATTTACATGGCACCTTCAGGGCAATTTATACCTAAAGCTTCTATTGATCTTGCTGCATTTATTATTGGCTACCTACCCTCAAGAAGGATTCTCTTAACTTTCTAATTATGCAAAATGTTTTTATCTTGTAAACTATATACATTTTATCTTATAAATGACATCATAGACAGTAGTAAAAATTACCAAAATAATGTTAGTTTTCAAACAGATGCTTCTTCATCATTATTATAGAAGGCTGATTTAAAAATCATCTGGACATTACCTTATCGTCTTCAAACTGAACCTTGTGATATAATACTTTAGATCCAAGGTTGGCATATATTTGCCTTTATAATACCTACTTTTAAAATATATATATGCATGAAAAGAATAATGTAACAATAATTTCACTGGAAATGCTTTGGGGAAAATTATTTTTAATGCGTTTTTGGAGTCTATGGTAATGCCTTTCATGAACTGTGTGACAATTACTAAGCTCTTAAGGGATACCTCCCAAGATCTTTGCAAAGTGCCAAATTCTAATACCACGTTTACGTAAGTTCTCTGACAAAATGTAGTAAGTGAATTTCCCAAGCCTTTATTGCACCCATCAATTAGCAAACGAAAACAAAGCCACTGGATCAGCTAAGTTCACTTGCTCTTATTTGTGAATCTGTCCTCACATATGGATACACATATACACATGCATGCACACACTCATATACAGGCTCACACATACACAGATATATTTAGAGGGGCACATGCACATGCATATTCATGGACATTTATGTCTCAGCAGAATTAGAAATTACTCCCTCCTATAGACATGTGTGATCATTCACAGAAGTCACAATCATAAATGTTAAATCTTCAAATGTCCACAGTAGTCTTTGGGACCCGCATCTATTCAACAAAACTTTTACAAGCATTACTGAATTTCTTAAATACAATTTGTTATTTTTCAGTAAATCACACTGACCATTTTCTCTATTATTTTGAAATATTACAGAATTTAGAAGCTGGGAGAAGGGTGCAGATGACAATTTTCCAAGTCTTCTATATATAATTGGATATATGTGGTGCGGATATAAAGATTTATTTTTAATCTTTTAAAGTATCTAAATAAAGTGTCTAGAATGTGGTACTAAAAATAATTAAAGTAATAACTTAAACTCAATTTAATTATTTTGTATGAAATAATAATTTCAACAGTGATAACTTCACTACTATTTTTTATATTTTTCCCTTGCTCCTTTTAACCTTCTACAGAATTTTAACTAGGCAACTCCATTTAGACACAGTTCAGTAGCACTTTATCAAAAGTACAATTTTTTGTTAATAGCTATGCTCCTTTGGGGAAAGAATGTGAATCTACCATATAATTATCTTTTGGTTCCCCCCTCTCAAACATTAATAAATTGTTTTCAAGATCTGTTTCTACAAACTTAACTCATCTTCCTTAAAAACAAAAAGAATGGAACAGTCTTGAAATCAATAAAGAAACTTGTTTTCAGGCAATTTCCTTAATTTTGCTGTCTAATGAAAGTATTTTTTATATATCTGCATGTTCATGTTTCCATTGGCCATAATATAAACCAAGTGGTACAACTACTGATCCTAATTTCAAAAGAAACAGAGTAATTTCTAAACTAATGAAGAACCTATATTATATTAGGAATTTAACTAAAGAGTTGTAGCGTTTTTTTACACCAGAAAGAATTTTGCAATTCTCAGTTGCTCCTTAGGACTAGGAGTCATGTCTGGCCAACTGAACCAAGTTTAGTGGAGGAAATAGGGATGAGGATGATATGGAGGAAAAAAAAAGATACCTGTGTTGAAGTCTCGCCACTTCTCAAAAATCTGTGATGCACACGCCTAGCCGAATGAATGCATTTATTATGCCACTTCACTGGCAAAGAAGCCAAGCCAGAAAAAAGCATGGGCCATAATGCCTACCCTGAATAATACTTTAACTGCTTAATTTTAATAATTTTATATTGTTATACTTTAATATCTAGAAAAATTGTGTGTGGGCATATGCAAGCATATTAACCTGGAAGAAGTAAAGACTAGAAAATTAATGCTTAAAGACAGACAGACTTTATATAGTTATTTGTTTTTTTTCCAAATATGTACTTTAAATGTGTTATCTACATTTGATTTTCAAACACGAGGGAATCTATTCCTAACTAACCCAGGAGCTCCAATTCAATACCTTTTTTTCTCTTTTTTCACACTTTGTGATTGGCACTTGAAAAAGACATTCGCATGGCCAAAGTATAAGAAGAAAACTGAGTTTTCTCCTTACTTTTCACTGTATCCATTAGACCATAGGAAAGCTTCATCTAGTGTCATAATAAATCTTATTTGCTAAAAGTCCCAAACAACACTTTTTAAAAATGCCTGTGGTCAGAACCCAGACAGGGTGGCTCTATGTTTCCTAAGGGAGAACAGCTAGGACTATTCCACACGATCCGAGGTGGCCTGACGAGCAGCTCCTGGCTGCCGTGCTGTAAGAGGATAGTCCAGCTCCCCCGTTGTAGGGCTAGAGGACGACACCTCACCCTGAGTGCAGCTCTACAGACACGCTCTGACCTGGCTGTATTCATCTGTAGTGACCCTTCCAAACATTGCATAAAATGGATAGGAAACACAAAACATAATATGTCGCTCATAAGAATGCTCCAGGAAATCAAGTAGTTAGTACCTGTGTGTCCTGTAGGTTAGGGGAGGAGAAAGCGTCTGAAAAGTTAATCTGCTTTCAGAAGAAAAATATCCCACTACTATCTCTCCATGGCGTGTGATTACTTGCTAGCACTCAGGTCGGACTGTGAAGGACCTCCCAAATGTCTAATGTGAATAATAATAAAGATGGGAATTATTATAGTTAAAAATTATAAGCAATAAATCAGTGAAAATAAAATATATATGGAGTTTAAACTTTAATGCATAAGTGACCTATATGAACAAATTTAGAATTAAAGTCATGATTTATTTATACTGTGACTCTAATAGTACAATATGCTTTATGTTGTTTTCATTTTCCCCTCAAAGCTATCTGCAGATAATGTCATACAACCATGAATCTTACACTATGCTAGTGTTAACAATATTTTGGATTAGTGCAAGAAATATGCTCCCAGAATCAGAACAGCCTTATAAAATTTGTTTTAGGCTATGGTTTAGAATATTGGAAGTTACATACTGTATTAATACGGTTTTTACTTATACTCTAAATGGTAATATCACACTAAAAATTCAAGCAAGTTTTAAATGTGGTTTTTATCACTTGATTAATTTTATTATGATTTTTTAAATTCAGGTAATGTAAATAATCTAAACTTTTCTCTAAAATTCAATAATAACTCTAAGATTGTTATTTTAGTTAAATTTCTCACTGCTTCCAAAAAGCTGTCAATTTATAATTTTTTACTGAGTAAAAAGTGTATAATAATACTTTCAGTTCAGGGTATATATATTTCTGTAATTAAACAAAATTATTTTTATAATAATCATTAGGGACTCTTTTCAGAAAACTATGATAAACTTTTATTACATCACTAAAGAATGCCATACCATTTTTGCAATAGACCCCGTCCCAGCAAAGCAACATTTTGGACAATGGACAAGAAGATATATCTCCTAGTGGCCAATGGAATCCTTATCCTCTTGGGAGGCGGGATGTACCTCCGGACACCATTACTAAAAAGGTAACCAATTTTAAGTTAATGACAAACTATTAACTGTGCACCTCCATTGTAATGTGTAATCCATGGCTTATGTCTTAACATCATTTCTAACTTTGTGATAAATTGAGGCTAAATATTCTCTCACTATGAGGAGATTGGTTAACTGTAAGTACATTGAAAAGGGTTAAAAATGAACATTGCCAAATGTTCGGAGCTGGTAATAAATGTTTACAAACAACATTCTGCCACCTCTCTGCAGATCCTAGCACCTATCACTAGTGCCTGGCACCCATCTTTGCAGTGCAGGTACAGGAGGGTGTGTGACATCTGCTCTGACTCTCCTGGTTTCAGCATCATGGTGTAGCCAATTTGCATACAATGAAATTTGACTATAAAAAGATAGATTTGCATTTCTGAAGTTGTAGCCATTTATTGATCTAGGCATTCATTTAATAAATACTTAGTGAACCCAGTAGCACTATGTTCTGAGCAGTTGCTAGATTCTAGGGGACAAAAATTAATTAAGTACAGTGTCTTACCTCTAGGATCTTTTAGTCTAATGAGGTAGGCTGAGTGATGTGTAGGTAGTTATAAGACTACATGTTAAGATATCACAAAGAGTGTCAAAAATACTCTTAGGAGAAGATAATTGCAAGATATATGGGGGACAGAGGATTCGTTTTCCAGAATATATTTTTTCAACTCCTACAAATCAATAAGAAAAGACATACAATACAATAAATATTTTTAAAAATTGAATCTTTCCAACAAGAAAATGAAAAAAAGAGATGCTATTTTATACTGGCTAGGCTTAGAAAAATTAAGTCTGAAAAATAGAAGTTGTTTGTAAATATAAGAGCAATTGAAACTCTTTTATACTGCTTGTCGAATAAAAAGCACAGTCACTTTGGTAACACATTACCTTATAAGGCTAAACATGCACATACCCTACATTCCAATAATCTCCTCCATAAGATATTATTCTAGGAAAACTCCTGTACATGTCAATCAAGATACTTGTCATGTCGAGGATGGCAGAACGTTGGAAAAACCCAATGTCTACCACCATGAAATTGTGTACATAAATTCTGTTATTCACACAAAGGAATATTTTACAGCCATTGAAATTAGCTAAATATAATTATGATAATTTGTATAAATTTTTCAAATGTGATTTAAGTGAAAAATGAGTTTCAGAAGACGGTACACATCAAGAATGCCATATTTATAAATCTCAAAAATGAGCATAATTAAAATATATTGTTTAGACATAAAGTACAAGAGTGAGAAAACTACTTCTGTAAGGGAATGGTTAACAAAAAATAGAAGTATTGTTATGTCTAAAAGGGAAGCTGAAGGTAGGATTAAGGAGGAAGCCAGTATTATTGGTACCATTCTATTTCTTAGGTTGAATTGTGGTTCTGACACTGTACTTCTTAAGTTCACGACTGTTCATTTTATAATTGTGCTTTATAGCTTATGTATACACTAGCTAATCACATACGTTCCTTGTAACCTAGGTGATTTTACCCTTGATGATGACTTCAGTGCTTTTAATATATATAAAAAATATCAAATTATTTACCCAAAATAATTGTTAACACCCTGATTTTCAGGTGTTACACATATTATTACTCTGCCTATCAAGCGATATTCAGCACTGCAGATAACTAAAATATAGTGTGATTAGTGCTGCAAAGATGGGATTCTGTGCTTTGAGGGCACCTGTTTAATAAAGCAGCTAAAAAAAGTCAAGATAAAAGAGTGGTGTAAAATAAAGCTGGAGGGGTTAGCATAAGCCAGCTCAAGCCGAGGTTTGTTGTGATGGAAATGGGAAGGAAAATATTGAACTACTTTAAACAGGGCAAAGACATGATTAAATTTTCCTTCAAAGAGCACTGATAGCTTTTCAGAGAATGAATTGGAGAGGAAAGAGACTAGAGGCAACTGAACCAGGTAAGAAACCTCTATTGTAATCCAGGGGAGAGTAGATGGAACCGATGGGTGGTAGAGAGAAATGCATAGATTCAATATATTCCTAAAAGTTAGACTGGACACAGGGCATAAGAGTTAAATGACAGCTCCAAGGTTGATACACAGGTTTCCAACTGGGGCAAGTGAGTGATGATAAGCACCCAGATGGGAAATACAAAAAGAGTAATAAGTGGAAGTGGAGGAGGAAGGGGGCTTACGTTTTAATGTGTTGATTTGTTGTATTGTTGGGACATCTGAGTGGAAATGCTTAGTGGGTATTTGTATACATTTACCTGAAGTTTAGGATAGAACTTGTAGTTGGAGATACAAACTTAGCAATCATCAAACTGAGCCATGAGTGAGACAGATGGATAACACAGAACTCCACGGAGCACCAATATTTAAGAGATGTTCATAGGGAGAAGAGAGAAGGAATAACTAAAGTCTTTTTTCAGTAAGGTTCTTTCCATGGCGAGTTATAAAAACATTCAAGGGAAACAGCCTTGAATATTAAGGAAATACTTAGCTAACATAAGAAGCAGTAAAAATGTAGGGTAAGGCTCAGATTTCGTTTTCTGTTATATAATTTTAAACTTAGGATTTCTCCCTCCTCTCTCTTCCATTTATATTGTTGGTTTTATCCTAAAATTAGTTCCCCTCAGTACAGAGTATATAGAGACAGAAACCTAGAAAACTCAAGAAAGGAGTATCCTTTTGAATGAAAAGAAAGAATATTTTTGTGATGGAATATGGAAGGCCATTTTTAAGATGGAAGACACATGATCATATTTAAAGACTGATGGGAAGAAGCCTTTGGTAAAGCGGAGATTGAAAATCTCAGACAGAGAAGGAAGGAAATCTGCTACTTTATGAGGATAGAAGAGGAGATGAAGCTGATGGCTAGAAATTAAAGGAGTCCCTGTCACAGCCTAGGGCAGATTGCCTGATCACAGGAGGAAACCATATGAACGTACACCACTGCAAAGGACAACTGTAATTTTCCCATACAAGGAAAAGCCCTATTCATTTATTATTAATACTCTGGATTGAACTGAAAGGTGCTTACAGGGTACATTTGTACATCCATTTTACATGAACTCTGCTTCCAGAGCCCATAAAATTATGTTTAATCATATCATCAATACAAATCATGATGATCATTTTTTTGCTTTTTATGTGCTTTAAGAACTCCATGCAATCCTATATTGATCAAACATTTGTGAGCTTGTTAATCTTCTTAAAGTTTAGAATAATTGTTTAATCTTTCTGAAAATTTTATTAACCTTCTATACTCCTTGTCAAATGTGAAATAATATGTCTTTAAAATGGTATCTGTCTTTCATGTGTAAGCTCATTTGTATATTCTTCCTACTATCATAATAAGCATTTTCTGACTACCCCATGTTATAGTTCCGAGATTTTAGAACCTATATGTCTACTACAGGGAGCAGAGAGAATAAAGGATATTTTAAATATTCAAATTTAGTTTTTATTATATATTTATTGAATATATCAAGTTAATATTCAGTGAGAATTAACCTAAGGAAATGAAAATGGTAACAGAGTTATTTGCCTGGGCTGCAAGACTTACCAAAATAGGTGTGAAAATTGTACTACTATTTACTGGGTTTATATTATATTCTATAATGAATTTTTTTCATCAACATTACTTCTGCAGTTGTTGCAAAGTACGTAGTCATTAGGCTAGACAGAATAAGAGTAGAAAATTAGAAATTGAACTGCAAATGGAATGGAGACTCAAAGGAGAATAAATGGAGAAGTCTTAGCCAGCACCTCATTCGAGCCTCTTTCTCAAAGTCTCTACAGATTTTTTTCATCGTTATCTCTGTGCCTAGAGATACTACTAGGATGCTACCACTGTGATATTATTACTATGTAGTCCTGGTACCGTGATACTACTGTGATCAGAAACCACTGTGCTACTGCCGAGAGTCAGCAGGGAATCCTTTGTAGAGAGGCTTTGATTGAACTAGTGGCTCTCTGTTCTGGCTATCACAGCTCTTTGGTTTAACTAACATTGGTAATACTTATGGCTATGGCTAGTGTACTTCAAGTACTACAGTAGAACAAATGTAGGTACTCTCCAAGCTGTGGATCCAGAGATTGAGACACAAAATAATTAGATGAAAAAGTGTTTATCAGAAAGAATTTTGTTCCTGTACCTGTCATAGGCCTATGTAACAGAGTGGCTAGTCCATGGCAAAATGTTGTGTTAAATAAATCCTGACTTTTCCAAAAGTAGTAACAAAGGATAGTAGTTTTTTAAATTTTCTCTTGTTGCATCAGTCTCCAAAACTTCAAATTCTGAATTCCATTAATTGAAAAAGTCTGGGAATCACTGCTAGAAGAACATATCACAGAACATGTAAATCTCCCCCTGAATTCCAGACAGCACCACTTGAGCACTTTAAGAACTGCTATTACAACCTTGCAATGGCAGAAAACTTACAGTGCTTTCAGAGGGAGTATCGGTGTTTTAGGGTCCTCACACCACTGCCTTCACTGCTGCATCTATCAGATAATGTCGTTGTCACCGTGGTAAGAACTATTTTGTACCATATATTAAACATCACTGTCTGCCAGGCATTGTGCTAAATGCTTTGATGCATTCTTATTCTAATCCTCACAACCGCCGTATTAGGTAAGCAGTGCTATTTTTATCCATCTCATAAAAGAAAAGACTGGGTTTAGGTTTTCTCAGAGACTTCAAGTTTAGGTTAGGTTACTTGGCAAGATGACATGAGTGACTAAATATTTTACATTACTCTCCTATATCTAACAGAAACATATATGAAGGTCATAGTATAAAATAAAAATGAAAGTCATAAATTATAAAATTTGATAGAATCCTCCATAGGAATGACAAGGCTGTTTTTCCCTAATTCTGAAATGACAAGCTCTCTTTAAAAAAGTATTGAGAGTCTTAAATAGGTTAAATATCTCTGAGGAGGTTTAAAATTGAAGGATAGTGCTGGAAGGGTATGTTAAAATGTTGCAGCAGAACACCACTGGAGCAAAAAAGCTAAAGGGACATGGTAAAACAAATGAAACAAAATATTCCCCTTCTGGAAAGAGTAACTAAAGAGCCTTCAAAATCCTAGCAATATTAAATCTGAAAATTCTTTAAACGTAGGGGCTGGACCTGCAAAGGTCTCTTTTAGCATGGTCTCTTTAGCATTGACTCTTCTCTCCCCAAATGTCTACTATTCCAGTTTAAGAGTGGTGATAATAATAAAGATGGGTATCAAGGGTCAGCATCAGGAGGGACACAGCTGAGGGGAAAGTATTAAAAATGCAACTCTTTTAGTCCTGGCTCCCCAACTTGCCCATTAGGCTGAATTTGCCCATAATTTTCACACATCTATGATGCCAGCTGAGCCATGAAGTGCTTCGGGATTGCCAGTTGTTTGTCATCTCTGAGGTATGCCCAGGAACTGTTAGGAGAAACAAAAAGAAATTTAAAAGAAATTGTATGTGTTTTTTGGTCATTTTGCTGTTCTTATTCTTTCTTTCACAGGCCCCCAAATTGGGACTTTTGCTTTTTTAAACCATCTTAAGAATTTTTTTTTTAATTTTTAAGTTTCTCGAAAAGAATATTCATTCCTTATTTTAAGTTTGGCGTTTGTCATATTTCTTAGTATAATTCACTTTACTGTTTTTTTGTACATATTTAGAAGGATAAGGCCTAAAATATCTTTTGAAAATCTTAAGTTGCTTTGCTATTGACCATATGACCACGTCATTGTTTCTGTTTTAAAATAGCTGAATCAAATTACTTCTGGAATTGATTTTTCACTTGGAAACTAAAGTCAGTCTACTGTAGGACTTTTCAGGGAGTAAAAATAAACTGAAGCCATTTTTAAATGGGAAGTAAATGTTTCAAGATACTATATTTAAAAATCATCTTAACCTATACATTTAATAATTTAAATAAAAGCATTTTATTGTTATGCTTTAAAATTTTCATCTGAAATATAATCAAGTTTTAGTCACAGAAAAGTAGTTTTCTCCAAACTTCTTGCCATTAAAAACAAATATTGCTATTAGTGTTATATGTGGAACTGGAATAAAAATAGCTACAGCCCAGGCCTGTGGGGCTCAGTTGGTTGGAGAGCCATCTCATACACCAAAAGTCTGGGGTTCAGTTCTCAGTCAGTGCACATACTAAGGTTGTGGGTTCAACTCCCGGTTGGGGAGCGTATAGATGGCAGCCAGTCAATGTTTCTCTCTCACATTAATGCTTCTCTCTTTCTCTCTCTCCCTTCCCCTTTCTCTAAAATTAATAAACATTTTTAATCTAAAAAAATAGCTGCATTTCTTAGCTTTTGTAATTTAACTGGGACTGGGCAATAGTGCTTTTGGAATCCCTTACACTAGAGGTGAAGGGGAGAGTGGATATAGCTCACTTACACAGGAATAGAGGAAAATCTGGAAAGGATAAGAAAGAGGGGTGAAAATTTAAATGCTGAAAAATGTTGGGATGGCAGAAAGTAGGGTAAACATTGAGGCTATAATTGAGCAAGTCCAGACGTAGAAGAAGCAGATATGAAAATCAACTGGGTAAACCTTGTGTATAAAAGATAGGAAGGAAATAGAAATGTTTTTTATTTCTATCAACAACATCAGAATCAAGAATATCTGTTGTAATTTAAAGTAAAATTGGGTTAAAAAAATGATTTGAAACTTTAGTGATTTTCAGTGCCATAGCTAAACTCTCCTTTTGTGCAGAAGGAAATATGTCAGGTAGTTAACTTTTGCCTGAGGCTTTGTATTTTTTTCCTCCCAAAGCAATATACATTATTATCAGAGAAGAACCCCCAGGAGTATTGCCTCAATTTTTCAGTCCATAAGCAAATGAGAACAATCTTCTCTATCACTGTGAGTGATGCCAAGCACAATCCTGGCTCCCTCTTCTCTGATTCTCTTCCCTATGCCTCATTTTTCTCCACTGATAGGAGCAAATTTTACTCTGGTTAGAGTAAATTTTTCTTCTGCTACACTGGGCCATCACTGAAACTCAAAAACTAATTGGAATCCTTTATAGGAGTCATTTTGAACTCAAACATTTTTCTGAACATTAGGAAAAGAGATCTTTCTGAATCAATGGATAGCTAGAGACTCTCCTTGCTTCCCGCATCCTCTTCGTGTACCCACTCATGCTGGCGTCACTTAGCACTTCGTACTGAGCAACATAAAGAGCGCATTGATGTCCGTGGTGCTGGCCTAGTCTCCAGAAGAAGCTGAGCTGCAGGAAGAAATAGTAGACAAATGTATTCACTGCTAGTGAGTTTCACCCAAAATATAAGAAATAAGTCGGGGGAAAGGTAGATTGATGAAGTCATACAATGACAGACTTTTTTTAATTTAGATATTTTATTGATTATGCTATTACAGTTACCCCAATTTTCCCCCTTTGCCCCCCTCTACCCAGTATCTCCCATTCCCTCTGGCAATCACCCCCTTAGTTTATGTCTGTCAGTCATGCATATAAGTTTTTTTGCTATTCCATTTCCTATACTGTTCTTAACATCCTCCTGTTTATTCTGAACCTACCAATTTGTACTTCTTAATCCGCTCACCTTTTTCCCCATCAGTCCCCTTCCCCCACCCAGCTGATAACCCTTCAAATGATCTCCATACCTATGATTCTGTTTCCCGTTCTGCTTGTTTGCTTAGTTTATGTTTTAGACTCAACTGTTGATGGCTGTAAATTTATTGCCATTTTAATATTAATAGTTTTGATCATTAGTTTATTTAAGAAAATAGTTCATTTTCTTAAATAAGTTTCTTTAACTTTTCATATAATAAGGGCTTGGTGATGATGAACTCCCTTAGCCTTTACCTTGTCTAGGAAATATTTTATCTGCCCTTGCATTCTAAATGACAGCTTTGCTAGATAGAGTAATCTAGGTTGTAGGTCCTTGTTTTTCATCACTTTTAATACTTCTTGCCCATTCCTTCTTGCCTGCAAAGTTTCTTTTGAGAAATCAGCTGACAGGCCCTTTAAGAGGAGATACCTGAGAATCCCAGTTTCTTCTGCTGTCCCAACCTCCACTGGTTTCCACAGCCAGAAGTTAAGGGGACTTGTCTTCCCAGAATTGTAACCATGGGCTTGTTGGTCTGGTGTGGGGCTGGGATCCCTCAATCCTGAGGTATCCCTCCTACTTTTTATCTACTGCATATTGGTGTGGGACTACCCGTTCCATGCCTCCACATCTCCACATCTCTACCCCTCCTACCTGTCTGGATGAATGTGACTTTTTTAATTTGTTGGTTGTCAGACTTCCATACAGCTCGATTTTCTGATGATTCTAGGTTACAGGTTCCATCTCTGGTCCCGGTACAACTGATGCTTCTCTCACGTCCATATTTCTCTCTCTCCATTCCTCACTCTCAGTCTGTATGGATGTAGTTTTTTAATTCTGTAGTTGTCAGTCTTCCATTCACCTCAGTTTCTGCTGGTTCTGAGAGGTGGTTATTCTGTATTTTAGTTGTAATCTTGATGTGGCTTTGTGAAGATATAAACCATGTTTATCTATGCCACCATAGGTAAACAAAAAACCTGTTAACATAACCTGTTGCCCCCAGAGAGACATTTCTTACACAAATATCTGCAGACTTTTTTCTCTTAAACAAAAGCCACTTTTTTCAGGGGACATAAGTTTTAAAAGGAGGGTGGAACAGTGGGAAAATAGTAGATGTACTCAATTAAAAAACAACCTCTCTCTCCAGCCCGGATTTTGAAAATGACTCTCTAGATCTGCATTAATGCAACTCTACTTTCCTTGCAAGTATCCAGAAATAATCTGAAACTGATTATTTGTGTAAATTGTTCAGGATCCATTCCTTAATTTTCTCTTTAGGTTGAAAAAGAGGGTTTTAAGCACAGTTTCAATGACATCAGTTGCCTGGGAGTTGAACATGTGCATCATCACAAATATCTCTTCAGGTTAGGAGCGTTTAAGAGTAGGAGGGGTAGGTAGGTGAAAATTATATCTTATGTGACTTTTGTGTTAAGAATAAATTATTGATGACATTGTTAGTCATCTACCAAACACCTATTGGAGGTTCTTTGAAGTTTCTGGTGCTTATATTTAGTGACCAATTAAGACACCCACTAGTATTCCCTACCTAACAAATATATGCCTCTGTCTCTGTTAGGCTATAGCCTCAACATATAGAATAAATAACAGGTACTGTTTTAGAACAGGATAAAAATGCATTGTCTGTGGCTGTACAAGTTAAAATGTGTAGAATGATCCAACGAACAATTACAGGAATTATAAGCTAAGGGTTCAAATCTAATCTTTAGAATTTCAAGTTACACTCCTTTTCTGTTAGCAGCATCAGAACTGTCATTCAGATTAATTAAATGTACTCTTTTTAAAACATAGATTATTGATTGTTATCATGTCACCTTTTCTGATAAGTCAGTGCAAACATGCCTTTTGCTATACTAGAGAAATAAGAATAAATACATCCAATTAGATTCAAGGCCTCCCATAATTGCAAATTATTGATATAAGAGAAAGAAGGCTAAGAGAAATGTATGTAAAAACTTGCTTGTTAAACAAAAATTAATTGCCAAAGCAAGAGGACATGGCCTATAGGAAGTCAAAAATTTCATGAAAATGGGACCCTTCAGATTTAGTACTATGTACTTAGTAACAGTAGCTGAATCAGAAGATGGGTTTGAAGAAATCAATAAAATAATTTCCTCTATTTAATGATCCATTTCAAATATTTATTTCATTAATCTAAACATCTGAGATGATGCATTTTTAATCCATTGATTTTAGTATTATTTAATTTATAGATTTTTTTAAACTTACTCTATTTTATTATATCACTAAGTTTGTTCTCAAAAATAATGCAGATAGGAGGTTGTGGAAATGTAAATGGAAAAATTCTTTTCTAACATAAAGCTCTTTGTGACAGCTGAATGAAATATTTTTTAGTTTTAAAATCAGTTCTTTAATTGAATTTTCTACTTAACACAACATTAATTATTTAACTAACAAAGCACGCCCCTTTATTTCCTAATAACAGTGCAAAGAACACAGCTGTCTCCAGTAGCAAAGGACTTCACTGTCATAAATCAGGATTGTTCTCATCCAGACTGGCTCTAAATTATTTCCTTAATAAAAGTTCAAACCTAAACAGTGTCTATCAAAAGGCTATTAAGTCAGAGGCAGAATAAAAACATCCCACAAACTAAAGCAATAGAAAGAATGTCAGATTAAAACTACTTATTCCATCAACTCTTGACATAGGTATTCCTTAAAACTATTGTACCTCAGAAAATTGAGATAACTCAATCACAGTTATACTATCTTCATTGCGGAAGAAATCTAAAAGCCACAAAAAATTACAGAACTAGTCCAATGCAATAAAAATATCCATGATTGAGCATGTAATGTGAGGACTGAAACAACATGTCAACTGGTACATGATCAAGGACTATTGCCAACTAGAAGGTGTCAAAATGATGAGATTCTGGTTCCTGCCACGTGGTTTGTATCTGACTTACTCTACTATCTACGGTTCTCAGAAATCTTTTGGGTGAAAGAAATGATCATCAAACCTTTATTGTTACTGTTAACCTCTTCCTTCTTATTTTATTTTAAGAAAGTTTAAGTCAGCATGGTCACAGAACAAATGGTAGGGTGAAAAGTGTAGATTAAACTCTGATTTCATCATTTTTGATTATGGATCCTCCACCTTTTTTTCCTTTGGTTAATAACTCCTAATTCCATAGCTAGGCTTTAGAAGTTGACATTTAATCATAGAAGAATGAGCTCATAGAGATTCGATAAGCCAGAAATAACCATGTGCACATAGCAGCCAGCTGCCAGCCTCGGGCATATGTGCTGCAGGGGAAACCCTACTGCCTCACTTTTTATCTGTCATTTGAGGCACTGGAGTATATCATCAGTCTTTGGTTTTTGAACGCTTAAGATCAGCAAACATCTGGACGCCCCCCCTCTCAAATACTGCACTGTGACAGCAGAATGAAGTGTCACCAAATCCTCAGGGCAGAAGAAAGAACATCTTCCTGCCCTTCTCTTTCAAACTTCAGACCTCCCTTCCATGTATTGTTCAAGTTTGTCTTCTATGACTAAACGAGAGAACAAAGGTTTTTGGCACCAAAACTGCCCTAACTAAGTACAAATAAAACAAGAAGAGAAAAATAAGCTTAATCATTTGGTTGCCAGAGTCATAAAACAATATTTACAATACATATTCGGCACTGTAAACACGCTTAACATACACACTCTCTTCTCATTTATACAACAGCCCTACAGGACTAAAAGGTAGGGGCATGAAATTGAGGAACACGAGATTGGAGCCCAGTGCGTCTGGTTCTGCAGCCTGGTCCAATCACTATGTTATATAACTAACATATTATATCCCACCCACCCCATACAACCAAAAAAAAGAATCAGAAAATATTATAGCATAGACCTGTTGTCGTAGTAAATAGCCCTCAATATCAGACATATATTTGCTCATATATTTAGCTAGTACTTTTGGGTACAACTTGGTATTGTGTCTTATGTTTCATTGCTCAAAAGAGAGAGAGAAGCCCTGGCACCAGTCGTATATTTTAAAAGAATTTTTGAGTCCTCTTCAACTTATTTTTCGTGACCTGCTCATGGATCAAATATTTTACATATTTCTGAAAGGGCTTGTTTTCCAAGCCTTTATTTTCTTTAGTCTAAAATATTGACAGGTTCTTTATTTACCTTTATGAATCTCAGAAGGAATAGAATCAGGAGCCTACTTACAGGTCATTCTACCATATAGAATTTGTTTCCTTTTATTAATTTTATTCCTCAAAAATTTAGGGCATCAAAGTTCCTGATTATATCCCCTGAGATTCTTACTTCTCCATCCTGTTTCATGGTCTCCATTTTCCACAAAATAACCTAGGTCCTGTCACCAAAACCTCTTATGAAAGGGACAAAACTGCACTGAATATTGAAGCAAGCCCTGCAACATAATTACCCTAATACAGAAAAAACCAACTATGTACTAAGCTGCAGAAAAAAACATTATCTCAATGATTTTCTTATTTCTTTAGATCTTACTTTTTATTTCTTTTAAGCAGGAGTGCAGGAGAGACTGTGAGCCTTCACTTTTCATTTAATGGCCCTTGAGTCCATTAAACTTCACTGTTCAGTTTCCTCGTCTGGGGAGACAGTGATGCATGGCTTGTAGAGCAGGTCTGAACATTTATCACGGCACCTAGCACATAAGTGTTTAAATAATGGTAGCTACTATAGTTTTTATTATTTTAGGTAAAAATGTGCAAATTATCGACAAGCAAAAGCTTTATTTAGCTTTGTTCCTAACAGCAGGTTGTTAAAGAGACCAAGGTCATAAATTAGCATCTCTTTTGAGTTACTTACACATGAATAGGCAATACGCTTCACCTGGACAGTTGTCTTGAAAACATATACCACGATGGGGATAGAGGTATCTAGGGGAAAAAATGAAGGTGAATCACAGTAACCTAAAACATTAGACATATTAGTGAAGAGTGAGTAGTATTGGCTCTACTTACGGCAGAATTTTTTTTTTTTAAATTTGTGTACAAGTTGCTGTCTCTCTCTCTCTCTATAAAAAAAAAAGGCCCCTTCACGCAATCTGAAACAAATCCATAATTTACTGCTTGCTAACAAATAACTTGTAAAGCATAGTGTCTCTGATCAAGATAGAATTTAGGGGAAGCATAGAGTTCAGGTATTGGTAGATTTTCAGAAGTTGGAATATTTAGGAGTTCACTGACCTTGAACTAGGGAAACATGGTTACTTGAGTGAGACTGTTGCTGATTATCTAACTTTCAGGTGCCTTTCTGAAACAACCTGTCATTGATTAATTACAAGTTTAAAATAAGTTCAAATTGGTGGTTATTTATTGCTATGGCCAAAGGACAGTCAGACCTTTACTCAGCAGATAAGAACTTTTTATTCTCATTGCCATTATTGAGTATTTACTATGGACCAGTAATATGCTCAATGTATTACGTTATCTTTTTTAATCCTCATAATATTCTGTGAAGCGCTTATTATTATCTACAGTTTTAATATGATAAGCAAAGGGCTTCGTTAACTTGCATAAGATTGCATAACTAAAAAGTGACAGAACCAAGAATAAAACCCAGATTCATCTGACTCCAAAGGCTGTGTTATCTGTACTGCCACTATTAAATTTTTAAATTAACTCCTGGCATTTCTATAACCCTTCACTTCTATAATTTTGTCATTTCAAGAATGTCATACAAATAGAATTATACAATATCATCCAGTAACCTTTTGGGATTGGCTTTTTTTTTTTTTTTTTTTTGGTTTTACTCAGCATACTTCTCTGGAGAGTCATTTAGGTTGTTGTGGATCAATGGTTTCCTCCTTTTCATTGTTGATTAGTATTCTAAGGTATGGATATATCACAGCTTTTTTTAACCACTCACCCACTGAAGGAAACCTAGATTTCAAGTTTGGAACTGTTATGAAGAAACTCACTCTAAAAATTCATGGACAAGATAAATGCCTAGGAATGTAATTGCTGGATCTTATGGTACTTGCATGTTTAGCACTTTTTAAGGAACTGCCAAATATTTTTCCAAAGTGGCTCTACAATTTTGGATTTCCTTCAGCAGGCTATGAGTGATCCAATTTCTCATCATTGTCAGCATTTGTCGTTGTCACGATGTTTTATTTTAGTCATTCTGGTCTGTAGTAATATCTCATTGGGATTTTAATTTGTATTTCTCTAATAGCTAATGATGTTGAAAATCTTTTCATATGCTTATTTGCTGCCATTTGTATATCCCCTTTGGTGAAATAGCTCTTCATGTCTTTTGACCATTATTCTAAATGAATTGTTTAATTTGTTACTGTCAGGTTTTGAGGGTTTTTAAATATATTCTGAATACTATCCTTTGTCAAATTTGTAATTTCCTAATATTTTCTCAAATTCTGTAGCTTGCTTCCTCATCCTCCTAACATTTTACATTTAAATCTATGGTTTGTTTTGAATTAACCTTGGTGTAAGATGTGACATAGGTCAAGGTTCATTTATTTTGCCTGTGGATTGCAAATGGTTGTGCCAACATCATTTGCTGAAAAGACTATCTCTCATCCATCGAATTGCTTTTGCATCTTTTCCAAAAATCATTTGGCCTTTTTTCTTGTGGGCCTATTTATGGGTTCCCTGATCCATTCCATTTATCTACCTGTCTGTCCTTCTGCCAATACTACACATCATAATCTTGAAGTCAGGCTGATTCTTCTCACCTTATTCTTCTTTTTCAAAATTGTGTTAGCTATTCTAGCTTCATTGTCTTTCAATATAAAGTTTAGAATAATATTATTTATAAATATAAAAAATCTTTCTGGGGTTTTGATAGGACTTTGTTAAACTCGTATATCAGTTTAAAGAGAATTTACATTTTCACTGTGTTAAGTCTCCCAATCCATAAATATGTTTCTCCATTTATTTAAACCTTTGACATCTTTCTTCAGCACTGCACACTTTTCAGCATATAAACCTTGTACAAGCTTTGTCTAATCTACACCTAAGTATTTTACTTGTTCTGAGTGACCGTGTATGGTATTATTGCATTTAAATTTCAGTGTCTACATGTTAATTGCTAACATACATAAATACTCTTGCTCTTGTCTCTTGTGACCTTGCTGAGTCCACTTGTTCTAGGAAAATTTTGTGAATCTTTAGGATGTTCTAGATAGACAGTTACATAATCTGTAGATAAAGACATTTGACTTCTCCCCCTCCATCTGTATGCCTTTTATTTCCTTCTCTTACCTTATTCTACCAACTAGAACTTCCAGCATTTTGCTGAGTAGGAGTGGTGAGTGTGGACATGTTCCTTGTTCTTGATCTTAGAGAAAAAGCATTCATTTTTTTCACGTAAGTTTTAAGTTAGCTATAAGTTTTTTGTAGATGCTATTATCAAGCTGAGGAATTCTCCATTTCTGTATTTCTGAGTTTTCATCACAAATGGATGCTGAATTTTGCCAAATATATTCTGCTTCCATTTATATGATCACATGATTTTTTTCTGTAGCCCATTAATAAGGTTTAATGCATTTGTTGATTTTCAAACATTGGACATGCTGTATAATTCTCTCTATATATTGCTGAATTCTATTTGCCAGTATTTTTAAAGGATTTTTGCATTTATATTCATAAATGGTATTGCTCTACAGTTTTCTTTTACTTCTTTTTGTTTCTGTCCTTATCTGGTGTTATTGGGATAATACTACTGGTTTCATAAAATACATTGCAATATGTCCCCTCCTCTTTTATTATTTGGAAAAGAGTGAGTAAATTGGTATTAATTCCTACCTAAATATTCAGTAGAATTTCTGGGCCTGGAGATATCTTTTCTGGGAGTTTTTAAATTACTGATTCCAGTCTTGATAGTTGCAATGCTTTTCAAGTTATCTATTTCACATTGGGTGAGTTATGGTAGTTTGTGCTTTTCAAGGAAGTGACCCATTTCATACAGGTCGTCAAATTTGTGTGTAGAGTTATAGCATTACCTTATTATCCTTATGATATCTGCAGGAGCTGTAGTCATGTCCCATTCTTTATTCCTGATGTTGGTAATTAGTGTGTGTGTTTTTCTTATTCAGTCTTGCTTGAAATGTGTCAATCTTATGCTCTTCTCAAAAAAACAGCTCTTTTTGTTTCTTTTATTTTTTGTTATTTATTTTCGATATCTTTTATTTCTGCTCTTATTATTTCCTTCTTTCTCCTTGCTTGGGTTTTATTTGACTTCTTGTTTTATAAGCTCTTGAGATAGGATTTTAATTATTGATTTGAGGTTTCTTTTCTTTTAGTACATGCATTTAGTGCTATTAATTTCCCTCTCAGCACTGCTTTCATTATGTTCCATAAATTTGATATTGTATTTTCATTTACATTAAGTTCAGGGTATTGTGTTATTTCCCTTGAGGCTTTCTTCTTTGACCCATGGATTGTTTAAAACTGTGTTGTTTAGTTTACATGTGTTTGGATATTTTTCTTTCATCATTCTATCACTGATTTCTAGTTTGATTCCTCTATGGTTAGAAAAGACATTCTGTGTGATTTCAATGTTTTTAAATTTGTTTAGATTTATTTTCCAGTGCAGGATATGATCTATCTAAGGAAATATTCTGTAGGACGCATAGATGGAGAACAGATAACAGTTAGTATGGGTGGAGGGCTTAGGGGTTGAAGGAATTGAGCAAAAAGGAAAAAGGACTCATGGACATGGGCAACTGTGTAGTGATTGCTGGGGGGAGGAGGGTATAAGGGGACTAAACGGTAATGGGAAAAAATATAATGAAGATTAAATTAAAAGAAAAAAATAAGTAAATATTCTGTAGGAATTTGAAGAAAATGTGTTTTATGCTGCTGTCAGGTAGAATGTTCCCTAGGTGATCTATTGGTTGATAGTGTTGTTGAGTTTTTTCTATATTGTAGCTAATTTGTATTCTAGTGCTTCTATCAGTTGTTGAGAAAGGGGTGTTGAAATGTCCAATTATAATTGTGGATTTATCCATCTCTCTTTCAGTTCTATCAATTTTGCTTTACATCTACATATTTGCATCCCTGTTGTTTGTTATGTACACATTTAGGATTGCTATAACTTCTTGGTGGATTGACCCTTTTTTATTATATAATACCCCTTATCTCTACCATATTTTCTTTGTTCTGAAATCTACTTTATCTAGTATTAATATAATCACTTTTTTCCTTGTATTAACATTTGTATATGTTTTTGATCCTTTTCTTTTCTGCCTCCCTCTGTAGTTATAGTTGAGTGATTTCTTGTAGTCTGCATATAGTCGAATGACATTCTTTAATCCACTCTGTCACAATCTCTTTTAATTTGTGTATTTAGTCCCTTTGCATTTAAAAATTTACACATTAAGGTTTGTTTTAATTCAATTTTTGCTTTCTGTTTGTTCTCTCATTCTCTCTCTCTCTCTTTTGGCTTTGGGGTGTGTGTGTGTGTGTGTGCGCGCGCACGTGTGTGTATGTCCTATAAGTTATTTGGGTTATCAGCTCCAAGTCTGAGATATATGACACAAAAATAAAATTGAATGAATTCACCACCAATATTTTTACTTGGCTACCAGATCCCTAGATGATCCACTTTCTTCTATCCACTCTGCAGGGTTTTCTTATATTTGTTTGCATATAATGTCCAAGGTTTTTAATTTTTCTTAATGGACAGAATAGAGGAAAGTATGCCTACTCAATCTGCCTGGACGTGAAAGTCCTACTGTCTCAATTTTTAAAACTTAACCTGAATGTTAAAAGGAAGAATATGCAGAATGCATGGTGTTGCTAGAAGGTGATAGGACTTTTTGTTGTTGTTTTATTGAATATAAAATTACTGAAACTGACTCACGTCAATGAGTGCTGTTGATACCTTGAAATCAATTACCAAATTGTCCTTTATAGATGATTCTGTGTTGTTAAAATTGCTTCCACACATTTTTAGAACTCTTTTGAACTTAATTTTAGAGAATGATTGTGTCCATTTTCATATTCTTAGTACTATAAATTGTCATCCTTTGATGTTATGTTTGATTTTTTGAAGGAACCCCAAATGGCTAAAAAGTCAAGATGGGCAGTAGTAAAACAAATGACCAGATTGGGTAATATACTTCTCAGCCTAACACTCTTTTCTAAGAGAATTGTGTGAACCAAAATATTGTTGTAGTGAGAAAGTCATTTCTTTTATATCATATAAAATCTTCCAAACACTTTAAATTTTCACATAGTAAGCTTTATGCACTGTGGGATGAATTGTGCAGAAGGGTAGCAAATCAACATTCCTTTTCTGTGGTGTTGACATTAATGTTTCCTTGGGTCCTACGGAAATTGGAGTTTTTCCCTTTAAAGTTTGACAATATGTTTTTGGGTCAACTTGAAAACTCTGTATTCCATCACTATTCTCCTCAACTACATGTTATTTTGTCCAACCTCCCCTTGAAAGTTCAAAACAAATGTCAAATCTTCTCTATTTCTCTTTATCATTCAGGACATGTAGCACAGACTTTACAGAAACCTTCTTGTTCAAATTCCCCTTCAGTATGAGTCAGTGTTCTCTAGCTAACCCTCTGTTTGAATAAATCCAGTCTCTGACATTTTCTACATTTTCATCAGTCTTTTGTACTTCACCGTGAGCATCCTTATTACTTTTCTTAAGCCTTTGTGCCAGTCAAAAAAACTTCCTCGTTGTAGTCCTCCACACCATAATTGTTCTTTTAGATATCTTGTGTCCTTTTTGTTTGCTTAACTTCACACAAAATTTAATGTTAATTCCTTGCTTTCTCCGGCTGTCATTCCCCATTCACTGCAGCCTATAGCCCAGTCAAAGGACTGCTGCTGATGCAAACAGAATCGTTTTACAGCAGATTCCTTCTAAGCCCACTGTATGTTTTGAGAAGTCATATAAGAACATGAGCTTTGTCACTTCATAATCATGGGAAGACTACTGAGTTCACAGAGCATCAGCCTGTTTGCTTCACTATAAAACTCTAAGTCATAGGCATAGGATCTAAAAGATAAGAGACCTAATTCAATTAAGTAAGAATGGCTCTTTAGCAAATTGAAGAACTGCTAAAGATATTTAATACATTCCACCTCAACAACCTGATCCTTTTGATCTTCATCATGACTCCTTTTCAATGCACTATGATAGTCATAGCCAGACAGCCTTGGTTCAAATGCTGGTCCTGCCAGTTTACCAGGTGGCAAATGACTTGGGAAAGTTATTTAGTCTCTCCAAGCCTTAGTTTTCTCCTCAGTAAAACTGGACAATAATAATTATCTCTAGTGATGTTATACAGATTAAAGGATACAATACATGTAAGTTTTAGCGCATTCTCTGGCAACTAGTGTTTGGACGGTAGCTATTATATATTAAATGCCAGTTACTGTGCCAGCCATTAAAGATGTCAAGTAAGATATGGTACTAGCCCTCCAGCTCCAAACTGAAGTATAATCCAGAGCTCAAACTGTCCCATGAGAAGGGAAAAATACAGCAGGAAAATAAATCTAAAGGCTATTACCATTCTATAATAAATAGATTTCGTTTTATACCCTCGGATAGACCATTGCCAGAATATTCTAACCAATGAAGTGATTATTAAGTAGTCATTATTGATTTTCTCATGCAGATTGCTCTTGATGGAACTCTAGTTTTGTTCTGGATCCCTCTGAGTTTTTCTGGGTATTAAAATTCCTTGCTTGTCTCTGTGATCACTTTTCATTAAACTGCCAGTCTTCCTCTTTCGCACTGACTCAAGCACTGACTGAAGACCCAGAATATTATGTCAGTGGAGATGAGAAGCAGGTATAAATGTGAAATCAACTGACTGTTCGGCAGCCAGGCCAGTCAGCCTTAGTCAGCCTCTATACCCCCAGCTCCTTTAACTTTAGGAATCATTTTCTCTAACAACTCAGCATGCCAATGAGTTCATTCGGAGTATAGCAATTCAGAATGTGATACTGTGCGTATCATGGCTTTTCTCTCCTCCCAAACAAGAGAACATGAAATTTCATAGAGATAGGAGAGAATTCAATTTGCAGTAAGGAAAAACTTGACCAGAAGGGTGTTCAATTTTCTAAAATGGCTGATAAGGAAATAGATACAATAAAGAAATACACATTTGCCCTTTACATAATTATCTTAGTTATGTTTATGATGTTATAGTTTTGTGATTACTGGTTAATTGTATTGGACAGTACTGGGTTACTAACTGTTTTCACTGTGTTGGTATAGCCTGACAGGTATTACCTTTTTTTTAAGGTATTTCTTTTTTGTATCTTTTCCTCAGTTTCTCATGACTGAAGTATCTTTGCTGTTTTTGAATGTGAAAATTGTACATGATACCAAGACAAGCAGCTAGACATCTAAAAATATAATCAAATGGTTATTTACTTTGCCCTACATATGGCCAAATAATAATTTTGAATATTTTCTTCGCTGAAATTACCTCATATATGGAATCAAGCAATATGCCTTTCATCTTCAATTTTTTTTCCATGATCACTGTCATTTCCAGTTGTCTCTGATATTGTTCTTCTTAAAAACTTTTTAAAATATTAAAATTAATCTCATCATTGAATACTTGTTTAATAATTATTCCTTTATTCATCCAACCTGATTTTTCATAGTAATCAAAATCTTGATTAGTCAGGAAAATTCACAGGTTTTCTTAGCAAATGAATTCTAAGGTGAAATTATTTTTGAATTTCAAATCATCTACCCTTAAAAGATCAAAAAATGCAAAATGAATTCAGGAAGTAAACTCTCAGATTTTTCCATAGTAATAGGTGAAGTACCAGGCACTACTACTGATGAGCATTGACTTCCTGTGTTAGATTTCCATGTTAAACCGTTCTTAATTTTAAAAGACGTATTTTATGTTACCAGCTCACAAAGAGAACTGCTTGCTTGGTAAAAAAAGATGTCAGGTAGAGTGACTGAAGCAGCTAAAAAGAAAGAGAGAAAACAGGAGCGAACAAAGGAACAGGTGTTTGCACTATATCATTTAAAGGTGGGAGACCACAGTGAGAATGCCCTCTCTCCTCCATAACTGCCTAAAAATTAAGAAATGATCATTGTAATTTTAGAGGTGCTGAGGAACCCCTGAAAGCTCATCATGAGATGACCTGCATACAAAGCTCACTTGAAGACCTTTCCAGATCTAGTGTTTCCACAGGCTACCGATACTCACAGGAATTTATTGCATGATTAATTTTCAATGCAACTTAAAGATTCCAAAACAATACTCTTGATTTGAAAATGCAGAAAATTAATAAAAGGTGATTATATTCATGTGAGCAATCTCATTAAGCAATTGTGACATAAAAGAAAGTATGTAATTCAATTCTTTTGTTTCAGAATTAAGAACCAGGTTGTATCATTTTCCCCTTGATGTTTCATATGTTAACATCTCTCTCCCTGGTATTTTTCAAAATGAAATGCCTTATAGAACTTCATTTTATTTTTAAGTTGTGACTTCTTTTTCTTCTTAAAATTTCTTAGACAACTTTGTTCCTTTAAAATGGGAGTTAAAAAAAACTTTAACAAACCACCAGATGACTACAAATGTATTTAGTGCAAACTGGCTCCAGTATTAACATTGTCACAAAGCACAGTAGGCAGATCCTTGCTGCTTTTCATTATCTTTTCCAGCCATGGCCGCAAGCCCAAATAAGACCAATTGACCAGAGAGATATTCTGTATGTATTTTCTGCTTTAATCACATCCTGTCAACACCATGAATCTTCATCTGACAGGTTATCTTCTCCACAGGCAGGCAGCCATATCCAGACCTTGATGGGGTCCCAAAGCCTTCAGCACCGCAGCCGTGAGCAGCAGCCATACGAGGGAAACATAAACAAAGTGACCATCCAGCAGTTCCAGTCACCATTGCCTATTCAGATCCCCTCTACACAGGCCACCCGGGGACCTCAGCCTGGACGGTGCTTAATTCAAACGAAAGGGCAAAGGAGTATGGATGGATATCCAGAGCAGGTGAGCAGTGTTTTCACAATTGATGAGTTTCGGGAAATGTACAGGGAAGTCCAATAAATCCTGGTTCGTCTTCCCTCATTAATGCAGTCTGGGACACATTAACGCCATCACCATGTCGAATGGAGTGGAGCACTCTTCGTGGGGATTTTATCATTATTTTCAGGGAGCGAGGACGGCAACGTATAGGAATGGGCGGTTGGTAAAATGCCCATTTTTCAAAATGAAACGCCATATAGAACTTCATTTTATTTTTAAGTTGTGACTTCTTCTTCATCTTAAAATTTCTTAGACAATTTTGTTCCTTGAAAATGGGAGTTAAAATAAACTTCGGCAGACCACCAGATGGAGAAAATGATGGATCCAGAAAGTTTTTCTGGTTTATCCTACAACCTCGCCTCCTGACTCCCCACTCCAATTTAGCTCCACAGCAAAATGGGGTGTTACAAAGGCTTCAGTAGAGGAGGGGTGGTTACCAAGGCTGCTGGTGAAATTGACCAGAAGCCTTTGGGGTGTTACAAAGGTTTCAATAGAGGAGGTGTGCTTACTGAGGCCGCTGGCGAAATTGACAGTATGAAAAGTAAACTGTATATCCCTCTCTATTTGTGGGAACATTTTTTAAAAGGCCTGCCTTCTGATTGTTGAATACTACAGAGATAAAGCTTGCCATGAAGAAAATGATAAACAACAGCTAGAAGGGAAACATTTCTGCAATGCTCTAAAAGCTGCTGATAAATGCCATGGAACTCAAAGAATGGCTGCTCTTCTGACCCAGCTAAAATTAGAGTTTGCTTTTCCATCAGAAGAGCCTGTTTTTCTTCCTTCAGAGCAGAAAACTGAATAAGAGCTCAGCTATTGAGTTATATTAAGTTTAGAAAGTAAGACATTAAGATCTTAATACTTATAAACTTAATTTTTCTTTCATTCTTCAGATAATTAGGCAAAGCTGACTTGCCTAATTCACTAAATCCTTTTTATGGTGTATAAAGGTTTCACTTTATTATTAACTCAAAGCTTCACATATTACCCACCTTATTTTCTGAACATATCAGACAAGATTATCTTCATTTTCAAGTTTTTGCTTTCTGTTGTTATGAGCCGCTTATTATTTGGATCCCAGATCTAGACATTTCCTCTACTTCTTAATACCCTTCTTGAAGCTGAGATTATGTATTAATCATTCTCAGAATCATAGATATTTATAAGGATAATTTTTTTCTATCCTGCCTTGATCTAGGCCAAATGTTGGATTTAAGGTAAAATAAATCAGACATGTACCTTTAATGAGGTAATGATGTGAGGTTTTTAATTTTCCAGAGATTCTAAAAAGTTAATGAAGTTTTAAAGTATGCTTTACTAAAGGCATCTAGAAGGTTAAAAATTGTTCATATCTCCTCCCTTGCAAATATTATAAGCTCAATTCAGTTCTCTGACTTAGTTATTCCTAATAGCATCTACATGTTTTTCTCCAAGAATCAATGCATTTAAAAGTTCACTGAGACCAATGCCCTCTATCTTCACCTATCTTGAATAGTAAATTTAGTTATTAGCATACACTTATTCTGAACACATTAAATTTAAAGTTTTTTTTACATTATCCCTCTAATAACACTTAAATTGTATAGTTTGACTAATGAGAGGATTACTAACTTTTAAAATTTACGTGCTTATTAAATTTAAAACATCATGTTTCAGAGATTGTATTTAGAGTTGTTTGCAAGTGTTTTGATTCGCCACTCTAAAAACCATGAGGTGCTGTTGAGTGGTATTAGTTCTTTGCATATTTTGGAGATTAAATCCTTGTCAGATGTATCACTGGTGAAATGTTCTCCCATACAGTGGGTTCCCTATTTGTCTTTCTGATGGTTTATTTAGTTTTATAGAAGCTTTTTAATTTGATGTAGTCCCGTATGTTTATTTTCTGCTTTCTTTCCAGTGACTTTGGAGATATATCAGCAAAAATATTGTACATTTAATATCTGAGATTTTACCCCCTATGTTTTATTCTAGGGTTTTTATGGTTTCATGACTTACATTTAAGTCTTTTCTCCATTTTGAGTTTATTTTTGAGTACGGTGTAATTTGGAGGTCTGGTTTCATTTATTACATGTACCAGTCCACTTTTCCCAACACCATTGTTTGAAGAGACCGTCTTTGCTCCATTGTATGCTCTTGCCCCCTTTGTCAAATAGCAATTGCTTGAACAGGTGTGGGTTTATTCCTGGGCTCTCTGTTTTGTTCCATTGATCTATTTGTCTGTACTTATGCTAGTACCAGGCTGCTTTTATTACGGTGACCTCATGGAATAGTTTGATAAGTGCATTGTGATACCTCCAGCTTTGTTCTTCTCTTATAAGATTTCTGAGGTTTATTTGGGGTCTTTTTTGGCTCCATATAAATTTTTGGAGTATTCGTTCTAGTTCTGTAGAGTACACCACTGGTATTTTAATAGGAATTGTGTTGAATGTATAGATTCCTTTGGGTAGAATAGCCATTTTAACGGTGTTAATTCTTCCAGTCCACGAACGTGTTATACACCTCCGCTTATTTGTTTCTTCCTGAATTTCTTTCTTCAGTGGCCTACAGTTTTCAGAGTACGGATCTTTTACTTCCTTGGTTAAATTTATTCCAAGGTACCTTATTTTTTTGTTGCAATAGAAAATGGAATTGTTTTCTTAGTTTCTCTTTCTGATAGCTCATTATTGGTGTATAAAAATGCCATCAATTTCTGGGTATTAATTTTGTATCCTGCTACTTTGCCAAATTTATTTTTTAGGTCTAGTAGTTTTTTGGTAGAGTGTTTAGGGTTTTCTATGTACAATATCAGATGAACAACCCAATTAAGAAATGGGAAAAAGACCTGAATAGACACTTCTCCAAAGAGAACATACAGAGTGCTTGTAGACATATGAAAAAATGCCAACATCACTAATCATCAAAGAAATGCAAAGTAAAACCACAATGAGATATCACCTCACACCTGTCAGAATGGCCATCATTAATAAATCAACAAAGAACAAGTGCTGGCAAGAATGTGGAAAAAAGGGAACCCTAGTGCACTGTTGGTGGGAATGCAGACTGGTACAGTCACTGTGGAAAACAGTAATGGAATTTCCTTTAAAAATTAAAAACAGGACTGCCTTTTGATCCAGCGATTCTGCTGCTAGGAATATACCCTAAGAATCCCAAATCACCAATTCAAAAGAACTTATGCACCCCTATGTTCATAGCGGCACTATTTAGAGTAGCCCAGTGCTGGAAGCAGCCTAAGTGCCCATCAGCAGATGAGTAGATCAAAAAACTGTGGTACATTTATGCAACGGAATGCTACGCAGCAGAAAGAAAGAAGAGACTCCTATATTTTGCAGCAGCATCAATGAAACTACAGAATGTTATGCTAAATGAAATAAGCCAGGCCATGAAAGACAAATACCATGTGATCTCACCTATAAGAGGAATCTAATGAACACAATAAACCAATGAACAAAATAGTATCAGAAGCTTAGATACATAAAACAGACTCAAAGCTGCTGGAAAGGAGGGTGGGAGAGACAGGATGAAAGATGGTGAAGGGATTAATCAAAGAACATTTATGCACAACCTGTGGACATGGACAACAATATGTATTTGGCTTGGGGTAGGGAAAGAGTTGGGCTGAATGGAGGTGGGGGAAGGGAGAAAAAGTGGGAACAAGTATACAGCATAAACAATAAAAATAAAATAAAATAAAAATATGAGAACATCCACTCACTTTCACTGAGAAATAAAAACCTAAACATTCAATGGTTCTATTAAGAAGAGACTGAAGTATGAAGAAGTCCTCTGCAAAGAAGAGCCCCACACTTCATTTAATGCTGTGCTGTTGCCAACTCTTAATTCTTCTTTTTTAAATATCTTATTTATTTTATTTTTAGAGAGAGGGGAAGGTAGGGAGAAAGAGTGGGAGTGAAACATCAATGCCAGAGAGAAACATCAATTGGTTGCCTCTCACACACCCCCTACAGGGGACCTGGTCCACAACTCAGGCATTGAAGTGTCTGGTATCTGTGCCCTGACTGGGAATAGAACCGGTGACGTTTTGGTTTGTGGACAATGCCCAACCCACTGAGCCATACCAGCCAGGGGTGCCAACTTTTAATCCTTAAAAATTGTTGTACTAAGAGCCTCACATTTTCATTTTACACCAGGCTTAACTAGTTATATAGCTGGTCTTGCTTTACATACTATTTCATTTAATCCTCACAAGAATCTTCTTTCCTTTTTACAAATGAGTAATCAGAGAAAATAAGTAACTTGTGAAAGATACAATTGGTCAAGCTGTAATTTTAACCTAGTTTTATTTGACCCAATACCCAAGTTCTATGTACCAATCTTCTATTAAATTAGCAACATGATCTCAGATACTTATCTGCTTTGGCCTTGGTGTCCTGTTCTGTTAAATGATATTAATTAAATCAGCTTCAGCTACAATTCAGAATTATAAAACTGCTGTATGCAAGACAGAGTGCTGACTTGAACTCACATGAACACTTTCTATGCTTTGAAAAGCAAAAAGTACTGAACAAATGGAAAGTTTTATTTAAAAAAGCATACTTTTTTATCCCTTAATATGACTGAAGGAACTAATGCATTTCTAATCAAATTAAAATAAATTCCATATAGCAATAAAAATATATGCATTTAAAATTTCTATAATTTTATTAACCACTGTCACCCCAATAAATTTAATTTTTAAAAAAATTTAAATGCTACCACTGACAATATTGAATGAAGTAAAGTGAATACAATGTTTTACCTAGCCAGAGTACTTAACTTTGTTTAGCTGTTACGAAATATGTAACGAGGACTTTCAGTCAAGATGGCAGTGTAGGCAGACATGGCCCGCCTCTTCACACAACCACATCAAAACTACAACTAAAATAAAGAACAACTATCACTCAGAACCATCAGAAATTGAGTTAAATGAAGTCTGACAATTATGGAATTGAAGAAACTACATCCATTCAGACTGGTAGGAGGCACACAGATGTAGAATGGGCTTGTGTCTCACCTGCATATGGTGGACAAAAAATTTGGGAGGGCTATCTCAGGAGCAAAGAGTCTCAGCCCCACATCAGGCCTCTAATCCAGGGTTCCAGTGCCAGGAAGATAAATCACCACAACTTCTGGCTACAAAAAACAGCAGGGATTGAGTCAGTGGAAGGAACTGCTACAGCTACAAGCATTTCTTCTTAAAGAACCCACACACAGACTCACCTACTCAGACTCACTTCCCGTGAGCTCTAGCACCAGGAAGCTTAAAAGGCACCAGTGGTACACAGGGAGAAACTGAAGTGTCTGGCATCAAGGCAAGCAGAGGCTATTGTCCCTTTTCTAAATCCTCCCCTCTCGGAGCCGGCAAGCTGATGCCATATCTGAGACTCCATCAACATGACTAACACTGTTTAACCTGGTTTGGAGATCCCCAGAAACTCTGCCCCACCCAAATTGCTTTTCCATATGAATCACTGGTCTTGTCTCATGCTTCACAACTTCCTAAATCCTATCAAATAAGCAATAGAGGACCTCAGTGAGCCCCAGGTCTGGTACTAGCAGCAGATAGACTAGACTCATAACTTGACTTCTCCTGGGGATCTCCAAGCCCAGCACAAGTAGCAGCCATTTTAGATTGCTTTATAACTCAAGCAGGACGGCCCCAGGTAAAACACAGGTAGGGAATGACCTTGGGCTGCACCACCCAGGAAATCCCAGGGCCAGTGCACCCAGTGGATAGCTACAGACCACAATGGAGTACTACCACCCTGCCCCTGGACAGTTGATCCTCCACAGAGGGCAGAGGTTCATGGTAAATGGTCACAGCCAAACCTTGCAGCTGACTGGCCTGGGTAAATCCCTCCCAATGATCTGCCAACAGCAACCACACCTCAGCTACAAGAGGAGGTTGTACAGAACCCACACGAAAGGTGCACCTTGAGTACCCAGCTTGCATCATAGGGGAAGTTGTGCCACTGTACCCTACAGAATACCTACATTAGGGCATGCTACCAAGACACTAGCCAAAGCAGTTCTACCTAATACATAGAAACAAATACAGGGAAACAGTCAAGAGAACGAGACAAAGAAACATGGTCCAAATGAAAGAACAGGTCAAAACTCCAGAAAGAGAGCTAAATGAAATGGAGATAAACAATCTTTCAGATGCAGAGATCAAAACATTGGTTCTAAGGATGTTCAAGGGACTTAGTGAGGACTTCAACAGCATAAAAAAGATCCAGTCAGAAACTAAGGATACACTAATTGAAATAAAGAACAATTTACAGGGAAACAACATTAAAGTGGATGAAGCCAAGAACTAAATCAATGATTTGGAACCTAAGGAAGCAAAAAACAACCAATCAAAACAATAAGAAGAAAAAAGAATCCAAAAAAATGAGAATAGCATAAGCAGCCTCTGAGAGAGTTTCAAGAGGTCCAACATTCACATCATAGGGGTGCCAGAAGGAGAAGAGAAACAGCAAGAAATTGGAAATCTATGTGAAAAAATAATGAAAGAAAACTTCCCTAATTTGGTGAAGAAAATAGACATTCAAGTCCAGGAAGCACAGAAAGTCCCAAACAAGATAGATGCAAAGAGGCCCACTCCAAGACACATCTTAATTAAAAAGCCATGGTTAAAGATAAAGAAAGAATTTAAATGCAGCAAGAGAAAAGCAATCAATTACCAACAGAGGAGTTCCCATCAGACTATCATGTGATTTCTCAAAAGAAGGCTTGCAGTTTAGAAGGGATTAGCCAGACATATTCAGAGTCATGAAAAGCAGGAACCTACAACCAAGATTGCTCTACCCAATAAAACTATCATTTAGAATCAAAGGGCACAGATAAAGAGCTTCCTAGACAAGATAAAACTAAAAGAGTTCATCATCACCAAACCATTATTATATGAAATGTTAAAGGGACTTATTTAAGAGAAAGAAGATCAAAACTATGAACAATAAAATAGCAAAAAATAAAAATCTATCAACAATTGAATTTTAAAAACCAAACTAAGCAAACAAGAACAGAGACAGAATCAGGATACAGAAATCATTTTGATGGTTATTAGACAGGAAAGGGATGTGGAGGAATGGGTGAAGAGGTGAGACAGTTAAGAAATACAAATAGGTACTTACAGAATAGCCATGGGGATGTAGAGTATAAGAAATGGAGCAGCCAAAGAACTTATACACATGACCCATGGACATCAACAATGGTGTGGGGATTGACTGATGGGGGTGTGGCGTTGGGTGAATGGAGGAAAGGGGGAAAACTTAGGACAACTGTAATAACATAATCAATAAAGTATAATTTAAAAAAAATTTTTTTAAAGAAATAAATAGTAAACTTTGATGTTCCTACTCAGTGATGAAACCAAGTCAGTTTTCAAACTACCCATCACAATAAACCAGGGAGAAATACCCAAGAATTCTAAGATAATGCATTTATCTTTACCTGTTTATTTTTTCACATTCAGTATCAAGTCTGTTATGAAATAAAATATATAGACTACAGTTTTATGACAAGTGAAATAAGTCAGAGAAAGACAAATACCATATGGTTTCACTTATATGTGGAACCTAAAAAGCAAAACAAAACAAATGAACAAATAAAACAAAACAAAAACAGAACATCACAGAAACAGAGACCAAACATGATTGCAGGGGGGAGAGGAAATAGATGAAAAAGGTGAAGACAATATAGTTAGTAATACTGTTATAAGTTTGCACAGTGACAAATGATTAAAACACAGTGTGGGGACCACTTGTAAGGGATAGAAATGCTGAATCATATTGTACACCTAACATTATTGTATTATATAACAATTATACTTAAATTTTAAAACTTTTTAAATATAAATAAAATATAGAAGTGATTTTTAAACCATAAAGTGTTGCCCAGATTCAAGATATTAAGTTTCATAGACTAGAAATCTGATTCCTAATGTTGAATGTTCTTTTTAAAAATTATCTACAATACAAAACTATGTGCATGTCACTTGAAGTTCATTATCAGGGGATTTTACTTAGAGGAGTTATTTGAATGCATAAACCATTTTCATTTTTAATGAACATAATAGAGGATAAAAATCAGAGTTATATTAAGTAGAAAACTAAAGAAAACCAGAAAGTGAAGGCTTGACTCCCACTCTACATGAATAACTCTTAGCCATCTGAAGTAAGCCAGTCAGAGAAAGCCAAATACCATATGATTTCACTCATATGTAGAATCCAATGAACAAACTGAACTAACAAGCAAAACAGAGACAGACTCGTAGATGGAGAGCAGATAACAGCTAGTGGGAGAGGGGAGTTAGGGGGTGAAGGGTTTGAGCAAAAAAGAAAAAGGACTCATGGACATGGACAGCAGTGTGGTGATTGCTGGGGCAAGGCAGGTGTAAGGGGACTAAATGGTAATGGAAAAAATATAATAAAGATTATACATAAAAAAATAAAATACGTTTAAAAATTAAATAACTCTTAGCCACCAATCCATGCTATCAGCGCTCCCTTTGATTCTCAGTCCAAATGAAGAAACTTAAAGATTTTATTCATCTTATTCTCCCTTTCACATTATAATAATATTTTATATCAGTTGTTCTCAACTTCAACTGTATATTAGAATCTGTTCGAGATTTAAAACACACCGATGCCTTGACCTCATCCCTAAAGAAACTGATTTCATTAGTTTGGACGTGACCTTGGTAATGGGAATTTTTTTAGCTCTTCAGGTGATTTTATTGAGTAACCAAAGTGAGAACCAATATTTAAGATATTCTGTAGCTCAACAATTTACCAGCTGAACAATATAGTGTCATCATTACTATTTAAAATATACATAATTTGTCCATAGCATTTTTAATATTCTTGAAAGAAACTAACATTAACTTGGTTTTTCTCTTTTGCAAATGTATAATCCAAGGCAAAGCATATTTATGGATATGCGGATACTAATGCAGAAATAGGAAAGTAAAACATTAGCATGATGCTTCAAACAGCTCAAAACCCTTTTATGTATTAACTGACTTAATCTTATCAATAACGGTGTGATATGGGTTTCAGTTTCTGTTTTATTGACTAAAAAAGTAAGATTCAGACAAGTTAACTGTCTTGCCTGTGGTCACAACAATCTAGAAACTGAACTGGAATTAGAACCCAGCTTCGTGAGTCTGTGACGTCACATAATACAACCAAACATAAAGTTCAAGAGTAAGCCCGTGCTGGAAGAGTAAAACAATGGAAATCTGTACCCACAAGTCCATGTCTGCCCTAGCAAGAGTTCATACCCACTACCTGGCCTAACATGTCAGGATGGCAAGAGCTCCATAACTGTCTTCTACCAGTTCCATGAATATGCATTCAAACTAAAGTTTGTGCCTGAAAGAGAATTTGTAAGCTTATGTTAGAATTACATTAGATCACCCTCTGTGCATTATACAAAGTGATCTGCATCCATCATATTCAAGGGGGGAAAAAACTAAGCTTCAAAAACTTCTCAGAAGGGACTACTTTACTCCAGAAGAAATAACTTTAATACTTAACGATATGAGGGAAAGGGGGCCAGGAGGAGGTAGAAGACAGTAAAGGAAGGATAAATGGTGATGGAAAGAGACTTGACTTTGGGTGGTGAAGCACAATACAATGTACAGATGTATTATAGAACTGTACACCTGAGCCTTACCTGGAATGCTTGTGAGCCCTCCAGGCAGCTGACCAGAGCATCTGATCTAAAGAAATGTCTGAAATTATGTCTCTTAGCCAGGCTGTTTTGGCTCGGTGAATTGAGTACTGGCCTGCAAACCAAAGGGGTGCCAGTTTGATTCCTAGCCAGGGCACATGCCTGGGTTGTGGGCCAGGTCACCAGCAAGGGGCATGCTAGAGGTAATCACACATTGATTTTTCTTTCCTTCTCTTTCTCCCTCCCTTACCCTCTCTAAAAATAAATAAATAAAATCTTTTTTAAAAAGAACTGTAGATCTGAAACCTACATAATTTTATTAACCAATGTCACCCCAATATATTCAATAAAAAATTTCAAAAAGAAATTTAAAAATAATTTGTGAAGTAGATGAAGCGGTTGGCTAAGAAACATAATTTCAGGCATTTCTTTAGATCAGTTATCCTGGTCAGCTGCCTGAAGGGCTCACAAGGATTCCAGGTAAGATTTTCATCTACTGTGGCTAAATGAAGAAAACTACATTATTCTGAGAGTTTGATATATGAAGAAAAACTTGCAAACATTTTTTATTTAAATTGTGATTTTTTAAATTAACAGGTAATAATCTAATAAAGATGATTAGAAAATAGATATTAAAATGATTTAACGAGTATGTTATTTACTCGCTGCTTTCAGGAACAACCCATACCTTATCCTGCTCCACTTAAAGTATTGCTATTTATAAACACCTTTGCATAAAATTTTATTGTTCAGTCACCAAAGTAATAATGCAACTCTGAAATAATTCATAGTTTGACAAAAATGTGTAACTTAATACCACAAATTATACAAATTGACTTTATAAATTCTGTGCAGCCAAATTCTGTAACATTGCAGTTGGAATCAGAAGGCCTCTTTCTGGGTTCCACTAAATATATATATGCTCTTGTTGGTTTCCTTAAGTGTAAAAGAAAAGAAAATAAAGTGAATAGTCTTTAAAATTTATTTACAGAATAAAATAGCATTTGAGTTTTTATTTTCTAGATATATAGTCAGCTAATTTTTCTGAAAAATCTAGAAAATGTTATATCAGAAAATTTTATTTATCAATTTTTATATTAGTATGTCTTTTCAGAAGATTTAATTAGGATTTTGAGGAGGACTTGCATCTTTAGTTCGCAACAGAGAAAGGTATGAAAGCAGAAGGATCAAAAGTATTATTCTTGATTATTAACATTTATGATTTTATAATTATTATTATGTTTTTGAGTCTATTATACAAGCTCATTAGAAATTTTGGAAATGCAAAGAAGTTTTACATAGATTTTTGTGTGGCTATGTAATGCACAGATGAATTATACCTCCCAACTCACACGTGATGCTTATATTCACACACACATTGCTACCGTTTCCTTTGTTCTTGCTCTTAGGTTTTAGAGCAGACCAAGACCCAAATTAGATCACTACATTCTGGAGATTATAGATGATGATGTCACTGGGCCTCTGCTACAAAACAATCTATTTTGTCATAGACCTCCTAAGATAAACCCAGTATTTTGTTAGAGCAAGATTAGCACAGACCGGAAATATTAAGTGAAGTCAAATGATGAAAATAGACTGAAAGAAGCAAACACACCACTGACTGCCAGGATGTCACTTATATCCTCAGCCAGGAATTTCAATCATTGTTTTCAATATCTTAATAGAAAATGGAAATGCTGATTCTCATTAAATAAGCTATTTATTAGCTTTCTAGATATAACCTTTTGCTAGAACACTGCGCCTCTTTGTTATGGACTATTTCTTGACTATGAGGTTTTCTCTCCTCTTACCTTTCACGGCCCCTTCGGGCCTTACCGGGGGGTGGAAATCCTTATGTGTGAGACGAATACTTTCTCCAACATGCTTTATGGGACACAACAGTCACAATACAACTTATTAGCCATACCAAAGTATACCCAAGGGTAGCATAGCTTCAGATAAGAATTTATGGTCATTTGTCACGTTTATAAAACCACAGTGTCATCTTTATTATTTCTAATATTGAAACATCTATTGAGGAAAATGTATAAAGAACCCATGGACGAAGTCAAAGGGGGGTAGGATTGAGGGTGGGAGGTGGCGGTAGGAGGGTGGGGTAGAGCGGTAGGGGGAAAATAGAGACAACTGTACTCGAACAACAATAAAAAAAAAAAAGAAACATACGTGGAGAGGCCACAAGGAGGAGCTGGATCAGGGCAGCAGCCGAACAGCAGAGGCCCGGGCGGGGAAGAGGAGCTGACGGAGGCGGCGAGTGCCACAAGGGGAAGCCTGAGCCAGGGGCGCTGACCGGGCCTTTGGTTCTGGTGGAATTGTCAGGAATTGTTGATTCAGGCTTTCTCTCAAAATGTGAAAAGAAATGCAAGATTTTGGAAGTCCATTCTGCAAGTGGGGAGCTGCGCCTTTTCTGGAGAGTAGGAAGCACTCCTTGGACCAGTGTTAAGTTTGAAGAAAAAGTTGACCATGTGGATGCAGAATATAACAATAAAACATTGCTAAAATATAAATGACATACAATGAAGAAGCTCAGCATGACAAGAACTTTTCTAACAGAAAAGAAGGAGAAAGAAAGCATAAGTTAGTTCGCCTAGTTCACTGAAACTAGGTGACTTAATATTGGTTCTGACAGTGACACATTGCTACCAGGACCTTTTTTTGTACTTTGTAGTGATAACTACATGTAATATGTTAAATATATTATTGAGGGTGCTGCATGAACAGTATTTGGCTGAGTAGCTCAGATGGTTAGAGTGCCGCCCCCATATGCCAAGGTTGTGGGTTCCATCCCCAGCCAGGGCACATAGAAAAATCAATTTTTGAATGCATAAATAAGAGGAACAACAAATTCTTTCTCTTCCTCTCTCTCCCTTCTTCTCTCTCCCCCCATTCCTCTCTCTCTCTAAAATCAATCAATAAAAAACAAATTTTTTTTAAAGTACCATAGTTTTAAAATTCAGTTGAACTCTAATATAGTAAAGGGCACTGGGGACATACAAGAAATCTCTGTCTGCTTTGCATTGAAAATAGTCAGGAGGAGTTTGTCAAGAAAGTTGACATGATTTTCAACCCCTAGAAAAATCGGCAGGCTTCTTTTTTTTTTTCATTAAATTCTTTGTAAGTGGAGAAGATATGATGATAGCAGTTTCTCGATTTTCAACGTATAACCTCAAAGGATCTCCTGGAAACTTTTGGCAGCTACAACACTTTTGCCAAAGACACCTTCAGCTAAAAGAAGCTGGCTTTACGTGTGAGGGAGGAACTAGGACCCCAGTTGTTATTCCTGAGTCTAGTTATTAATTAGCGTTCATTTCACCTTCTCTAGTCGCTGACGTCTCCGACGACTTCAGAGCAGTGCTTCTTGCAGCCACGGCAGGCGCATATTCATTGAGATTAACAAATAATCACTCGATGGTTTAGACGCTCATTGCTCAAAGACATATTTGGAACTCTTGTAAATAGGACTCTAGTGATGAATGTTCACGGCTTAATAGATTTATTGTATTTTAAGGAATAAATATTTGAAGGTGCATTAATCATATAGAAATTAATTATACCAACTACACATAACTACGTAACAAATCTTTCTTTTTACCATGTATATCCCCAAACTATCCCCTTTTTAGGCACTCTGAAAGTAACAGGAAGAAGGAGGCACTTGAAGTTCTGAATGAACTTGAAAAGGGGATACATACCAGATAAACTTAGCTAGCATCTAGATACTCTTATTAAAAGAAATTATGGAATTCTCCTGCAATCTTTAGTAATCTGATAGATGTTTGTGAAGATTTAGGTGTTTCATTTAATCAAATAAATTAGTAACCAATTAATTAAATATGTATATATATTTGTATACATATGTATATATTTGTGTGTATATGTATATATACATATATATGTATGTGTATATAGATACATGTATATGTGTATATATATAGAGAGAGAGAGAGGGAGAGGGAGGAAGAAAAAGGGGGAGAGAGGCAGTTCTTAATATACTTGGCACATATGAAATTTATTTCCCTTAGGTTTATAGTGCCTTCCAGATTGATAATAATATAAAATAGATATAGTCACTACCTTGCAAGAGAAGGACTAGAAAGTATTCTCAGCAGTTTACTTTGTAAATAAAACCTGTTGCCATGTGTTATCTTTTGGGTTTTCTAGTGGCCTGGGGAAAGCCAGAGCACAGTTTCCTTATATATATTATATTATGCAGTATAAAATTTTACATTAGAAAGAAATAACCTATATCTAATATAATTTAATTAGAAATGCACAGATATATGAGAAAACGCAAAGGTAAAATATTTTAATCACATAAGTTCCTTCTCATTTTCCAATTAACCACTAATAACAAAAAAACGGGCAACAAAGTAAACTGATACATTGAATAAAGCTAAAATATTCCTTGGAGCTATGTCAAGTTATTACAAATTCATATCCACAGATTGTGAGCCTTATAAATACAAAACTACTATAAACTGTACTTTCTATCACCCTGTGATAACCAGTTATTACAAATATAACTCAATGAAAGGAAAAGTTGTAATTAAACATCTCTTTCAAATAAAAATACTGAAGAGTACTTATGGCAACTACAGTTTCCCATAATTTAGAACTGTTCATAACTGACTTACCATAAAAATTACATTAGTGGATACTTTTTGCCTTTGTGTTGCAAGTGAACTGTGTAATATTTAAATATTCTACTCACTGTTATGAAATATGACAGTGAATTACGAATAGTTCCATTAAATGGCCAAACCTAATTTACCTGGTTCCCAAAGGCTCATAATAGATGCTGATTAAATCAGGCACAGAACTCAAACTTGCCTTGGACTATCTAAGACGTAGGGATTAAAGGCACCTGAAAATACAAATATTGAGAGCGTTTTGAGTGCTTGCATTTGCCCATAAGCAAATTCATAGGCTAAGCAAGGTTGCTGGGGAAAACATTAAGCTACTTAAGAACGCAAATATTTTTAACCATCTTTAAGAACTTTCCCAGTATCTACTTATATAAATACAAATATATGCTAATATATTTCTTTAGATATTTTTTCTTAAGTCTACATTAATCTTTTTCCTGCTAATCTCTGGTAACACCTGGTTCACCTAGTCCCAGTACTTGCTCTGTACTTAAAAGTTATACACATTTTCTTTATTTATACAACCAAAGTGTATACTACCTCTCTGTGTTTTAAGTCTTTCAGTCATCTAGGGTAATCTCCATATCATTATACATAGAAAGCTAGCATTTTCACCACACACATGATCGCCAGGAATTCCTAAATTCGTTATCATTTCTCGAGGTCACTCCTGGCACTGATTTCCCTTCCGTGGAATTCTTGACCTACGTTCTTTGTGTCAACTCTTATAATATCTATCATAGTAGAATCATCTTTACTACAGCCTTACCTCAAGATGGACCTACCCCCAAGGCCATCATTTTCCCATAGTATTACAAAGCACAAGGATCTTGTGTTCCCCAGACTTTCACTGATGATTCGGGGTTTGCGTAGGTAATATAGCACAGAATATTAGACTGTTAGCCCTCCAGTCCTAAATATTTTTGACTAACCCCTGTTAAAAATAATTTCTCCATATTCTTGACCTCTTTCCTTTTCAGTGCTGTCTTTCTTCCAAGACCTCTAACTGCCTCTCCAGAAGCTGCTGCTAAATCCAAAACACTTTTTTCTGAGTATTTCATTGTCCTTTGTTTCACCCTCACTCAACCTACGGCCAAAAGTGCTCCTCTTTCTCAAACTGAAAGCCCCACTGTATCTAAACAATAGAATTATCTGCCGAGGAGACAAATTGTACTATTCACCTAGGATGCAGTAGCAACTTATTTCAATAGCCAAATTTTTCCTCACTCTGCATTTTCAAATTTTCTTTTACTTATTTATACAGTCCTTTCAAATTAGTCAGAATATATGTGCATTTAAAGTAGAGAATTTAAATAATTCACAATCTTTTTGTTATAAGGCTTTTAATTTTTAAAAACTGCTTATCAAAATTTAGTTAGCACATTGTAATGAATAAATACTAATGTCTGCTTGTCAGGTAATTTCAAGCTAAACTCAGTCATAACCGATGCCAATATAAACACTTATTATTTTGTCAGAGTTTATACTGTTTTGTGTACCAAGTTAACATAGACTACCCCCAAGAATGTAAGTGAAATGTTAATTTTTCTCTGGGATGCATTTATTTGAAGATATTTAGCTTTGATGTGTATTTGATTACCTTTTTATCTCTTTTTTATATAGTTTTGTGTGAGAATAGAAAAAAATCCCGGCCTTGGATTTAGTATCAGTGGTGGAATTAGCGGACAAGGAAACCCTTTTAAACCTTCTGACAAGGTAAGAAGTGAATATCTTATTGACATTTTTAATTAGAAAAACAGCCTTTTACCACAGCAACAAAAAAAAAATGTTAGAAAAATCTTTAAGTGTTTTTACTGAGCTTTAATAAGCCAGCTAACTGTGAAACCAATTAGAAACTTTTTCAGCACTGGGAAAAAGAATTCACTGCAATGCTTGACAAATCCTAAGAGTAGAAAAATAAATTTAAGCATCCTCTTTGAAAAGAAAATTGTTTTTGACCTTTTGTTTTTTTTCACAATCATATATATTTGTAAAGAAAGCTATTCAGGCAGTTTCTAATAAGTTCTCAAATGTTTACTTGTAGACCACTTATTTGGGTAAAATGTTTCCTCATAGGAACAGAATGATTAAACTATGATTCAATGCCAGGGCCAGCTGACTGACATCACTTTAATTCATCAGGTTTGTAAAGTATTTCACCAATAGAATTGTAGAACTGTAAACCACAGAAAATAAATATCCCATGAGAAAATCAGAGTTAGCCATGACAGGGGAACCAGGTCCTCCTTTCATGAAATACCCCTGTTTGTCAAGCCACGGGTGAAGTTTTGCCACCACACCCACCTCTAACCTCAACCACTGCCTGAGCATTCCACATGCTGCCCATGCTCACGTCGGGACTGCCTGGTCCCAGTTGGACCATCCGACGTTTTATTTTTTAAAAAAGTTTGCCCTGAGCCATATAACCTGCCCTGCTACCATCACTATTTAATATGTTCAGCTTTGAATCAATTAGTAATTACACTTTGATGATAATTGAAACTATCTGCTTTGGACCTAATCAAATGTAATTGCATCAAGTGACATCAGAAAACTTTAGGATGATGAAGAAAGACAGAAATTAGATATGAACACAATCTCCACAGGCACTCTGTCTCCTTATACATCACAACCTGGTACAGATCCTTTCTACTCACCATTAAAAAAAAATAACCAACACATCAATTTCTGATCTTAAGACCTTCTCCTGAAAAAGCTTTAGTGCCCCTACCCTGGAGATTTCTATAACCTGAAACAGAGACTTTAATCCCTTATTTTCTTCCACTTCTCCCCAGTCTTGTTTCCTACCCTTCCATTCCCTTCTTCCTTTCCCTTCAGGAGAAAAAGAAGGGAGGATTGAGCAAAAAGGAAAAAGGACTCATGGGCTTGGACAAGAGTGTGGTGATCGCAGCAGAGAGGGGAGTATAAGGGGACGAAATGGTAATAGGAAAAAAATACAATAAAAAATTAAAAAGAAAAAGAAGGGAGGAAACAGTTGGGCCAAAAGTAAGAATTATTCACACTATACCCATTAGGATGGAAGGGACTAAAAGGAAATCCTCAGTGGCCGTAGATGGAAGCCCCTTTGGTCAACTGATTGGTGCAGCTATTTATAAATAAGGAATATGTATGAAGCTGCCATGTATATTTAGTGAAATGCCAGTTAGAAATGTCTCTGCATAAGCATTTTTATTCTGAAATGATGTTGAGGATAACGATCAACTTGGTAGATTTAAAGTAGTCATGGTTTGGTAGGACCAAATTTTTACTGAATTTTAACAAATTATTAACATATCTTAAGATAAAAATATTAAAGTTCAAATTTATTAGAAACATATGATGGTATTTTTTATAAACTGAAATCATTGTATCTTGTTCATCTTGACCCCTCTTTTTGTCTCTGGTTTTACATCTCCCCTCTAAGTCCTTTCAATGAAAAGTTAATAACCTTATCCTTCTTAAGATAGTTAAAATTCAAAAGACAGGTTTTTCTCTCCTTTCTCACCAGCATATACATCTTTTCATTATATTTTTGGAAGTCATGAGGTAATAAATAGTTTTAAATTAAGGATAAACAAATTACTAAATTGTCAAGATGTCTAAATGCTGTTGCTTTTCTGCCATTATTTCCAAATGAAGGAGACAGTAAATATGAGGCTTTCAAATAATTGCCTGTAATTCTTCCACTACAATGAATATGAACACTTTATAATTATTACTTTAATTTCTCATTTGTAACATTTTGATGATTATAGTTAGACTGAACTATTTCTATAATTTTATAATTTCTCTTTTGGTTAAATGAAACAGATACAGAGCTTGAATTGTACAATATTGTGCCCACTGAAAGATTTCCCCTCAAAAGCACTTTTCTTTGACCAATTACTCTCTAAAACACTTCCCAATGTGAAAAATGAACCTCTATTATTGCAAAATTGATTGAAGTAATTAAAAGTTCCAAATCTACAGAAGACTCTCAAAACCACTCTTAATTTATTGACCACTTTTGTTATACCAAACAACAGAATTTCATCCACTCACAAGGAAAGGGATTAATCTCTTAGAATTCAATTACATTTCTCTAACCCCAGAGCCCCATTCTTGCGGTGGATGCATAAAATTTAGAGTAGAACCCAGAGCCTATACTAACCCAAAAATACCAGACAGTAAAAAAAAAAAAAAAAAAAAAAAGAAAGAAAGAACTTTGAAATTCCTCTCTCCAGTGTTGAAAAACATTATTTTTCCATGATATAATCCTGCTTCCAATAAACAAGTCACAGATTAGAACTATTCTCAGAGGACGCTGTTTTGCTTTACTTATTGTTCATGAATGTTTGAATGTTTTATAATGCTACTCAGAATTCTAAGTATCCATGATATCTGAATGTCTTAGAGGCAATGGTGACTTTCTGTACTAACATAGCCAATAGATTTATTCCACTCTCTTCATTACGATTGATGGGAATCGCTGTTTTAGCCAAATGCCAAGGATCATTGTGAGATAGCATCCAAACTGCCTACCTGATATACAGCCAAATAAGAAAAACATGAAGTTCTCATTTCAAAAGGCTAGGAGTGTGGGACTGTGGCAAAAGTAAGCTGTGTTGTTCAGCGTGACAGAAGTTCCAATTTATATTCTGTGGTGTCATAAGATTCTTGCAGAAAACCCATTGGGACAGCCCAGAAGTTAACTGACACTTCAGGGAGAACTCAGGATTAAGAAACCAATATGGGCTCTGGTTGGTGACAGACTTTGAGAGTTTATATCAAAATCTGATTTTGCAAACTTAACTCCTCTTGAAGGCCCCAAAGTAATCCTAATCAATTATTGTCTCCACAAGTTAAACAGATGAAGCACAATTTTCCTGTGGTTTATATCATTGTCAGAACAATGTTTAGTAGTTGAGCAACCCAATTCACCCATCATGAAGTTCATTATATTAGGTTCACTGCGAGGTGAAAACTGCTTTTACATATGTGAAAAGAAAAAACTGTAGAAAACTGGATAAAACTGGCCCTACCTAACACTTGCCTCTGCCCTCTCACTGAAGTGGATAGAAGCCATGACTGAGTTTATTATGACAGAAATATTGCTGTCAAAATGGCAAGGTGCTAAAGAGAGCTGAAAGAGTTTGACCCAACAAATATGATGATAAAAATAAAAGTAATAAAAATAATAGCCTTTTATTAAGTGTCTACAATGTGCTGCTTCTCACAGTAGGTTCTTCATATACATGAAGTTATCTGATCCTCATAACAACTGGTATTAGTTGAGCATTATTATTCCCCATTTTTCTGAGGCTCGGGGGGGTTAATTAACTTGCACAAGGTCATTTTGCTGATCTGTGGCAGACAAGATTTGAACCCAAATTGATCTGATTCCAAATCCTTTTCTCTAAATAAGCACTGTGATACATGTCTCTATCTGCAAATGCCACTTAGCAAAAGAGCTACATGACAAATTTATACCCTGTAGAGTTGAGACTAATGTGATATTCTAATATTGAAAGTATTACAGAGCCCTCTAATTAGTCTTGGTCTAGATATTTGCTTCAACAAGTCCTTGGAAGTCAGCATGTATTCTCTATTGAAGCTAGATAATTAGAAGCATACTGTACACAGTGTATTACTAAGCAATTAGAAAACTTTTGGGCTAAGGTATCATTACAGTGGTGATTCTGCCAATGGAACAAATCACAATAATCTTTGTCAATATTTAAATGTTCATAAAGTAATACTTCATAATTGCAAAGTGCCAGTAATTTACCAATACAATTTTCATGTTGTATTGGTGAATTGCATGTTGTAAGAAAGAAGAACCTGGATTAATGGATGAGTAGTATGGTGTTATATAGTGACTTCATAAAGCAGCCCAAGGCCCTGCAAATCAATGAGATTTTAGTGATGCATTCACATGGTTCTTCATTCAGGGACTGATGTCGCTCCTTGTCTCATTTGGAGAAGGAGAACTATAGGACTAAGCTCCTAGAGTTTAAATATATTAAGGAAAACTCATAGCCCTTTCCTCTATGTGCTCTAAATATATGGTACTGGACAGTCCCATGAACAATTATCTAATCATAGAATCAAAATGAAAGCTATATCATAGATATTCTCAAAACACTTGACAGCAGAAATATACATACTTGGGCATTGGGATCAAAGAATCACTTATTCTCCATAGTTCTATTACAAACACTCATACTCAGCAAATGCCAGGGAGCCAACTTGTATTTCTACTGATTTGAGCAATCTGCATGTAGATACAGAAATAATAGAAGAAACAGCCCTGGCCAGTGTGGCTCAGTGGATTGGTCGCTGGCCTGCAAATGAAAAGGTCGCCTGTTCAATTCCCAGTCAGGGCACATGCCTGGGTTTTGGCCAGGTCCCCAGTTGGGGGTGTGCAAGAGGCAACCAATCAATGCATCTCTCACATATCACTGTTTCTTTCCCTCTCTCCTTTCCTTCCCCTCTCTCTAAAAATAAATAAAATAGTTTTTAAAAGAAATAATAGATGAAACAAATTCATGTTCTTTTTTTAGATATCTTAATATGCCTATGTTACAGGTAAAATTCCAAGCCAAGAAAGAATATTGGAGGCATAGCAAACATAAAATATAATCTCCAATAAACTCTAAATAAATATTCTGGAATTTCACAGTAAATTACTATACCTTCTTCTACGTAACTCCTAAATTATTGAGTCCAGATGCCAAAACAGCCTGCAAAGGACTTAACCTGTTCTTTACATGCCCACCTTCCACCCCTAGGAAAAAAATGGGACTTTTTTCTATGTGAAGATACATATCGCATCAAATAAAAATGTTTTTATACTTAACATTAAGAAGGTAAAAAGGGTTAGGCGTGCAGAAGCAAAGCCTTCCCTTGATACCTTTACCCACGGATAGATAACAAAACCAGAGGCAGGCTTGGTAGGGGAAATCGGACAATGCACAGGAATAGTGTTCCAGGTTTGCTCAGCCTCCTGACATTCGGTGAGTCATAAGGAAAAGGTTGGTTGCAAAAGACATGCTCTTGACTTATGAAAAAGGGACATACCATCTGTCTATTTCCTGTCATGTATTCTCCATGGATATAAAATTGAGGAATAGCAAACATCTAGAACTCCACACAGCCTATGATTTATATTTACTACATAAATATTAAATGACATCAAGCACATTTCCTTCCTTTTGACCATTACTAGACAAATATGATTTATTTATATCTTTATAAATTCATTTTATAATTTAATTTATATATCTATCTTATCCTTAACTCTACTTCAAGTGATTATGTAATGCAAAGTAATTTGGAGAGTCTATGAATTATGTGAAAATAACAATCAGAATTGAGAGATAAATGTAATACTATGTATGCACTGCATTTTGGACTAAATTTAGGAAAGGACTGAAACAGATCTTTTTTAATATATAAAACTGATTTTTTAAAATAAATGCCAGGCATAAATTTTTTATAACACAATTGATTACAACATAATTGATTATTCCAGCTGCATCTTCATCACATAGCAATTAGAGGTTCAGAATGCCACCTGGGTTTTTGAGGACAGTAAAAGTAAGATTTTTAAAGAGTAACAATTATTTTTTTCCTACCCTGTCTTTGTTTTGTGTTTTGAGGAAAATAACATACCAAGCCTATTCAGAAATATTGATTGAAATGTAGTCTTCACAATCTCCTATTAATAAGATTCCTACAGGTATAAGCACTTACACAAAGCTTTTTAAAACATCATGGCAATGTGCTTTAGCCAATTAGATGATGTTGGTGCCTAGACATTATAATAAAAAGAAGATATAGATTTCAACTTATGAAAGAATATAATAAAATATAACAACACAGGCCTGGTTTTTAGGGTACTGTCACTGGGTCATTCATATGAAAAAATAAGGCCATTAAAAAGTATCATTTTAAGTAACATTGAGTGTGACATTTTAATTCAGCAATAGACTTAGAAAATCACTCAAATTGAGATTGTTATCACTTTGTGATAATTTGTAATGATTATTAAAATATTTTTCAATAAAATTAAAGCCCGAGTGCATAGCCAGCTGTGGTAGTTGCTAGAGTTATATATTATTTATGTTCTGTTCGCTGCATCACCTTAGCCATTTATCACAGAACAAAATAAGTAAAACAAGCAGATAGAAAATGGTGTGGGAAAGGACTGACAGACTTTTAAAGTGTGTTGCTATTCTTTGGAAAAAATATCATATATTTCTCAATCAGAATATGAAAGCACTTAAAGTTAGTTCATATATAATACCTTATTTAATAATTAACGATAATTGGCAGGCTCACCAATGAGAGAAAGTTAATTGCTGAGCATCAAATAGATCTTTGGGAAGTGTGTAAAATCTTTCATATTCCATTTACAAAGTTGCTACCACATGTTTTAAGTGGTACGCCAGGGACCTCATAGTATTTCCAGTTTCTTGCTCAAAAAGGTTATAAGCAACTGAAATTCTTAGGAAAACCCACACTAATAGAATGAAAACAAAAAATAAATAAATAAAAAGGAATGGCTGCTAGGTTTCTGCCTGTGGCAATAATGTTCAACTATTTTTATTTCCCCATATAACATTTAGGATGTATCTCAATAACATATATGTAATAACAATAGTATCCACTTTTTTCCCATCTGCCCCCAAAATTGTTCTATGTTAGGACAGAAGTGAGGGCATTTTATCTCCTGACTCTGACTTCCAAAGAATCACCTGTAGGCAAAATATAGTCTACATATTCCTATCAGGCAAGAAGATACAGTAGAGCTTCCATTTTTGTAGTTTGTATTTGTCTGAAGTCAGCTTTCCTAGATGCAGAGCCTGTGATGGAGATTTTTGTGCAAGTGGGCAATTAAAATGGCTCTCAGGCGAAATCTATAAGGGGCTGAAGGAAGTAAAACAGGGCAGAGGAAGAAACTAAGCAAAGGTGTGGGTCTAGTGGAAGCCTGATGGCACAGGCTGCCCTGGAGCATGATGGCGCTACAGAATTTTCTCACCTTGAGGAGGGAAACAGCCTTTTGTACCCTGGTATCAGTCAGTCATTGGCTGTAAGCCACTCCCACGCAGGAGGGTATAACCTACCAAGCATTTCCCAATAAGGAGACTCCAGGCCGAGGGTATTTTCAAGAGAAGTGTCAGGTGTGAGCTGTGGGCAGCACCTGCAGGATGAGAGTGCCAGTCTGTTAAAGGGAATCTGGGCAGCTCGCCAAATGTGTCTACAACAACATCATAAAAACGATAGATTTTTTTCATCTTTCAAACTGGAAGTACTTTAGTACCAGAGATTCTGACTTGCTTCCATTTGTGAGAACTACTACCTTCGAGCCTGCATGCTTTCAACTGTGGCATCAAACTGAGAGGGGTTGCCAAAGCAACTGATACTTCAGTACAGGCTATGTCAGGTTCTTTTGTTTTTTTGTTTTGTTTTGTTGTTTTGTTTTCTTTTGTTTTGTTTGCCATGAGACCCATTTAAATCCACTTTTAAATCCTTGTAATTTTTCTGATTAATTTTTTTCTTTTTTAAAAAGACATGGCTATGTTCTACAGAGTCGTAGTCTCTCTAAGAGATAGTAGTCACTAACTGAAACAAATCTTTGTTCTTTTCTAGCTAAAGGTGGTTTAAAAAACTAGACAGCAGCCAAAAGGAACAGGGGAATTTGGTGCGAACACCCTTAGATGAAGAAAAAGTCATGTAAAAACAAATTGAAGATTCTAAGACAAGTAAAAAGGAAACCCAAGTATCTGCAAAACACTTGGGTCATTTTTCTCTTTTGGGTGTGTGAAGAAATCATGAGAACTCTTTAAGTTCTGTAAATTCAAACTTAAACCTTCCCTATTGTCATTTTGATAAGTTAAGGGAGAGGCACAAAGAGATAAGAATAGATTTCCAGGAAAGACTTAAATACCAAGTTTACCTCAAAGTCCTAGAACTGTGCTGGAAAGTTACACTTGTTGATTAGAATTTAGTTAGTTGTGTTTTTTTTTTAAAAAGAAAAAGTATAAACACACAATGTATATAAAGATAAGGAGTATGTCTAGTGGTACATAGGCTGGGTAACCAGATTATATATATAAAGATAAATCCAGAGTTAGGTCAAACAGTAAGTAAATAATAACAGTTTAGGATTACTATATAAGGCACAATGTCTTAGCCATTAAATAAAATCATATTAAATTTGAAATATTTACAATTTGACTGACTATAGCTTAAAACAAAACAATTTTTCACATCAAAACCTTATTTTAGTGCAAGTGACAAAAAAGATTTGACTAGATTTTTTAATTCATTATTTTAAAATGGTGCAGATAATGTCAAAAAATTATACAATTGAAAGGACTTTGAAGAAACCTGAAGAACGATAATCAAAAAGCTAATTATGGACACTATTTTAAAAACAGCTAGGAAGAAGGATCCAGAGCCACCTACAGTTACCCACTCTTGTTTTTAATAGTCTCTGCTATTTTAAGCTGTATGTGAAGCCGAGAAGGAAAGCTATTTAGGGGCTCTGACAGAATCAGCAAACTGTGTAAAACTCAGTAATTCAAGCATTCACCACCAGTTGAGGTCTCATATTAAATACAGGCTTTAAAGAATATTTCTTTTATTTTTCTCAAACAGGTAAGACATAAGGAAATTCAGTAGATGAAGGAGTATGATTTACTTTTACATTTACTTTTAAAAGAAAATATTTGATTGTTTTTTAGTTCTTCTCTTGAGGTTGGTTTTTAGTTTCAAGCCACTGTGATCCGAGAAAATATTTGATATAATTTCAATTTTCTTGAATTTGTTGAGGCTTGTTTTGTGTCCTATCATGTGGCGTGTCTTTGAAACTCTTCCATGTCCATTGGAAAAGAATGTATATTTTGCTTCTTTGGGGCAAAAGGTCCTATATGTATGTTAAGCCCATTTGAGCCAGAGTATCATTCGGTGCCACAATGTCTTTGTTGATTCTTTTTCGGAAGATCTGTCCATTGTTTAGTGGAGTGTTAAAATCCCTTACTATAAATGTGTTGCTATTTATATCTTTCATGAAGTCCTCCAAGATTTTCCTTATATATTTGGGCACTCCTATGTTGAGTGCATATATGTTTACAATGTTTGTAGCTTTCTGATGGATTCTTCCCTTTAGAATTATGAAACGGCCTTCTTTGTCTCTTTTTATGGCCTTTGTCTTGAAATCTATTTTGTCTGATATAAGTATTACTACCCCAGCTTTTTTTTTCCTGTCCAGTTGCTTGGAATATTTTTTTCCAACCCTTCACTTCCAGTTTGTGTAGGTCTTTTGTTCTGAGGTGGGTCTCTTGTAGATAGCGTAAAAAATCAAATGAAAGAAACTCCTTTTTAAATTCAAGAATTTCACCAAGAAATACACAGGAAGCAATGTTACTTTCAACCACAATAGCCAGACATAGCAGAGATGGTTAATTTTGGGATCATAATTGGGATACTGGAGCTACTAATAAAAGAAAAATTATAACATAACCAAAGCCAAACACAATTTTAACTTCTGCATTCAAATTCCCTTAAAGATAAAAACCCATGATGATTAGCCTCAAACTATATTTTAAAAGCATTCTATTAGTCAACTTGTAATTTTAACAGGAATCTCAGATAAAAGGAAATAAACTACTTACTTTTTAAATGCTTTTAGCAAATCGAAAGAATTGTATGTTTAAAAAGATGCTTCTTTGTCCCTACTAAATAAACCTTTACAATGATCTAAAAGTATAATGCAAGTCTAAGGAGCAAACAACATATATTTCTTCTGGTAGGATCATCTACCTACATTATATTGCCACTAAGATATTTGTGAGCACATAGTAATATTTATGGGTTTTATTAGTCTCCTTGTTGTAATAAATATTTTACAAATGCAACCAAGTAATTTCTATTTTACTCTTTATTTAAAAAATCTGCGAGAATTTAGAATTCCTTTAAACATCTGTGCATAAGATTTTTGTGAAATGTTTAAAGGACTTTGGTCAGCCTGACAATTTTATTTGTGTATCTTTCATTTGAGCCTCAAATTTGGTAGGTTTCTAAAGCAATTCCCCTTTGTATTCATCTGCCAAGGAGTTTACATCAAAGCATCATACTCAGCTGCCAATATGCCCCTTTTTCTTTCTCCCCCTCTTCCTTCCCTCTCTCTTCCTCCCTTCCTGTCTCTTTTAGTTTCTAATGGCCCTAGGACAAATCCCTTCTCTTGCTGCATATAAATTCCTCAGTTTTTATGGTGGCAAATTGTTCAAAGCCTGAGATTTGACACTAAGCAATTAATCTTATTTTGTCATCACACTTTTGATCCATAGAAAGAAGAACTACTGATAATACCTTTATCTTTGACATCTCAAGTCTTCTAATAATCACAAGCACTAAGTAAATACATTCCATTGTGTATATGTAGTACCACTTGCATAAGCCACATCGTAATTTCATATTAAGCTTCCTCAACTCATAAAAAATTATTACTTGCCATATTTTTGGCAAAAAAAAAAAAAAAAGGTTTCCTCTCAGAAACTAATGAATCTCTGGGTGTGTGTTATTTGTGTGTGTCAGTTTTTCCTCTGGAAATACTCTTTGAACTTTCATAATTATATGAAAGCATGAAATACTATATTTAATATGTAACCAATGTATTTTGAATTGTAATTATAATGGTATGGAATTTTTATTTGAGATATGGCCTTCCTAGAAACCATTCCTTAACATCAGCTAAAGCCAAGATTTTTCAGAATTTTAAAGAAAAGCATATTTCATAAATTGAAATTGCAGTTCCCTTAAGACAAGTTCTATTTTGGTGTCTACATTTACAGTACCTGGGACTGTCACAGTCATTCACCTTCCTCATTAAAAAGCCATACAAAGTTTCTTTCTCCTCTAAAGTTAGAATATTCAACATTGGCTTTGTCGACTAACTTTCTGAGCACTTTAAATTTTATGTCCAGCAATGTATATGTTAGGTAACTAGCAAGACAAGGTCAGATCCCAACACCGTGAGAAACCTCCCATACTCACCCTTTTTCAAAACTGCTTGTGAAAAGTAAAACTTTTTAAAACCGTACTATCAGTACCTTTGGAAAAACTATTTATGACTTTTATAAAGACGGGGTTTTATTAAAAACGGGGAAGAAATATGAAATGGCAATCGGTCACGCCTATTTGTAGCATTCAGCCAGCCCTCTCCAGATTAACTTTGGTTCCAATCTGTGGGGGTCCCTCCATGATATGTGAGTCCATGGGGTCTTGTCTGTCTCAGGCACACCCAGACATTAGTGTCTGAGAGCAAAGACTCCCAGGCCTTAGAACGAGCCGCAGCACTTACCTTGTTGCTCTGTTGTGAGATGCCCTCCAGAGGTGGTGTTAAGGGAAAACCACATGCTGTCAAGCCACTAAAGAACCTGAGAGCTGGTCTGGAGTTAACAAACATCAGAAAAACACACTCAAGGATGCCCTTAAACCATTAACTAGATTCTAGCAGCCATAACTATAAAGAGCTGGTGCTCCTGGCTTGGAGCTACCAAAGGAAGTAGCCCCTGAAAATTACCAGGAACCAGCAGAAAGCCCTGCAGTTGGGACCCATGTCCACTACTGAGAGTGAACAGTAGTTGGCGTCATTGTCACTGAAAGCCACCTAGGTTTACCGCTAGGTAAAACACAGAGATAGGAGAAGCTTTACAGCCCTCTTCACATCCCCTTCCCTAAATAAGAGATGCAAACCCTCTGACCTGTTGGAAATTCAAGGAAACAATAAGAAATGGTGGCCTTTCAGTATACTCCAGCTTGAGAGCAAAGAACAATTTCCTGACAAGAAATCTGGCACAGCTGGAAACTCAGAAACTCTCAATGTCGACTTTGCTGGATAAAAAGACTTTGGATTATAAGCCAAACTCCAGACTTCCAATAATTATAACATTTACTGACATTGTTTAAGTGCCTTCTACCATTCTAAATATTTTGTATATATTTACTCACTTAATCTAATGGGTGAGACATAGACCATTATTTTACCCATTCAATTGATGAGGAGAAGTTAAGTGCACAAAAGTTAATTAACTTGCCTAAGGTCACCTACTTATAAATGATGAACACAGACAGTCTAATGGCATATTTCTCTTATCGACTTTTTATATTATGTGGTAGGCAGAAATAATGCACCACCCCCAGCAAAGATGTCCAATCCAAATTTCTACAACCTGTGAATATGTTCCATTACATGACAAAAGGGACTTGGCAAAGGAGATTAAGGATTTCGAGATGAGGAGGATTATCCAGGTGGCCTAAATCTAATCATGTGAAATGTGGATACTTCCTCAAAGCTGGAAAAGACAAGGAAACAGATTCTTTTCTAGATAGTCCAGAAAGTATTGTAGTCCTGCCAATATATTTGTTTTAGCCCAGCAAGACATGTGTTGGATTTCTAACCTACAAAGCTTGTAAGGTAATAAATTTGTGATGTTTTATGCCACTAAATTTGTGGTAATTTGTTATAGCAGCTGTAAAAAACAAATACACACTACCTCATTGAAAAAGAGAGTTACTAAAGTATGGTTTCGCTATAATCTTAGGTATATAGATTGTTTCACTAGAGTATAATGTTCTGCATGGTAGTTTGTCCCACATTTAGCATTCCACTAAATGTTACAAGAAATTGAACACATTTTACTGCTTGCCTGTAGAGTTACGAGATTGATCAGATGCCATGATTTGGGCCTTTGAAACATAATATGGCTTACTGCATTACAGAAGTCAAGTGATGGTTTTTTTCCAAACAGTAGGAAGTTACTGTTCTAATTTTCAGAATATGAATAGTCTGATAATTCCTCTCCAAATTCTGTCATCAGTGCAAAGCACTCTTTGAAGGCTCAGAGTAAAATGAACTTGTTTCCCTGACTGGTGTAGCTCAGTGGATCGAGCATCAGCTCGATTCCCCAGTCAGGGCACATTCCTGGGTTGTGGGCCAGGTCACCAGTAAGGGGCACATGAGAGGCATCCACACAATGATGTTTCTCTCCCTCTCTTTTTCCCTCTCTTCCCCTCTATCTAAAAGTAATAATAAAATAAAAAATAAAAAATCTTTAAAAAATGCCTTTTTAAAAAAGTGAATTTGTTAAAAGGGTGACACATTACTACAATGAGCTCTTTTCAAAGCAGTGTTAAAATTTTCATATTTCTCATCAATATTCATAACAGATCACAAAATGGGTTCAGAATTATTTAGTCTCTTTCATAGCACAGTGTTCATGTACATAAATACAGTGAAAAATCAGGGTATTGGCCTTTGCAAGCAGTCTCTTGGGAAACATTCTCCCTACACTGACTATTATCAAACATAGCAGTCATTGTTCTCTGCTTCAACTAACATGGCAGTATGCTGGCTGATGGGAAATACGCAGGGAAAGAAAAACAACTATACCAATGGCCAGTAGCAGTTTCTTAGTGGATAAAGTTTTTTGATTGAAAAGAAATATTAAAGCTTTAGAAAATAGCAGTAAATGTTTTGGGAGACTCAGGACACCGTAAGAGGGAGCTTCAAAGCAAGTCTTCCAAACAGCAGTGGAATCTTGCAGAGCTTTGTGATGGCTGAAATTAAACCTGCCACGGACACTACACTGGTATCCTTCAGCACTCAGGCCATGGAGTATTGCTTGTTCCTCCCAGCATCACAAACGTGATGGCCATAATTTAGCACCCATGGTCTGGATTCATACAAACATTATTAAAATTATGCCTATAAAAAGAGCTGAAGAAAAGCAATCAAAATTAACTTGGTAGCACAGAATTTGGCTACTAAAATAATGGTCAAAATAACTTAACCTCCAACACCCAAAGACATAGTGGCTTATTTTCAGCAATGGTGTCATTATGTCCATTGTACAGAGAGCCCAATAGCAAAGGTAGTGGCTATCAGGGTGCCTTATGCACATACAGCCCCCTGGACGGATGGAGTATGAGAGCCATACGACTAGTGTGAAGGGGACTGTAGGGACCATATTTGTGTTCATACCTAGCACCATTCACTGGTCCTGTTGGATTAATCAGACTGCCTTATTTGACTGTCCTTTTCAAACTACCAGTTTTCTTTTTCCTTCTGAACTAACCATTTGTATGACTATTGACCAAAGTTAACTGTTTATGCCTCACTCCTAACAGTGTCATGTTAACCTAAAGATAAAAAATTATATATGTATATATGTGTATACATATATAATTACTCTCTTAATGGTATAAGTTGTACTCATTGTAGAAAAATTAGAAAACACAGATAAGCAAAAAGAAATATATATTTATTATATATAATGTCTCCCGCTACAACCATATAATGTCTCCCGCTACAACCACTATTAATGTTTAAGAGTCTATCCTTACAACTATTTTCCCACACAAAAATACATATAGATATATTTCAGCGAGAATATAGGGTGTCACAAAGGTAGGTTTTACAGTTGTTCATATGGAAATAACACAATAATTTATAAACAATTAAAGAATAAACCAAGTTTTTCATACTCACAACTGTGAAGCTACTTTTGCCCATCCTGTTGTCTCCACACGGAATGTTTTACAGTCTTCTCATGTCACTAGGCCTTGGGGTACTTCTACATCCACCATTCAGGATTTCATTTTTAATGACCACATATTATTCTATTCTATGGCTTTAACATAATTTATTTAGTCAACCCCTTGTTATTAGACATTTAAGTGTGGTTTGTAATTTATTATTTCAAATAATACTATGATGAACATATTATAAATGTATGTTGCATATTTGTCCAGTTATTTCCTTATGGTAAGTTCTAGGAGCTGAATTAATAGATTAAAACTTACACAGTTTTCTAGGAATTTTGATGCCAATCTGTAGTTTCATCTTTAAATGTGAAGGAAAAGCGATTAAAATATGAAAGATAAAAAACATTCGAAAGCCTTGAATGAGTAAATTGCATAAAGATCTGAAATGCTAAATGAAAACACATAGAAGTATTTTAATTAGGGCCTTTGTTAAACCATTTACACACACACACAATGCACACACAAAGTTATGGGTTTAAGTGAGAGTCATTAAGTTTACTGATCAGCAAATGAGGTGATTTTCTAAATAATAGGCAAGAATATTAAAATACTTTCTTCTATTTTATTAATAGTTCTTAAGAATTCAAGAAATAACAGCTATATTAAGATCTAATTCACATACCATAAAACTCACCCTTGTAAAGTGTATAATTAAGTTGTTTTCACAGAGCTGTGTAAACATTACCACTATCTGATTTCAGAACATTTTTATTACCTCAACTGAAATTCTGTACACATTGTCACTCCCAAGTTGCCTGCTCCCCTGCCTCTGGCAAACACGAATCTTCTTTCCTTTGCTATGCATTTGCTTATTCTTGACATTTCATATAAATGGAATCATATAATATATGGCCTTTTGTGAATGGCTTCTTTCACTTAGCATAATGCTTCCAAGCTTCATCCATATTGTCAGAATGTCATTCCTTTCTACTGCCAAATAATATTCCATTGAATAGATGTACACATTTTGTTTATTCATTCACCAGTTCATTCTTCAGATCTTGTCACCATTGTGCTTAAGATACTTCAGTAGCTCCCCCAAACTGATAAGCATGGCTATTAAAGGCCCATCTTAACCTGGCCCCAGTGTGCTTTTTAGCTTGATCTCCCCTGCTCCCAAGTCTATGCATTGACACCCTTCCTTATACCTCTACACCAGTCACAATAGAACTATTTGTAGTTTCCTGGATGTGGCAGGCACGTCCACTATTGTATATGGCATCCCTGTTATCTGGAACACCCTTCCCTTTGTCCTTGTGGATGCCTTTTATTTGTCCTTTATGATTCAGCTGCCAGGTATCTCCTCCTTTCAGAAGCCCCATCAAACTAAGGATAAGCCAGGTGCAACTTTTTTGATAATTTGTTGTACTTCTGTCATAACAGTTGTCATACTGTTTTGTAATTGGTGATTTTCTTGACTTTTCCTCCACTATATTGTAAGCTCACTGAGGCCAGAAACTATATTTTGTATATCTCTGTAACACTAGCAGTCAGTCAAAGGCCTAGCATGTGGTAGACATTCAATGAATATTTTTCTTTTATATATATGATCAAAGCAATGTAGTTTGACTCTTTTATAGCTAAATTAATCAATCTACGGGTTTTGTAACTATGTGGACATATACTTTTTATTTAAAGTTCATGTTGAAGTTTTCTTAGGTTTAATTTTTTTCATATGCATTATATATTAAAATTCTCAATAACATACAAAATAACATGCATTAAAATAAACCAGAATTTATATAATTCTAGAAAAGCTTTTAAAGTGCACATTGAATTTACTATAAATCAAATAGGAGGCATTTTCAATGCAAAATAACTTAAGATAATTTGGTTAATACCATATTAACCATAACAAATATGGGTTAATACCATATTTCAAATTATTTAAGAAATTAAGAATGTGTAATGAAATTAATTCATAAATCATAAGTACATTTTAAAAACAACATGTGCTTTTATAGGCAAGTAAAGATGTGGTTTTTCTTAAAGCTGAGTTGGGGAGTGGGACCTTGCTTAAGATATGGTAATAAAATTGAAGTTTACATGTAAAATATGTTTTTAATTGTTTTCGCTGTATTCTATGTGAATGAAAAGTTTGTAAGCAGGCCTAGTTCTTGATAATAGAATCCTAACCTCTGTTACTTCTGACCTATAGGGTATCTTTGTTACTAGGGTTCAACCTGATGGACCAGCATCCAACCTGCTGCAGCCCGGCGATAAGATCCTTCAGGTAAGACAGACAAAAAGCGACGTATTCAAATGCCAACAAGAAACAAATAAGTAACCATGTTATTAAGTTGAATTAAATAAGCCCTTCATAGATTTTTTATTTGCCTTTATTGTTTTGAGGTTAAGAGACAGGTCAGAAACTAATTCAGTCTGTTAGAATCCTATATACCCAGACCCAAACATGTTATCTGTTCTGCACATGTTTGTCTAAATGAGTGATTTTATTTGGTAATGAAAGAAAAATTAATACATATAAGAATCTATGCATAGGTATCAAGTGTATATAAAAGAAATGAAGTACCTAAATAGGATATGTATGTGACTTTAGACGAGGGAGAAGATCCATATTTAATCTCTCAACAGTTAGCTTACTTAAAGCTCTGCATATCGGAAAAGGGCCACTCTAGTAAACAGTAAAGACTTAAATAACCTCATCCATTTTGCTTTCTCCTCTTTTAATTCACTTCCCATATACAAGGTGCTTAATCATTTCCTACATCACAAGGAAGGGCTCTTAAGTATCATCTACTTAAGATTCAGTATTTTGACTTATGACCCCAGAGATTTCCCGCTATATATCTATGTGGATCTATCTGACACTGCAGATATTTGACTATTTGGAACAATTATGAAATGGTTCAACATAATTTATTGAAGACTTAGGGACACTGTAAAGACAGGATATGTGGGAAAGGAACCTTCTAGTCATACTGGCTATGCAAACACGGTTACAAAAATGCAGAGGCCCCACTCAACTCAGCTCTAAAAAGACCTTCTATCCTCTGTTTACTGAATTCTGAGCTCAGAAAGTCCTAGAAACCCCCTATATAACCCAATACATATGTGTGTACATTTGCATGAACATTTTATTCTTGGAAATATTTTTAAACAATCAACATTGTGAAAACTCAAGTTTCAAAAGTGACAGTTCTCTGAAAAAACCAAGGGCTGCTCCATCCCATAGTAGTCTCACAGTGGAAACACCATCCAGAAGGTCCAAGTCCATTCCATGCAGGCAGAAGAGCAAACCAGCGGTTGGTCTTTCAAGTTAAAACATTGAAACCAAAAAGATATATGAGATATTCTAGAAATTTCTTTACTGCTTTAGTATGAAAGTACTATTATTTTTGGATCTCCTCACTAGACCTGTGAACAACATAACTCCATATGCTTGGTAAATGCTGCTCTTTAGCAAGGAAGTAGGCAGTTTCCTTCCCTACTGAACTTCAGAGAAATTACTTTGAATCTCAGAGGCTGGAAAAACAAAAAAACAAAACGATAGCTGGTTAATCGAGATCTCTGACCTATTAGAATGCCAGGCTGGGTAGAATAGCTTTCAACAGCTTGAGATAAGTTTGGGGAGTTGGCTTCATTCACGACAGAGGTAGCTAAAGAAAGAATTTGCTTTCCAAATTCAGAAAAGAAATATATACAAATGGATATAAAAATGTTCTATTTATTTATAAATATAGATAGAGATAAGGATGGAGATATCCTATGTAAGGGAAATGAGAATTAAATTAGTGTCTATCTGTAGGCTTTGAGCCCTCTTTTCTGGCTATGAATACTAGGAGAGTTGTATGTGGGACGTGGGGGTTAGGCATTGCCAGCCCCTGAGAGGCAAACAACAACAGCCAAGTGCTCAGAGGAATGAAGTCCTAATGCAGGAGGTGGGAGGGAATTAAAAGCCCGATCAGTTGAAAACCAAAAATACTGCAGAAGAGCTACATCAGGGATGTCTCTTTACAAGTGAACATTGAGGATGGAAGATTCTTATTTTTGTTACAGAACTCATTTGGATCTAGCACAATACAATCAAAGTCCATTTTCACAGAAAATGCACACAGACCTTCATCGGGTAAATTACTATAGTTACAGTTTCATTTATTCTAGTTAAAAATCATAAGTGGCCCATTATACTTTCTGAAAGAAATAAGAATGACTAATTCTAAACTGAAATAATTGTCAATATAAGCTACTAAGAGGGAAAATTATATTTTTGTCTACTTATAAAACTATCGATTCTTAGTTTAAAGAACCCTGAAAAAGAATGGCTTTATATCACCGAGTTATATCTGTCATTTACAAGATCACTAAAACATGTCCTCACTGAAGCAAATTTATTTACAAGCCTTAATGACAATGCACAATCTGGATAATCAAGGTAAAAGGAAAAAGAAAAATCAATGAATGAGCCCCCTAAGTGACAGCAGTTATTGGATTTTGTCTAGCCCAATAGTAAATAACAAAAGAGATTAAAAAATAGCAAAAGAAATAAACCTTTCCCAATCCTCCCCTAAACTCAGAATACATTAGATAAGAGTCACCTCTTCCTTTTTCTGTGACTCTTTTTTACCTACTACTTTCTTCTTATTCTGCTATGGAATTATGAGCATGTTATTTGAATTACATGAAAATGTGTGCACTAAGGGATAATGCTGATTAAAACATTTTGGGTTAATACAATATATTCACATGATTTTTCTGTCATTTTACTAGTCATCTTCCCAAAATAAACACTCTATAATTAATGAACATATTCAAATGACTTTCTGTGTTGAGTAAGCCACTTTGCTTTGACACAGCATGGTAAAAAGAAAGAGCACTGTGCCTGGCGAACTGACCCCTCCTAGCCCCACTTTCTGTAAAGTTTAATTATGTGAGTGAGAGAGAACAAGTGAAAGCGCAAGGATCACACAAAAAAATGTTATGAGATTGAACCATGTGAATTTGCTAATATTTGACCATTTTTGAAATGACGATTATCTTGGCTTAATATCATAGTTTCTTTCTTCTAATGCTCTTTCTCATGGTAAAAAGTTCAATATAATTCATTATACATTTTACAATTCAAAATACATTTAAATACAGAAAATCTATTAATTATTGTTACTCTGCTGAAGAGATTAATAGACTGTAAAAAAGGAATATATTGTACTTGATAGTTAACATAATTCACGGTCATAGCCCAAAGCTCACTTGTAAGTACACCATATTCTATTATGTCATAGTAGTCAACCCCGATCCCCTTCATGTACCTGCTCCCCTTTCTCCAAAAAAAAAGTTGACAAGGGCAGGAGGAGAGAAATCAAATAATTTCTAGAAAATTAATGTCATTTAGATATTACCAGTCATCAAAACAGATTTTTCAAATATAAGGTGTATAAATATGATATACAAATGAATATAATTTTGTAGTCTCTTCTACCTTGCAATAATTTTAAGTTTTGAAATTTGTAATCCAAAACATATGCATGGTTTATTGCTATACTTATAAGATATCAAAATAGGATAATCGAAGAGATGATAACTCAAACAAACCAGGTATTTCCCTTTTCTCCTAGTCTTAAAAACCCTTGGCTCTACAATTCATACACACAATTCAAGATACCACTCGCCACAAACAAGTCTATCAAGTTTTCAGCCAGTTTTTGGTAGGCTGTTGGGCTCAGAACATCATATCAAGGCCAAAATCATGGGGTTTGATGGCCACCTGGCCTATTATTACAGTTCTGTTCCACAGCCACTGACAAGTCCACTCCACATCCTAGTGTCTTACAAAGGGAAGTCGTGTGCCCTCAGAAAGCTCACACTAGGAAGACGAATTAATGCATGCAGGCCTATCAGAAAATGAATAAAGTGCTTGATTTTGTGATGTAACTAATAGGTGTTGTAGCAGTGTTAAGAGAGTGAACTGATTAACCTAAGAGGGTGTTTCTTGTGATGCCATCAAGAGGGGGTCACTCAAGTGAAAATCCAAGATGCTGCCCTCTCCTGCTTTCATCTCCTTCAGTAATTAGTGCGTGAGTGGGAGAGGAATACCTGTGTGCCAGCAAATACCAGGAATTACAAGATCTCTGAGTACGGCAGGAATAGAGAACAGAAAGGTTCCTCATGATGGAGCGGGATTTGCTCCAGGCTTAACAAAGAGAGAAGCAGGATGAGTAGAAGGATATACCTGTGGGCTAGTTGGTATCAGTTATGAGGAGCAGAGGTAAGAGGCTCATGCCAGTTCAAAGTGAGAAGTTCAAAGAAGAGAATACTGGGGAAAGAGATCCCAGGCATGAAGAAAGAAATCCCTGGGATTTTCAAGTTTCTCACAGCGTTGGAGAATTCAAACATGGAGATGGGCTGGAGTAAGGATAGGGTTGCGGGGAGTTAGTGGGACATAGTTTTCAAGTCTAAGAGTGTGAGAAGTAAATTTAGATTCTCAGAAGTCTAAATGAAACATCCATGGATGGTGAGATCTGTTATGTATGGATATACAGTGCCATATCTGTATACAAACACTGAATCACCCTTTCTTTCTCTGAGTGGAAGTTTTATCCCTCTTTTAATGGCCCACAGGTGTGGCTGGCTGGTAATTATGTTATCTTACTTAGCTAAAGTTTATTTATTCAGCCGCCTCAGCTATCAGGAACAAAAAACACAAACCCGAAAACAAACAAAATATTTCTGATAAGCCATAATTAAGGTCACATAGTTCATGCACTAAATCTCAGGACTTTTGCTCTTAGACTTTATTTCATAGTTGGTTTTCCAACCAAGGAGAAGGTCTCTGGGTTCAGGCACAATACCGGTAGGAAGAGATCATAGCTGACAACTTCACTGACCAGGAGGAAGGAGAACCTTCTTATTGTAGACAAAAACTAAAGTCAAACAGTACAGCTGACTGGAGTCATTCAGTATAAAGCAGTGCATCACAGTGGTGCCCCCTAAGATTTCTTTAAAAAAAAAATGTTCCTTGGTCAAATAAGTTTCTATGCCTTCCTTCAGGATTTCACAATGTACTAAACTTACTAAGAACCTGAGAAATCTTACAAACGTACATTCCCCAACGTACTTCACCATGCATCCCTCTTTACTAACATCAAATAACCACTTCCACAAAACACACTTTGGGAAATGTTTTATGGAAACAACTAAACAGGCCCATGGCTCTATCCCAGAGAGTGTTGATGTTTGTAGTCACTGTCATCAGTCATTAAGACGAGTTAGAGTGCATTCATTCCTCTTAACTTTTTAAAAAAACTCTCCCCTCCAAAAACTGTAAAAAGTAAAAAGTGAGAAATTTGTGTTATGGTTAAAATAAAGTGTGGGCCTCTTAAACAATACACTTACGGTCTTTGGAAATGTCACTAAGGAATTTCCCAATTCTCAACCAGATCAAATAAGTTAACGCTTTTCTGTATTTGATCTTATTTGGTGGTTGAAAAGCAAACATAACAGAAAGTTGAGGGGGAAAGTGGGCAAGGAAGCTCAGGAAAGGGGGTGGTGGTGTGCAATGAGCATGTGACTCTTTAATGTTCAGATAAATTGTTGCCTATAATAATATAATACATTTGAGGAATAGGATTTTTTTAATACAGTTTGATTAGAAGATAACCAAAAATAAGTTTAAATAATGTATATGGTTTTATATGCCAAAGTTTCACAGCATATCTTTATCCATTTCATTTTGTTCATAATCTACAAAGTTTGGCACAGGTTACTAAAAAAAAAAAAAAAATGACAGTATTGTCCTTTCTGCAAAAAATAATATGGTAAGCATTGAGTAAAACATGAAAACCAATAAAGACAAGTTAAGTTCATTGGGCTAACTCTAACTTCCATAATAATGTGGCTGAAATTAAAATAATATCGATGCCCTGGCTGGTGTGGCTCAGTTGGTTGGAGCGTTGTCCCGTAACCGAAAGGCTGCACGTTCCGTCCCAGGTATGGGCACATACAGGAGGCAACCAATCAATGCTTCTCTCTCACAGTAATATTTCTCTCCCTCCCTCTCTCTAAAAGCAATGAAAAAAATGTTCTCAGGTGAGGATAAAAATAATAATAATAATAATAAATCAACTATACTGTCTCATTTATATCATGCAACAAACCTGCAAGATATCTATTGTTGGCAGAGATTAAATAACTTATTTGAGCTTCTTCCATTACACAATGTTGATGCTACTGCAGCAACTATTGCTGAAAGCATCATAGTCATCATATTGTCTATTTATTTATTTATTTGGAAAATACACATTAAATGCCCACTACGTACAAAGTATTGTGTCAAGCAACAGGAAACATGTGATGGGAAATGTTAACAAAGTTCCCGCCTTTACATGGCCTAGTCCAAAATTACAAAGAGAAGAAAATGAAGGAGGAAGAGTGAAAGAGCTATCTAACGTTTAATAAAAGTGAACTCCTAGTCCTCTTCTTTTAAGACCAAGCTCTTCACCAAAACAGACACCAAAACAAAGAGCATTCTGAAAATGAGAGGCTGATTTTGCAGTTATTCTTTTCCTGGCAAAAGTAAAAGGAATAAAATGTAGCTCCTTGGGGCCTGCTTTGCAAACAAAGATAGGGAATTCATTTGTTAGAGATGTTCATTCAATATATTTGATAAGAAGAAAACAGGCATTCTAAAATCAGAACAGATAAACAAGTAAGTATCTTTATTATCAGTTCTACAGCTGAATTTCTATACAAATAATTTGCAAACTCTTCAGTTGAGTCTGTTCTATCTTGCTGTGTCTTTTTCAAGCCTGAATTCATAAAACATTCAAGCTGTACATGTACGCTTAAGACAGGAGAGAAATTCTTATCTGTGTTTTATTCCATGAAGATTTTTTAATGCTACAGTAAATGCACAAGGACTTCAAACTTTCTAACATTTAAAAAGTGCAATATAAATTTTTTATATGAACTCTTCGAGACTTTAAGGCCTATAGTTCAGGTTTCTGATAGAAAGGAAATTTTCTTAAATGGCTTGCCATAGAATCAATGTAGTATTGATAATGCAGTATACTCAGTCCTAAATATATCCCAATATTTAATGAGAATATTCTACCAGATTAAAATCCTGAAATGGGAATTAATTCCAGCTAGTTAATGTGAAACATAATTATAATTATCTAAGATTCCCACTGTTTCTGATAATGCCTGGCTATCAGGATTAGACAACATGAAAGTCTGCCCTTATAGATCTAATTTGGTTGCTATATTTTTAGTTGTTCCTCATCTTAAGAGCTATAGTCACTTGAAGTACAAGTTATTAACAAATTAATGTATATCTAATGTATAAAATACATGTGCACTGACCCTTTAAATGTTTGTTCCTTGACTGTGAGTGTAAATCAAACAAAAATCACATGTCCGTGTCTCTAAACCCATATTTTTTTGGCTTCTGTCATTCTGTCCTTATTGGATAATCTCTCCAGCACTGTGGCCAAGCTTTCTCAGGGACTCTTTTAAGTTTACATCTTTGAATAATAAGAATAGAACAGAATTCCTAGGAGAGTTACAGCATCATCTAGATAATATGTGCAATATAAACATCCATAATTTATTCACTTAACAAAACACTGACCAGAAGTAAATCAAAGATAAATCCAGGAAGGACCAAAAGGATGAAATCCAGAAACTAAGAGTGTTTTACAGGAAACTGATGAACCATAACTGCAAAACTCTACTTCTTCTTGGAATTACAAATATTATTTTCATTAACCCTCCATCTTTTCATGTCTAAATCATGGAAAAGAGCAATTAAAAAACATTTTTGCACAGATGTCAAGTGGAATTAAAGTAAGGAAGGGTATGTTCTAGAAATAACAAAGATTATAATAAAATGTTCCTTTACATTTTCAAATCAGCTAAAGCCAGAAACCCATTAATTATATGTTGTTGGAGGATAAGATTTTCAGAATACCTTTTCTTTCCTGGGCTGTTTTCTTGTTAACTTTACTTCAACTTAATAAGCCATTCATTTATTTCTCATTTTTTATTACTCAAGATTTCCTCAAAATTGCACACATTATATTATAATCCATGATAGACTGTGTTTATATAAAACATATATGTAGTAAAATGTGGCAACATATTTTAAATTTTTATTAATTTAGCACATATTCTTTAACTCATCTTTCGCATTATTATAATGCATATATTCAAAATATCAAATGCATAAATGTAAAGTATATGCATTTGTTTTTTTTCAAAAGATCATTGGATTTATACTCTGCAGTTACTATTTCCTAGTATCAGCCTTTATTTCCTCAGCTCTTCTATCCTTACACATGAAACAACCATAAAACCTTACTGGTTAAAATATAGTGATTCTTCTGGTCTTCCTTTTAATTGGAAAGGCCCTATACAAACTCAGTAACATAATTCTGATTCCCTGTCTGAACTGCTTGAGATGTAAGCCACATTCATTTCAACAAACAATATAAATTCACTTTGCTCTTTTGTCCTAAGAATGGAAGAAGCAAGTTCTCTAGAACTGAGATTCTGTCTTCTATTCGAACCCCTCTTCAAACTCCCTCTGTCATTGCCTGCCCTGGCATCAAATCTAGGATCATGTTCCATATCAAGAAATAGCTGAATTAATATTAAGCGGTGAATTCATTTAATCAGCCTAAAACATTTGTTACAACCTCACAACATCCAATGAAAGAAATTGAGTCAAGTTACAGAGAGTTTACTCTTCTGACATAAGTTCCTACCTAGCCACCGCTGTGTGAGCTTGGGTATTTCATGCAACCTCTCCGATCTTTACATTCTCATCTTTTAAAAAAGTTAGGCTTAACTAAACAAGAAACAAAAGTTCCTTCCTCTGACATTTTGTCCTTCTATTCTCGGGGCTTAATGAAAATTATATTTCTTAATTTCAAGAAAGTAATAGTGAAGTAATAGTAATAGTAGACACTAATGTTTACTGACTGATTGAGTGTAGTATGCCAGGCCCTGTCCTATTCATGGGACAGACATCTATTAATTTATTTAATATTTCATAGCATTCTAAAATGACAGACTTTCTGATCTTTCAGAACTCTCCTTCTATTATTTTGAAGCCATTCCCAGGCAGTCTGTAGTTGTGGTCTTTTAAGCGGGCCCCTTGAGCTTCACCAAAGCTCTGGTTTAGAGCCAAAATATTTCGGGAGGACTAGAATTACAGATAGATTCCTAATGTTTATTTGACTTGGTGATCTAATTTACCAATCTGCATATTTCCTTCTGGGAAATCAGCTCCTTGCCTGTGTTTCCAACTCTCATTTGTACTTACAAAGCATGAAAACTAAAAGCTGAGGCTTTAAAGTGATATTAAATCTAAGTTAGACCAAGGGTCTCCCTCGCTTCGAATTAGAACCTGAACTGTGATTCTGAACATCTTGAAGCCGGGCTCATTGTTAACAAGCCCAGTTTCAAGGCGAGGATTAACCTGGGTATGTCTTTTCCCTGCTCTTTCCTCGGCAGTACAGAAAGTTAGAGTTAATTGGGGCCACTAGAAAGTACTTGATTCTGTAGGATTTCCTGCTGTCTTTATGAGCACTGTACTTAATCCCCTTCAGGATGACTCTTGCCTGCTCTCCACCTGCCTGGATTTCTTAGGAACCCAGGTTTCCCATTCCCTCCCCTCAGTGCATGTGTCTCCGTAAGTCTCCCTGTCCTTTAGTTTGGCCCTCAGGCTAGAGCCGGCTTTCTGCCATCCTTAGGAAGGATTGGGACCTGTTTCACTTTTTCCTCCCTCACTTTAGACAGATTTTCCTAGGTGCCCAGGTCAACAGCAAATGCTGTCTTTTAGTTCTGCTCTGCATGTCCAAAACCGACCCGCCTGGACCCATACCTGCACCCCTAGTCAGATTTTCCTTCGTTCACATGCCCCCTTTAAACTTACTTTCTGATACACTTCTCAGCATTTCATGTGATTAATACCAAACAGCAATATCACCTTTCCTTTGTTGCTAATGCTGCTGCTCTGACCTCCTTCCTGAACTCCAATCTCTCACTTCTAAATATACGATCAGCATTTCTGGTGCAGGCGTCGCCAGTGCCACAAACTCTGTCATCTTCTCAACTAAACTGTGCTGTTCTGCCAAGGTTTTCGTTTTCTGTTAAGGGCATCACAATTTGATTCTTATTTGTTTCTTATTCTTTTGTTCAATCAAGTGCCAGATTTATAGATTGTACCCTAAAAGTTTTCTCCTTTTTAATCTATTTCCTCTCAAGTTTCCTGGCACTGCCCAAGCAGATGTTCTGCTTCTGAGAGAGAAAACTCACCAATGGCTACAACAACTCCAGCTAGAGTTAAACCTACAAGAATGAGAGATTCAACATTACTGTAGATTCTAATTTAGCACTAAGTATTATTTCTACTAGTACTTCTGGAATAAATTAACTCTGTGGGAATCTAAAATACAGTTTTGCAACCATTTAAAGAACAGAATTATGTTAGGAGGCAATATAGTAAAAATTTTAAGGAGAAAATGTTCATTATTTTATCATGATCAAAGAAATGTCAGTTCATATCACTGAAAGCAACTGTAGTCTTATTATTTCAGAGATGTATTGAGAGAAATAATAATAAAAACCATGGGATTGGAAGATGTTGGCAAGCAAACTGGTCTCTGGGTGCAATCCCCACTCCAACTCTCACCTCCAGCCCTGGCTCTCTCATCTTCTCACTCTCTCAATCTCTCCAGAAAAGTTCTGCTTAAATGTTTTACACATTGGGCTTTCTCTCTTCCTTTTGAAGAAAAGGATCTATGAGATAACCCGACCTCCACATTAGCTTATTTTTATGGTTGCTTCTCCTGCTAAGGTCTAGGGTCTAAATTTACAGGTATTTTTATTTTTTAATTCTCACAAAAAGGATTACATACATCACCTTAAAACTCTTTTTGCTGCATGGACTGTTGCAGAATTTACTTGAAATATCCACCTGTTCCCATGTACAGAGCTGGAGGAAACTCCAGACTTGAAACAAGGCAAGAACTTGTGATCTCATTTCACCTCTCTATTCACATTTGCCAGATGTTGAGTTCCAAGAAACCCCTTCGTTAAATGCCCCAGCGAAAAAGTTTCCTGGGAAATTTTTCCTCTTCTTTTCCATCTGCTGAGCTACCCTCGTGCTTTATTTACCTCTTCTGATATTCATTTAATTTGGCATACATTTGCTGAGTTGCTTACCACCCATAATGCATCTTCTGCATTTTTTTTAGTTATGTCCATGGCCTATTTCCCCTTCTTGAGGGTCACTTCTGATGGGAGCCTCCCTATTTCATCCTTCCTGCTTTCTATCCCCAGTGCCTAGCACAATGCCTGGGGCACAGTCAGCATACAACAGATATGTTTGATGGGAAAAAAGTGAAAAAATCCACATGGCAGAAGTGAACCATCCTTCTTTGAAGATTGTTTGATAAAAATATCATTTAAAATTAACAGCTATGATTAATTTACCATCTGGGTTTTGTACCACGTATGCCCTAATACCGGTATTATTTTGAGACCGGTAGTTTCAAAACCACAGTCAGACCTGACGGTGGACAGTCAGCCAGTCACGGCCTCCAAATACCAGAGCACCCTTATCCCCGGAACACTGAGATATTCAAATTTTGAACAAGTCCCTGGAAGTGCTCGGGGGGTTGAGTTCATTGCAATTCTAGGTTTTGAGTTTACAGATAGATAAGTCAGAGTCCTCACAAAGTTTTCTTAAGATATGTCCTTCAAGAATTCCATTATTGAAGTTAAATTTTAATTTCAAAATAAAGGCATATATTTTGGTCAAATTGAAGGCATTCAGGTAGTTTCTATAACTTTCAAAAGTATAGTGGGATACACATATGGGGGGGCAAAAGTAGGTTTACAGTTGTGAGTATGCAACTGTATTATAATTTATTACTTATTGTATTATTTTCCATACCAACAACTGTAAACCTACTTTTGCCCCACCCCGTGTATTTCACCCAACTTTGCTACTTTCCTGATGTCAGCAACAGGATGAGAGTAAAAAAGCAGCATATACCATATGATACTCTCTTTTTCACATCACCATCTGATTCAAATAGCATCACGTGAAACCCAGTTGTGTGGTTAACACTCCCAGAATTCTACTCAGCTACTATTTCCTGCCACTGAAACAGCCAGTGCCAACTTTAATAGGCATTTTCATTAAATACATCTTATTAAAGAGCATATAGAGAAACAGATTCTTTAATTTAAAATAAATTTGTACACAGATTTCCATGAGTTTACATTTTTGTTTCCTGGTATTTTCCCTATGCATAGATGTAGTATGGTTCTAAAAAATCAATATTTTAGGGCCATCTTTATCACATCATTAGCCAACCAATTTTAATGAACTTATGATAAAATATAATTAAGCAGACAACTTTTAAATAAGTTACAGAGATTATACAGTACTGCTAGATGTGTGCTGCTGTTTTAAATTCAAAAAAGCCAATGTAATGAAATAACTTAAGTGAGTGGTTATTTGAAATATTAATCCTATTTTCAGAAGCATAAAAAAGGTAAAAAAATCACAAGCGCAATGAGTGCCCTAAATTAGTCCCTGCCAATTGCAAATTGAAAACATCAGCCAGTTAACTGACTCTGTTACCTGTACTTTGCCAAACAGCCAATTGGGCTGAGTCTTCAAAATCAACTGAGTCTCAGGCTGCAAGGCAGATTGTGTTTTATTTTGGCCTTCATGACGGTGAAGCTTTATGGAATCCACTTCTCTCTATATTAATAATAAAAATCATTCCAATCAAGAAAATCTGCCATTTAATGGAGAGAAAACCAAAGACCCACGAGCACTCACTACAGAGAAGCGCATATGTTTTGACATAAATATCAAATAATAGCCAGTTTGAATCCTGAAATTGCAACCTAAAGGTAATTATGCTGAAAGTGCATTTTGATTGCATAAATTGAGGATTCTTACCTAGAAGAAGGCAGGCACGTCCACCGTGACTAATGTCGGTGTGCTTTATTCCTGAGGAAAGGATCTCTTTGCTATATTGGATGGGAGTGAGGACGACTGGTGTAGATAATAAATATACTTGCAGCAATATGGGAAATAAAAATGACCTCTTTAACATAAAATGTACAAACTAAGAACTTTCAAGTGAGTCAGAATAAGATTTAAATATACTATAAATGTCCCGTCATGTTTTGCATGACTGAAATATTTGACCGTAATGATGGGTTTGAATCGGTAATTTCTAACAAGAAGACAGTGGTCTTAGGGACACTTCAGAATCCTCTCAACTAAGTTCCTGCCGGCAGCAGAAGAGATCAGAACAATGAAACTGAACTACCATATTTCAAGGCATCTGTTTTTCACCAGTGTATCTCTATAATTAGCACAGTGGCTAAGACTACACTAGGACAGTCCTAGGTAGGACATACTAGGGACTTGATAAGTATTTCTTGAATTAATAAATTGAGTGAAGCTTGGTGAAATTAATTAGTTGTTTCCATAGTTGCAATTCTATTGTGAATTTTTAAACTGATATATTTTGGTTGCTCAATACTACCTTGAATCATATGATTAGAAACTATGATGAAGCGTTAAACAAGTGTCTTTCATTGACTGCCCTGTTTTATTTGCGTGTTTACAGGCAAATGGACATAGTTTTGTACATATGGAACATGAAAAAGCTGTATTACTACTGAAGAGTTTCCAGAACACAGTAGACCTAGTTATTCAACGTGAGCTTACTGTCTAAATATTTTTTATAAATAGTGAAGATACGTCTAGCCAGACCTAATGTTCAAAAATAAATTTATACATAGAAACAAATTTTGCCAATTGCTGGACCAATGGCAAATATTAGTGCCAAATGTATTATACTATATGTTAGCACTGATCATCCTTAAAATTGTTAACTATATAAATATGATGTTCATGTGGTTATGTATTAGTTTTAATTGTCAGCCTCTGGCTGTGCATTGGTGCAGTTTTGTTTTTGTTTTTGTTTTTTTTTAACCAAATAAGTTTCTTCTCCAAGTGGATTTCATATGATTTCAGAAGCACGGAAGCACACACAAGCTCTTTACAAACTCTGCTCTCCATCAGAAACACTGCCTCAAAGTTGTATATGCCTTTATATAGAAGATACAAATGTTAAAAAATTGTAATTCCCATAAAATATTTCTAGCACAAGATATATGTTGGCATATACACAAAAAGAATACAGAACAAAACAATATTTTCATAAACTAAACATCTCGGATTGAGAAAGAAAATATATCTTAAAATAAGACTTTACTATATTGAATCTTTTTCCATAAAAATTACATGATAATGCCTTATGAAAGTAACTGTACATATAGTATAAAGTGTTTATATTTGGTTCCATATTCATTTGCTAAATTCTCATAACAGAGTGAAATATTTCATAAATTAGCCATTTATCTCTGGGACCTGAATAAAAATAGAACAAACTAATTTATTCAATGCCTTTAGCTAATTACAGTACATGCAGAGTTAAAAAACAGACTAAAGGTCATTAGTGAGAAATCTTTTCACCACAAATTTAAGCAGTGAATGATGGGTGGCAGGAAAGATATTGCTTTATTTCTTTCAAGTTTATATTGATTATAAACTGTAGCCCTGTGATTTCTTTACTTGTAAATGTGAAATTTATTTGTGTGTTGCTTTATCTAATTTGTTACTTTTAAATAATTTTAAATGAGTTTTGGGGACTGATAAAATTTATTATTGAGAAAGACTGCTGTTAGAAAGTTATGGTGGGAGATTTTAAAACTTTGGTATTTAAATATGAAACTTCAAATATAATTTCTCAGAGCTATAGTATGCCTGTATTATTAATTTCAGTGCCTGTTTTTGTGGGAAGAAATAGAGGCAATACTTTTGTTTCAGAAAAGCTTCAAAGTATATAAAATCCTGAATTTTGTCTCACTGGAGAGAATGACAAGCATACCTAATATAGATTTAGTTATTTTTACATTAGAACTGTTTTCCTCAATAAATGACCAATTCATTTTATAATCCTTTACACACATTTTTTTATGTATCAGTCATTAGTTTAAAATGTTAATTTGAAATTTCAGAATAATTTCCCAGAGTTGGTTGTATGAATTCTCTCTCATATAGCTCTTTTTAAAATATATATAATAAATTTACATACCAGTATTTCAAGTCCTCTTATTAGGATTTCACAGTAGCATCCCATATTGATGTCACTGAAGCTCTGAGAATAATATTTGTAAGTTAAATGTTTTATGGGGACATTGAAAATATTGTATTTTTGTAGGGTCTATTAAAATGAATGTCACTTATTAGAAGTATAGTGGTATTTTTTTGGCAGTAGAATTTGTCACTTGAAGGCAAATGATACTTCACTTTATAGATGATGCACTAATTTTGATGTTGCTTTATGTCAGGGTGACATTATACCATGATTTTATAGAGTTTGACATTTAACAAATGATTAAATGATTGGCCTATTTAATATGTTTCCCAGAAGTAACTTTTAAATGCATTTTAATATATTTACAGTTTCTGATGAGAAATGTTTTTCAGAGCCTAATTTTCTTTGTCAAAAATTTGCACCGAACCACCATATCCAGCTGCGATTATATGATGATCATCATTAATCAAGATGCAAGATCTCTCTGGCCTCACAAGAGCACTTAAAGAAAAAACAAACTCAAGGGTGTAGTTTGGCGGCAATGAAGCAACTCAAGTCATCCCATCAGTTTTGTTTAATCTTTTAATATAGATATAGGGCCAGATATAGGGCCTCCCAAATCTTTTCTTATGTCAGGTTTCCACTTCAACCCAGGGGCTTGAGGAGATGCTTCTGAGGCACAAAGCTGAGAGGACCATGACCCTAAAACATCTCTGCCACTGCTGATGTGACAGCATTGTCATAGCCAATGCTTTGATCCTTCCTGTTCTGCCATTCAGAATGAGGAAAAGAGAAAAGGAATCTGTAACCAACTGGAAAAGAAATCTGATTGCCAAAGCACTCCATTGCACTGCCAAGCTGCACACTGAGAAAAGGCAGGTAATAACAAAAAGAGGCTTTTTTTTTTTTAGGTTGACTGAATTTAAAAAAAAAAACAAAAAAACAAGCACTTAAGGGGGTAGGGGAGATCTAAGTGATTACACAGGTGACCAAAACCAGTAATAATTGAGTTTTGAGTATTGACTTATCTTTTGGAATAACTGAGGTTACTGCCTGAAATAAGAACCTGGTTTATGTTAATGAAAACAAAAGCCAAAAAAAGGTTAAGGCCATGCCTTTAAAAAAAGAAAAGTCAACGACAAGAAAAGAGTGGAATTCATAATGGCTCCAAGAGACTCTATCTCCTTGTCTTTGATTTTTATTGGAATCTTCCTGCTGAGGGAGCTGCCTATCTCTGAAGGATCAATCAGTAAGACACAGTAGAGGGCAGTGAGAAAGATAGAGGTGGAAAGAATCAGCACTGAAAATTATTAGTAGAATTGCTGCAGATTTTGCAGACCAAATAGGTATTAGTGGACAATTTTTAAAACTATTTACATAGCTTATAACACATTGTCACAAGAACTCTCTTACCATAATTCCACATCAACTAAACAAACGTAATAATTTCAAAATATAAGCGTACTTTTGGCAAGGAATAATCAAAGCCAGTATGACCACAAATATTTACATCATGCTATTTTATTCCTCATTGAGACCTATAAAATACATGTGTGTCCAGTTAATTAGAATTGTAATTATACGGACATCAAACAATTCTGGCTGTTTCTGGACCTTGCCTTGGATTATCGCCTTGGAAAGCAGTTTTAAAGAGGGAGTAACAAATCTCATTTTTATTAAAAACAATTTTTTTATCTTGAAGATGATTACACACATATCACGAATATAATTGCTTATATAAACTAGGACTGAAATATATTTTACCAGAAGAGCTAAAAAGAGAATATTCAGAGGGAGGGAAAACACTGTAAAAATTAGATATATATATTCAAATATTAAGTGAAAAGTATCTGAATTTACCAAAATGATTGGATGAAGGAAGCTAGAAAAACATTTTACTTTTGATCTTAATATCTATTTAGAATCTCCACCACTAATTAAAACTTTGAAAAACATAGAGTGTTCACCAACTTGTCTTTCCATTGGCTGTTAACGCTGTCCTCAGTCAATTTCTGCCCCTCATTGGCACACAGATGAAGAATGTCTGTCTATTCCAATGAATGCACTCTTATCCTGAGGCAACAATACAGTATCACCAGATGAAAAGCCATGTTGGGATAGGACTACCACTTTAAAGGTCTTTGGTAATTTCAATCAGACATGTTTGACTGATTCTTGATGTACTGACCAAGCAGCAGGTTTATTGAAACACTGGGTCAGTAAAAAGCGATGCCAATAATTAAATCCAGTAAGTGAAGAAGATGGGTCCTTCATCTAGTATCAACAAAAGCAGGGTTGATGTTCCAGTAAAGTTTCTCTCACAGAAATGCTAGATCTCTCTGAGACTTAATAAAATGTTCAAACACTGGGTTGGTGATGTGCCCTCTGTTATGGTTGCAGTTATCTGATCACCTAGGACTTAGTGGAAATCTTCAGATTTGAGATCACTTGCATGAAGCATTTTTTTTTAATTTAAAAAAAAAATCTTCCTTGGCCCAGAATATTTTCCCATTTCAGCAAGACATCCCCAGGCTCACTCGTACATCATAGCAAGAAAAGAGAATGTGGGGTGTGGAGAAATAGATGAGAACCCTAAAAAACATAGGGGTTAATATTATAGGAGATCTTGGGCGTCAACTCTCCTCTGCATCCTTTGAACTCCACTCAATCTAAACTATTCAGAGAATACACAGGGTCTGGCACAAATAACACCCCTTTTATTACAATATCTTTTATTACAAAATCATAAGCATGTAATTCTGTAACATAACAATATCACACTCAAGCATACCATATGACATTTTAGGTGAAATATTCAGATTAAAACTATAAATACTACATCCATATTATTACTACTCTACCGACCACACTCAAGCAGGCATTACTTCTGCCAGACCCTGTTTTCCAAACACCCCATTATATAAAAGCAAGGCAGAAGCGACCAAGTTTTCTAGCTATATTCTAAACCTTCTGGGTGCATTTCTGTTTCTTGTGTGTAAAATTGGCCCCTCTTCATTGCTGCTGTTGCTGCTATAGATCCGACTCCCCATGATGTTCCAAAGACAGTGGGTGGCTGCTTCTACCCTGTTGAAACAAGGACAGGAGGCCCCCTTTAGGGTTCTAACTGTTCAAGACCCTTGAGTAGTGACTGATGGTTCCGGCTCCGAGTTTGGGAGAAACTTTCCTGGGTAATCAAGGAACCCGGAGTCATAGCATTAACCAAGGCAGAGCACCTGTCATGTCTCTGAAAACAGCAAACAAACTCGTGCACAGGGGTAAGGGTAACAATGCCTTAGTAGAGCTTTGCTCCCCCTTCTGTTTTTAAAATGTTGCATGTTAACCAAGGATCTCCTCTGAGCCTCTTCTTGGCTGCTATTGGGACCAGCTCCAAACTTCCTCCACTTTGACACTATCTGCAACTATTTGCAGAATGGTTTGGAAAAACTCTATCATAGGGATATACAGTGCACAACTTCTACCTTGGAGAATTCAGAGATTTCTGATAAATGAAGGTAAAAGTCCACTCTAAGATTTGGCTTAAAAGAATAAATGAAAATCTAAGAATATTGAATCCCCCTGGGTTTCTAACTATGTGATTATCATAATCTTCCCTGAGAGCAGTTCTATGGGAAGTAAGAGAGGAAAGAAAAAAAATGAGAGAGGGGAAGTAATTCACTGGTCCCAACTTTAGATGCATTACTCCACCGGGTGGTTTCCCCCGTTGGATTCTGCTACAGGACAGGCAGCTCACGTCTTGTGGCAGCCCATTGGACACTAGCCTGGCTGTCAGGCAGGCGCAGATGAGAAGGATCTCACTGCAGCTGCATCAGTGTTTCCCCAAATTGTCCTGGGCTGCAAGACACTTTTTTTTCTTTTCTTTTTTTTTTTTTTTTGCCTTATTTGATTAGTGGAAGCACCTCAAACAGTGGAAGGTTGTAAAATTTGTGCAGTGTTTATGTGAGAAAGCACTGAAACCCTGTGGCTGTAATTAGTCTGGGATGGGAGCCAGTGTAGGCCTGACCCAAGGAAAAGGCACAGATCAACTTTCCACAGGTGTGATTTTCAAACCTGGCATAACCACCCCTCCCCCCCAAAAAAAACCCAAAAAGCTCTTTTTCTTTTTTTCATTCTTTCAGCTGGCATAATTTTCAATGTATGTACGAATGGATGTTCAGGACAAAATTAAATGGATCAACCAATCTTTCTCTAATTTTGAAAGAACATATATTTTTTTCTTAAATCTATCACTGTTGCAGCATTATATTATTTGTGCCAGTGTTTTTCCTTCTTTAAACTAATGCGATGAGTAAGCAGCCTACAAATAGTCAAGCAGCTCTATACCTAGAGTAAAATATCTTAGTACAGAGACTTTCCACCAGCAAACTGCGTACTTCCTCCACAGGAAAGCAATCACTGTAGCTGAATCTCAGATGCCTAAGGTATGTCATTCATCAGTTCAGCACACCTGGGGCATTTTATTGATGAGTATAACAAAAACATTAAATACAAAGTTTATAAATATTTCTTGAACATCAACTATATACCAGGCACTACAAGGGATATTACATGGTCTCCACTGCACAGAATCTCACGATCAAGTGCCAAGATGGGAGAACTTCCAGATCAAAGACAGTACAAGACAATGTGGTGAGTTCCTTTGTCCTGGCCCTACACTCATGTATTATGAAAGGAAGCAGCATCTTTAATCGAACCTCTTTTGGGGTAGAGCATGGTTGTTCCATTTGGAGCTATACATAGGTCTCCCTCCTCAGTCTCATGGCCTTTGGGAGGCCATTAGAAATGTTTGCTGGGATTTAGGGCAATATTTGATAGGCTAGTGGATGTCTTACTAGATAAGATAAATAACAACCAGAATTCCTTGAATTTCTAGAAGAGAATTTTGCCAGTTCATTCTACAGAAAAAAGGGAATATAATGAAAAATGATGTCCCTCGACCTGGCCCGTACTGTGTCTTTATGCCCCTGACATGATGGGGCAAAGAGATAGAAGTCAGCACTTTAAAAGACATAGGGTATTTGACTGAAGTGATTCTTCTGCACTGAGTGACCCCATAAAGTTTCTCCTATGAGCACTGCCTCTTGTAGACTATCAGGGAGCGTGGGAGTCCATAAGATCCAGTATTAGAATGACCCCCTCAGAAATGCAGTGAGTTGAATAGTCATTCAGGTGTTGCATTTTATGTGTACTTGCTTCTCTTCCTTCAGTGGAGTGAAGAAAGTTTTCACTGCATGCTGTTCAGCCCATCCCATGAAAACACTGTTTGCGTGAGGCTGGTCACACACACCCACATAGCATGGACATCGATTTCTTCTTCCAAGGAGATTCTGATCCTCTGAACCGAGGAGCTGCTCACTACAGCTCCTTCACTACATACATACTCCATGCTTTAGACACCTGGAAATCCTCCCTTTTCCCTGAGTACTTTCTGTGTTTTTCAGCCTCAGCCTTTGCCCACACAGGTCCCCTCTTGGAAGGTCTTCCTCTCCCACTTTCCTCTTTAAATTATCAAAATTACATGCAGCCTCCAAGGTCCAGCTCGAACATCACCACCACCATGAAACTGTCCTTAATCTTGGCTGGAAGGAAGTTCTTCTCCTTAGTACCATTATATTATTTTTTTATCTATTTTATAGTACTTAGCACATTCCACCTTAGGTCATAGTTACTCAGTTTTTGTTCTTCCTCTCCTTTCAAATGTAAGCTTCTTGAGAGAGGGGGCCTGACAATAATTAAAAGAGGTATTCTAGATAGAAGAGCTTCCAGAGGTCATATCTGGTGTTGTTTACTGTGTGTCCTCAGTGCCTGTCATAGTGTCAGAAGCATAGTAGGTGCTCAATAAATATCTCTACAGTGATTAGATGGATGACAGGCTTGGCATGCAAATGCACTTAATAAATATTGTATTAAACAGGAAGTTGATGTGCAGTTTAACCTTAAGCCAAAAATCTTTCACTTTCACCATTTATTTACTATTCTGAGTTTGTTTTAAATTCTCCCTTTTAACCCAATCCTCCCCCCCTCCTTCCTCAGCATTTTTTTCTAAGACCTTTTAGGCTCTTAGTGCTATTTCAGCTGTTGTGTTCAATTTCCTTTTTATGTGTTCTAAGGACTTTAACACATTCAAAAAGTTTAAGAAGTGTCTTTTGTTCCTTTAATCGAAGTACGTCATATCTATCCTTGTGATTTGTTCGGGTTTTATTTCTCTTCTTGGAAGAAGTCACGCATACGGGTGTCAGAAACCCCTTGGAAAAATGAATGCATGAGGCTGAACTCACAGAGCCATGGTTTTGGTCTTCCAGGCATCTTAGAGCTAATCGGGCCAGTTCCCTCATGTTAGCAAAGGCCTGAGCCTTAGGGAGGTGAAGGGAAGCTAGGAGATGCAAGTACAGAGCCAGAGGTGGCATTAGACCACTTTTTAAGGTTCTTTGGTGCACTTGTGACTTGTACATTGTGACTTGGTAGAGTCCTTTGCCCAAGCTATTTTTTAAGATTTGGAGGTGTGAGGAATGGTAAAGGGAGTTGTGATAGGGAGGGGGCTGGGACAGGTGGCTGGGAAGAGGGAATTCCAACCCTATTTTAGTTCTCAGGTTAATAAAACTGCTGCCTTCTGCTGTCTGTTCTAGAAAAAATGAGAAATCTGTGCATAGTTCAGCATGACAACGTTTGCACACTGCATTTTGGCATCATTCCATGAACAGATTCTACCACCTGCCCCGCTAAGGTGAAAATGTCACATACTGCAGCCAAAAGTATAGAATTAACATGATTAACTATTTTGGATAAGTCACAGAAAACCTGGGTTATCTTGATAAAAACCACATGCCTCTCCCAAACTTTTATAGAGGTCAGAATCCGACCTGTTGATTTCAAAGTTGAAAGAACACTAGTCATACTGCCATTAGCATTGACTTCCTCAGATACCTCCCGTGTGGGGGCAGAAAATGGAATCCAGCCCCTGAAAAGAAAAACAGCCTCTGAGAAGGGGGCACCCTAGGTTGGTAAACTCCTAATCTCAGTTCCTTCGTTACCTCATAGGATCTTGCTTTTCTTGCAAGTAAAGCATTTCTTTCTTAGCTTTCTCTCGGAAATATTTCCCATATTTTTCTATTCTGGGTTCATAGCAAGTTGACTACAGAAGTGAATGAAATATTCCCAAACAAATCCATTTGTCATATACTATTTTGCTTATACTAATAATACAAATTATTCCATCTGCTTTTGCCTTTTAATTTCTTTTATGGGGAGAACTTGTAATGATGGCTTCTTTGCATGAAGGAAAGTTTTCTTGAAGGGCATATCCATCATCATTTTCTTTGATAGTTCTGGTACCTCGAGCTCTCCAGAGGTTATACTTCTGACCAGTGTCTATATTCATATGAGGAAAAGAATGCCAATGTCTGGACAGAAATGAAATGAAAATGAAAAGTAAAATATTAATTGAAAGGGGAACATTATTTTAGAGTACTAAGTGGGTAAGAGTATTTTAGAATAGTAAGAGTACTTTTAGGTATCTTAAGTAAGAGTATTTTACAATCACATGTGATAGTAAGAGTAGACATGAGGACTGGTTGAAGAAGAGAAGAGAATAAGTTATTAATGGAGTAAGAATGAGAAATCGGTAAGAAGATAAAGAGATAAAGGGAGATAAAGGCTGGTAAAGAGGAACAGACAGAAACCAGAGACTCAGATTCAGACACTTCGCTTCCTTTAGTCTCTTGGTGGCCTTGCCCCAGAATTCACCTTCCTCCCCTCCGCCACCCCTTTCTGGCCAGAAGAGTTATCTTTCAACAATTCTTAGTTTCTGGACTCTTTCCTACTCTTCCAAGAGAAGAAAAAAGAATTTAAAGAGAAAATAAGGTATATATTAGAAATTCATTTTATTTCATTGCTATTTATTTCTAGAAGGTATTTTTTGTACTGGGTGATTTTTTGTCATGCAACTCCTCAGTAAAAGGAAAATCACTATAAGTTACAGAAAAAATTACCAAAGAAATTTTCTGAAATAAAAGATAATACCAAACAGTATAGCCATGGGTAAAAATTCTGTGGGGAAATGAGAAAAATTATTGTTCTATCATAAGAAAGAAAAGGACCCTGAGGGGATCTGATTGATCTTTCTACCCTCAGAGGAAAATTAATGCTATTTTTTAAATTCCTCCAACAAAGAGGTTATAACTTCCCTCACTAAACCACCCTTGCAAAGCAACAAATCATATATTGTATTTCAATAATATCCTCCATTTAAATTCCTGGCCAAAAATTTCGCTTGGTATTTTCCATAAGATGGCTCTAGTAGTGCTTATTTGTCTCTAACTTCATTCAAAACAATTTTGTTAGATTGTATTGTGACAGCTGTCATATCAGCATGCATTTTTTTAAAAAAACTGATCAAAATTGGTGAATTTTTGTGTAGCCATTTTAATATTGAAGATGAAAGGAAATAAGTGACACTTTCAGCATATTATGCTTTATTACTTCAAGAAAGGTAAAAATGCACCTGAAACACAAAAGAAAAAAACAGATTTGTGCAGTATAAGGAGAAGGTTCTGTGACTGATCGAACATGTCAAAAGTGGTTTGCAAAGTTTCATGCTGGAAGTTTCACACTGGATGATGCTCCAGGGTCAGGTAGACCAGTTGAAGTTGATAGCAATCAAATCCAGACATTAGCCCTGGCTGGTGTGGCTCAGTGGACTGAGCGCCAGCCTGTGAACCAAAGGGTTGTTGGTTGGATTCCCAGTCAGGGCACATGCCTGGGTTGGGACCAGGTCCCCAGTAGGGGGCGCTCAAGAGGCAACCACGCATTGATGTTTCTCTCCTCCTCTTTCTTCCTCCCTTCCCCTCTATAAATAAATAAATAAATGAATGAATGAATGAATAAATAAATAAATCCAGACATTAACTGAGAACAATCAACGTTATACCATGCAGGAGATAGCCGACATACTCAAAATATCCAAATTAATAAAGTTATTGGTGAAACTGAAAAATGTGTCTTTTATTTTACAGAAAAGAAAAAAACCACACGAGCTTTTTGGCCAACCCCATGTCATCTTCATATAAAGCTGGATAGATTCACCGACTTTTTAGGAACATGTCTACAGTTAGGAAGAGGCACCACTAGGTGGTGCCTTGTATCCCTATTTCATATCTGAGTCTTGGCCAATTCTCTAGCTGGATAACCACATTCTGGACAGTCCGTTTTCATAACTGTTGTACTGAAACTGAAAAAGCCGGCGTCCGTGCTTACTGTCACTACCGGTTCCAGTAAGCAGACAGGGTGGAATCTTCATGGGTGCTGAAGATGGATGGCAATCTGAGAAACACAGCGGGTTTGTATCCTAACAAATCCTCTTAGATTCCATTTCAAACTGACTCTTTTTATAAGGAGAAGAAAAGTGTAGGTAAGGGGGTTGGATTTCAGGGAGAAGGTTAATCAGATAAAAAGCTGCAGCATTCTTTCATTTGTTGACCCATGATTCTTTACCCTGTCCTGGGCGGTGGAGGGCTCACCCTGTAGCACAATGGCTCAGATACTACCTTGATTGCTTGCAGTCCTCCTGGGGCACTAAGGCTGAATTGCTTGTGGTTCCCTGGAGTCAGGGTGGGTCATACTCTCAGTTCCTGAAACAATAGCTTTTTACATGCATTAATTACTGAGCTCATTGACTGTTACCTAAAACTGAAATTTGCCAACTCTTGAATCCCCCATCATTCCTAATAAAACTACTATTAAATATATTAACATCCCCTTACATACTCTCTTTAGAGAATTAATTTGAAACGATGCTCTAAATTTGAACAATATAAGAAAAAATATTTACGAGTTTTTAACTTATTTTAAGCAGTTTCTATCTATTTTTGACTAAACCTCTCGGGTTTTATCAACCACTTCCAGGGCCCAGTCATGGAGAAAAAGAGAGGATCCGCCCTCTCTCTAAGCCTCAGGTGAATGTGTGCATTAACGTTTGGTGGTCCTAGCTGTTCAGTTTAATTATTACATCAGCCAATTGAATAGTTCTCTAACTTTCCAGTGCTTTCCACATACTTTGTGCCAATCTGTCACTGTTTTAACATACCTTCCTTCAGAGACACTCATTCCTAATATGTGGAAAGATATTTGCTACAAATTATTTAAAATGTATTTTTTAAATGAGCTCTCCAAAATGTAAATATTGGAAACTAACTTGGTCTTACAAAGCCTTCCTTAATACAATTCTAAAACTAGTCCAATCTGAGCATGTGTGTATAGCTTTATTTCCAGCTGACATCTGGTAGTAACTAGGCATCTGGTGTAAACTTCTAATTTTTCATTTTATCCATGTGTACAAGAAATTAGCATAATACTCTAATCAGATTTTACCTTATTATAAAGTAAATAGGAACATATTTCAAAATATATGCCATAAAGTCATCAGCAGTTTCAAGGGGTAGTTTGCAGTCTCCCCGCAACATCCTCCTCCTTTCAATAAGAACGTCTGGGTGTTGAAGGCACAGTCTCTGGCAGCTTCTGTGACTCAAGTCCTCAAGCTATTTTGGTTCTTAGATATTTGGAACTTCTGGATCACCAATAGTAGATGGATCATTCATTAAAAATCCAAAAGTTTCTGTTTACTGCTTCTAAGCTAAATATAGCCTCACCCTGAGAGCTTAATATAGCCAGCACCCTTGTTTGGGCCGCTCCTTTGCTAATTCCATCAAAACCCTGCTGATCCGAGGCTTCCTGGGGATTCTCTGCCAACCATTTAATCTTTTTTTCTTCCAACCCCAAGCAAAAGTAGAGAGAACAAGGTGTTCTTTCCCAAAGTCTTTGCAAAACTACTTAAATCCTCTGGCATTTTCCTCCAAAAGAAATAGTTTTCTTCAGGCCCCCTGATCCCCACACAGTGTGGTCTTTTGTAGCTAAATCAGTTCAGTCTTCTTTGGTGGTTGTTTTATAACTTCTTTATGACCTCAGACTAATGGTTTTAGTGCACAATCTTGTGTTTGCCTACCAAGTGTGCTTCCTCTCTTTTCAGGGAAGATAAATGTCTCCTGAAAAGATTTAAATCGTACACAATGTGGCCACACATTTTAGAGCAAATACAGCAGATCTCTGCCCTCGTTCTGTTCTTTTGAACACAGCCCTGGGCTTTTTTATTTGCCTTGTTTCCAATTTCATCTTTTTTTTCATCCCTTCTCAGACTTCTGTAAACTTTTCATCATAGGGTTAGTTTTAGAATCTGGAACTAAGTATTAGAATAGAAATTAGGAAGGATTTGTACCAACAAGGATGAAAAACTTATTTTTGAGAGTTATTGATATACTCCAGTAGTGTTTTTGTTTTGTTACTGCTGGCGGCACCTCTAGATTTTTAGTATCAACTATTACCTAAAGTACTTTCTTCTTTCTGTCACATACAGGGAATTTAATATGGCGTTCCTGGGAGCAGTCCGTAGGCCAGTGCTCCCTCCCCAGCAGCCAGCGCGGTTCCCCTTAGTGCTCAGGTTCACTAAAACAATTCGCGTCCGTTCCCTCAGAGCAGGGGGCTTGTGGCTCCTTGCTTTCACTCGGGGCCTGAAGAGGCCTTGTCTGTTTTACCCACCTGTCCCCCATTGCGCAAACATGATTATTTCCTATCTGTACCATAGTGCAAAGAGGGTGGGAAGCTCGCTGGGTCCGAGAGTGGGGCCCTCGGCAGGGAGAAACAGTTACTTACCATGCCCGATGGTATGGACACACTCTGCACTCCCCCCACTCCCACAGGCATACTTGTGGCCCACTGTGTCCCTCCCTGCAAAAGAAGGGAGTGCCTGTCATACTCAAGATTCTACTTACTCTTATTGGTGTTTATTAGCCAGAGAATTCACCTGTGAAAGACATTGTAGGTAGTGGGCAAGAATGATCTCCAAATTTGATTTTTCCTCCGTGTTATCATTATGCAAACTGTTCCTGACTCATAATACTTGCCTTTCCTGGTCTTTGCTCTGTTTGTTTTAAACTACCCATCTTTGATAGCCAGTCTTCTTCCATAATTCTTCAGTCATACTTGGGGTGTCATTCTACTTAGCAATTAATGTTGTGTACTCGTTAGAATCACAGCATCATTATGATCAAACGGATTCTCTAGCAGGCGATCATTCTGATATGTTCTTTATAAAACCATGAATGTTGCTATCAAATGTTACAGATCTATGTCACCATTTTCTAGAATTCAAACTCGTCTCTCCCTGTTTCCCTCTCTCTCTCAAACACACACAATAAGAAACTCATTTTTTAAATTTTCACATATTTACCAAAAATGATAATTACTATCCCAGTGACCTAGGGACATAGATAATCATCAACTACTCAAAGGTAAGAGAACATGTCTTCTTTTCTTTTCAAAACTTTCTATAAAATCTCCAGCCTGCTTACCTACACCTACCATAACATAACTAGTTAAGAGTATTCATCCAGGCCTGTCTGTAGGTAGGAATAGATTGAGCTTAAAGAGATGTTTAATTCTCTCCTAAGTTTTCCTCTGGACCACCCTAAGGTTTGTTTTCTAGCCAACCTCTATGTGTTTATTCTTTAAAAAAATTATCAGTTATTAGAAAAATTGTTTTCCTTGATGTACATGCAACTTAATCAACAAATGTTAATGAACGAGGGATTTGAGGACAGTAGGAGATATAAATATAAAAAACCATGGTCCCTGCCCTCCAGCTACACAGTCTAGTAGGGAGAGAGACACATAAAAAGTCTAATAAATGCTACTGTGTAGGTACAAAATATGAGGGAAGTTCAGAGAACAGTATTATCACTTTCTCTCCCAGTCTAATACAACAGCAAATGATTCCTTTCAGCTTTATTGTTTTTATAATGTAAACAAAGAATCTTTTTCTCTTCCCTTAGGAAAGCAGGCTACTATTCCTCATATATGTTCTTTTCCAAAAAAACCATAATCTTAGGTGGTGGTGATAATGTAAATACCTGCAGTGTCATCTTGGATGAACCATATCAGGGAGTGACGGTCACTAAGTTCGCAAAGTTCTCACTGTCCACTTTCATTTGACTTTGTCTTCCCAAGAGTTTGCTGCTTAGGGGTCAAAGTCAGAGGGGGCTGCAGGAACGAAGGGCAGCTTCCCCTCCTTGGAGGCAGGGTATTGGGCTACTCTTCTCCTTGAAGAGATCAATCTGAGAAGAGGCTAGGACAGTTAGTTAACCTTTAGATTCTCTTGAAATCCTTGCTTCAAAACAGTTCATGTTTGTTTTAAACACCTAAGAAAAATGTACATAGTTCTGGGGGATTTGCATATTCTCAATAGTTATGCACATGCATACAAAGAACAGACAGTATCTTTCCTGTTAGCAAACACCCCACCATTAGGGCAAATGCTTTGTGCTTAAAAACAGAATAGGACCCATTAGAATTCAGTAAGAAATGCAACTTGGACAGCACTTATGATAAGATTTCCTAGGAAGTAAAAAACTAAAGAGTGTCTGGAATATTGCAGATACAGACAGGTCTTAGTCATGTCATTTAGAGGAACAGCAGAAATAGCCATGCAATGTCTCCCCCAAACCCTCCTCCAAGAGTCCTCCAGTGTAGACAATTTGAGCTGCCCTGGCAACACCTCTCTGCCAAAAGAAATGGCAGATATGATTTCATAGCCAACACAACCCCAGGGGTTTTGTTTGCTTTTCAAGGTTAAAATGAAGGATTTTTTTTTTTTTTTTTTTTTTTTACCCAAGTTAGGGTTAGCCTAAAGGTGGGACAACAACTGTATAAAAATAGTGGATTCAAAATGATATGAGTTCAACCAGAGACTGGAAAATCAGCCGCCATTAGCGATGAAGTGGTGGGTTTTACCTTGGAGCCATTTGGTGTCTTTGTGTATCAACTTAGAAAATATGAGTTAATTAAAATGACTTTTAATGGATTGTGGAGCATGCTTACATTTGGAAATGAGATTGTGCTTCTTAAACACTTAACCACAGGCTCCTGAACTCAAAGTACCACTTCGGTCACGCTGCTGGAGATAAGCCAGGAGTTTCTATGTACATTCAGTGGCCAACATAAAAAACCATCATTTTTTCACTATTAAATTGAGCTGATTTTTTCTTCACATCTCATCTTAATCCAAAAATACTGCCATGGAGTGCGATGCCCTTGTTTTTCTGTTTTGTTTTGTTTTTGTTTCTTTTTTTGGGGGGGTAGTTTTTTATTTTTAATAAAAATTATATATACTTAAGGTATTCATATGCCTAGTAAAATGATTACTGTAGTCAAGCTAATTAACATCTCATCTCCTCACATATTTGCCGTGTGTGTGTGTGTGTGTGTGTGGTGAGAGCACGTGAACTCTTTTGGTAAATTTCTAGTGTTCAATACAATATCATTAACTACAGTCATCATGCTGTACATTTGCTCTCCAGACATATTCATCATGTACCCAGGAGGCAGCCGTTATCATTCTTCTTATAAGTCAGCTTTTCTGATTTCCAAATACTTGTAGTTGAATGCAATAAATGTCCTAATATTGGCAAGATCGCTTTTGTGAACTATATACTTACCTGTATGACAAACTAGAGAAAACCATGAAAAAGTTATGTAAAAGTATATAACTCTTTAAGGAACATATAGCAGGGAATCACACGACCTCAAAGAAAATAGAAGAAATCAAATTGTTTAAAAACTTTGAAGAAGTCAGATTTAAATGCTCAATACATTATGAGATTTAGTTTAATAGTTTTCTATCTTCTTGTCTGAAGAATGAACAGATGTGGTAAAGCTATTAAATACAGTAGTGTCACGTGGCCTTTCAGCCTGGAGGAGCCCGAGTGTGTCCAAGGAGTGATTTACCTGTGAGAGAATCAGTACAAAGTCGCGGAAATCTTTAGTTTGATCCAGACCAGACAGTCATCCTCCAAGCATCTGCTGCCTGATTTTAGAGGCCATATCAGAAATGAAAAGAAGCAGTCCCTCATTTATCATATGTCAAATCCAAGGCATAGCTCTTTGTGAAGACCCTATTCTATATTATTTGCCTGTCTCGGAAAGAGGTCTGCTAAGTAACCTGTTAGTGTAAAGCCGTGCTTCGTATAGCTTTAAAGATCGGTCCTGCATCAGGTTATTCTAATGCTTCCTATCTGCAAAAACCAAGCATAGAAATTTCAAATTCTAAAATTCACTGGAATGTTGATGAAGAAATTATTTTAGCATAAGCAAAATCACTCTACTCAAATCTATGTTTATTATCAAGTTTACCTCCAAATTCTACAAGTGGGAGAAAAATCAGGCTTTACTGGGTTTTAGAACTCTGTAAGCTCTCTTGGGAAAACAGAAATTACTGGATTTGGGGCATGTCAAGGACATATTGTTGAGATTGTCAAAGGATTTGGTAAGGAACTCTAACAAATAGAACAGCATGTCATTAGTGAGCAAGAAATAAGAATCTGTGGTGAGATCTATGTCCGGTGTACTTCGCACAGCACAAAGAACATATTTTATTCGCCCCATTTGTAGTTAGATGGATCCTAAAGACAACTCTCCGGTAACAGTAATGGCTGGTCTCCTACTTCCTGGGTGGTGGTGTTTCTAGTTTTTAATTTGTGTGGGGGGAGGGAGGGCCAAGTTAAGGGTGTCACTGCTACTTGAAAATTGGCTAAGAAGGGTCAAATCAGGTCATCTATAGTGTGACCTTCCCTCATCTCCTCAGGGCAATTGCACTTCAGTATGGACCAAAGGCTGAAGTCACAGAAATGGGACATTAATCATAGGATCTCAGAAAATAGCTTTTGGGGAAGTTTAGGGGACTGGTGTGATCTCCACGGAGCCTCTGAAAGTCCAGTGTGTAGGTGTGCCTTTCTCGGGGCTGAAACTTCAAGTCCTTGTTAACAGATTGTCCTGGAATCCCACAGTCTGGTTTGACAGTTTATCAATTCCAGACTCACAGAGGGGTGTACACAGGGAGGACTTGGATCAGCTGAAGTGGAATAATGATTTCCTTAATGAAAAACTATTTTCCAGGTTACTTACAATAGCTGTCTTGTTGGGGAAGTTGTAGTGAGTATACTTTTGTTTTTGTTTTAATACTTGGGAAGATATTTCAAGCAATAATATATTAGATGTGCAATACTTTTCTCAGGTGGTGTGTGCCAGCCTTGGAAGGGTGAGAATTGTCCCAGCAGGCTGCTTTTATTCATCAAGCTAAGACGGAAGTGCCTTGCAACGGGGCCCCTTCTGACCATACCGTTAATTTACTATTTGAGCTAGAGTGCAACCTCACCAGGAATGGAACTGGATTTTACAGGGTTTCCCTTGTCCAAACTACAGCATGCTTCCTGCTTTCTCCCCGTATTCCCCAAATCTCAGCCTCCAGGACCAGCTACTGGCAAATCATTTTACCAGTTTTCATTGGTCTGGCCACATGAGGAACATCCTGTTTCTTTAAATCCCAAATGTTCACATTATCCTGTAGAAACCAACTCCCTATCAATTTTCTCCACAGTTAATCCTCAGCTTCTTGTCATATTTTCATTTTTCTGCATTGGTTCCCATGGTAACAAGTCTGTTGGCAGAGAAAGTATGACTCTGCTTTTAGCCTTCTGCATATTACAAAACCCCTCTAGTGATCCTCAGGCAAGTGTCATTATAAAAGGGCAGGAAGAGACTAATTCATTAGGTTAATACCTTTAATCTTTTACCCTGCCACATGCATTTACCACCCAAACTAGCCACACTGTCCCAAAAGACAGCTTTCAAGGATGCCGTCCAGAATCCCTTCACCTATTGATACCACTATTCAAAGGACCCTCCTATCCACCTACAGATGCAAGAATTGAACGTTTTGGTTTAGGATTCCTCTTCTAGGTATCAGTGATTTCACTGACATGAACACAAACTCAATGCAGTGGTCAGCTGGGGGCAGCATGGAGCAGCAACTTACACTCATTTCTCTATAAAATACTCTCATCAAATTGCACCTGAGATGTACACAACCCAGGGTTTATGTATGTCCTGAATTGAGCCTTAAAGGCAGTGGGAACATTTAAACAGATTTTTCTCCTGATCAATAGTTAAATGGCACGGGAGGGGAAGTCAAGGAGTCATCACAGAGAACTGAGCTCCTGAAGATGAGGAAAACTAAAAAAGATGTAGAGAAGTAAAGAGGACATTGCAACTGGTGGTTGGATGGGAGCAAGGAAGCTTCATTCAGTTGGGAGAATTCAGGATTCAACTATGGAAAAGGCAAGAAACCCATTGAAAGCTGAGGAAACTGCATAGAGAAAACGTAGTTTTTAAGAGATAACTATCTGAAAAAAGGGAAAGATGCAAATGAGAGGATAGCTTTGTGCAGGCTTTGGCCCAACTTTATCTGCATTTTTCCAAGTAGTGATTTCCTTAATTTTGTGGCTTGGCTTTAAATTATTTGCCCAGGAACCCCTAATCTCCTATGTCCTCAATATTCAGAAAAAGTAGGAACTGTTCATCAGAAATTAAACAGTCCCAATATTTGAATGTGCTTTTATTTTTTGGAAAGGTTAATGGATTCAGGGGAATGAAAACAGATGTTAGAAATAAATATGAGGATATCTCAGTTATAGTTAAGAAAATTATCAAATGTAAATTATATCCCTTTATTGTTGGGTCTTATATGTGATACTTAGGCACACGGAAATTTTAGTTAGCTAATTATATTGTACAAAGATATTTTTGGCCCTTTAAAGGTTATTTTCCTACATTAAGAAAAGTTTTCTTATATTAAAAACTTTTTAGTGTAACTCAGGTTTTGTGTCTCTGTAGAGACATGTGTGCATAGGTGTTTTCCTTTGTGCACTTATTTTGCACAGGTAATGAGGTTAAATAATGCCCAGTTATGCAGGTCAACTGATTTTTATAATAGTTAAGAAAAGCATTTGATGGACAAAAAAAACAAACAAACCCACATTGTATTTCTTTGTATCTTTCCATTCCTCTTCCCTAGCACTCTGCTAAAGGACACCTCCTATTTAGTCTGGGAATCTTAGGTAATTTTTTTTGGAAGGCCTATAGGAAAACCAAGATGAAACTCTCAGGCAGATAGAATATAAAGTTGTTCTCGTATTTGCCAGAATGGTGATTTATTTTCACAATGTGGTGCTGAAGTAAATTTTATTTTTAATATTTGTAGTCTTTCCACTCAGAGGAGTCTTATTGGTCTTGAATATGTAAAAGGCGTCTGTTCAAGGCAGTAAGGAATGTTTTTGTTGTATGCTAAATTTTACTCTAGAATTTTTGGTTTTTGATTTGATGCCACAAGTTGTCAATGGAATGCAATAAATGTTTAATACTGCTGTATGATGTTTAGGCATTTCCCTTCAACATCCTCAACTACGTTTTCCTCCTTGAAAATGCAAGCCTTACTATTTTCTGTTTGGAATGAAGAGAAAGATAATTGATAGATAAACCTGTTATTTTTGTCTCCAGAGCCAGTCCAGTTTCTCTTTGTACTCCGTGCATAGAGGGACTAAAGGAAGCTTACAATGACATTGTCTTCATGTGAAGGAGAGATTTTTCCCTAGTTGAGTATCAGAGGTAAATCTATTGAAATCTACTTGTAAATTTCAAAGACCGTCTCAAATAACCTTGCAAAAGATTGGCAAGTACTATCGTTTCAGTTTTCCCATTTTATAGCCACCCAAGGGCACCCCCCCCCACAGATGTAAGTAAACCATAAGATGAGCTATGGTCTCTTTCTATTCAGAGAAGAAATGCTAAATTAACAGCAGCAATTCTAAATAAAGACAGAGATTGGTTTTTAATTGGTTTGTAAAGAATTATAAGTAAAAGGGTTTATGGTTTAAGTAGCGATGCAAAATATTTTAATTCATAACTATTTGATAATTGATTACTTTTGACCTCAGTTATGTTGGGGCATAACCCTTTTATTATTAATATAAATAAAGTCCTAATTCCACATATTTATATTAATATTTTTCTATATGCTAAGCACATGTACACACACAAGTTTTTCACTTTTCATTTGAGGTCATATAATTCAGGTGGTGAAATATTTCAGTCTTCTGTTAAGTTTAAGAAAAACTCCTACCCAGTGATGTAACATTAGGCCACTATTACAGCAAAATGAAGAATCTCTACACTCACCCTTTTCTGACAACTGACTTCACTACCACATGTGCAGCACAACAGTGACATCTTAAGGCCAAGTAACCACAGCTCCTTTAGCCAGAGAAAGAACTTGAATGGGGGTCTGTTTTCAAAGAAATTCCATTCTATTATCAAGTAGTTTTCAAGTTTACAATTTGCGACTGATCTTTGTAAGTGCTTCTTTATTTATTACTTCTTTTTCAGTCTTTGTGGACATTTTAATAAGCACTAGTAAATGCTAACATTTTACAGACATATTGTGTATTAATGCATGCATTCCACTGCATAGTTTATTGACACCCCCCTTGTAAAGCTTTTATGGAAGAAACAAGCCACAGCAGTATAGCAAAAGAGGCCTAATCTTTATAAATTGGGGCCTTTTCTGCCTCTTTGCTAGCCTAGGTGGCGGGATACAAATTCCAGTGGGAAGGGGGCAGGAAACACCTCTTAACATTTAAGGTTTTTTATATGGGTGAACTCTTGCCAATTCAAAACCAATTGCTTACTTTAATAAAATTTTACCATTTTATAAAAAAATTAAATCACAACATGTTTAATTGAAATGGCTGTATTGTAATTAATATTTTGAGATAATTGTGATTTTGAGCTTAAATTATACATAAAAATTATCATTTTTGTATGTGTTAAAACTGCTATATCACAATTAACAGTACTTTTTAGTTGAATTACATATTGATGTAAATAAAACTGAATGGAGACATATTTACTACTTTATTAACATAGATTGTGAATGTATTTAATGGTTTTTTTGCAATATGAGACCATAACAACCTTGAAAGCTGCTTTATTTTATGTGCAAAGAAGTCCTCTGAATGTATATTTTAAATTTACTGAATCAATGAAATTGTCAGTTAATTTGCAAATGCTAGCTGTATCCTCCAGTTTTATTTTGTGTACTGACACTGATCTATGAAAGCATACAATGCTATCCGAATGCATTCTGAAGACGCTTTCTGTACAGACACGAAGTGCAGGGACCACAGTAATGCTGTGTTGTGTGTACAGCGGAGCCTTTTTCGGCTTTGGTGTGCTCCACTTTTTCAGTATTTAAAAAAGTGTTTTGAACAATATAAAAGTCTCTTTATTGTATAACTAATAAAATGTCACCTTATTGTAAAGTGTCTTTTGTTTAATATCAAAGCAAGATTTTTCTTAGTCTACCAGAAATGTAGTATGAAAAAAGCATGTTTGTTTTAAAACACTGTAATTAATATTTGGAAATGTAACTTTTACTATGAACATGTACTATTTATCTTTATTAGCGATGATTTTTTTCATAATATGAGCATGCCTTAATCATCTGAAACGTATCTATCTATCTATCATCTATCTATCTATCCACCCATCTATCTATGTAAGTTAATATACATTCTATTGATTGGCTACTTAATTGAATCACATGGTAAGTTTTATAATGATTGATCAGCCTAGCCTACTTCTCATGTTTCTGGTGTAAATAAAAATGTTTATATTTGATATTTATTAAATGAAGTTAACCTATAACAACTTCCCTTTTAGAAAATTACTATATGACTACAAGTTTGGTCTTATGAAGATTACAAGCAAATTTTAAAATTAATGCCCTGGAATTAAAAAAAAAAAAATGCACAAGGGTGGATTCAACACACCAACAGAACAGATTATGTATAGAAATACCTGCTTAGTATTTAAACGAAGTACATTTCAAGGTTTCTATGCAGTATACATTATTAGTTATGTTCTGTTGCTAATATCTATAGAATTAATAAAATCAGGTCTTCAGTACTTTTTAATAAAAAGAACAAAAAGTATTTTTACACTGATAACACTAAGGCAAATTCAGTCTCTTTAAACATCTTGAATCTAGAAGTACAAGATTATTATATGGAAGCTTAATAAAAAGACATCATTTAAAAAACCTTGCCAAGTTTTAAATTCAAAATTGTGAGAGTAATTATAACAACACCTTTATTATTTTCTCCACCAATAAGTGTATCTTGTATAGCATTTCTGTGACATTAAAAACCATGACAAAATGATTTCATAAAACTTGGGGTAAAGGCTAGAAACATTTCAACTAGATTAAAACAAAAACAACACAGTAAATGTCGATTTAAAACTTATGCCAAGCCCAACCACATCACAAAAATCCTATCATCAGTAATGAAAAGTCTGATTTTTTTTAAATGCCGAAGAACAAATTCAAGTCAATTTTATATCAAATACAAAAATCAAAATTGGATGGTCATACTTAAGTCAGTTGGTCACATTATATGTAACACAAACAGAAATGGGGGGAAAAACACTTCTACAAAAATGCTTCATCATAAAAATATTAAACTACATTAAATAAAAACTCACTTTTGAAGAAACTGTCTTCTATAAGGCAATGAAAATGAGTAGGGTAAATCTTGTGCAAAACATTCAGAACATATGTATGTATACTATACATGTTATCACCATTACAAATGTACACAACACCTTAGAAAAATGTTAATTATCAATGGAAGCACTCTAAGAATTAACATGACCAAAATTATAAAACAACTCCAATTTAAGTAGGAATTCGGTCTCTCAAATATTCCAGAACAGCAGCTGTTCCTTTCATTAATATGGCTGCTCGAGGAACGCGAAATGGATTTCCATCTAGTAGTAATGTTCTAAATAAAAGAGAGAAATTGAGAACTTTAACATTTTTCATTTGGGAGGCTTTTCTTCTAATTTCACTTATAATTTTATAAATAAGATTTATGTATTTTTTTCTATTTGTCCATTTCAAATCTAGGCATTTAAACAGTTGGAATTAGAACTGCAAAAATAATCAAAACAACATTAATACTTATATGAAAAGATACTGTGCTAAGTAATTTAAGTTCACTGACTCCCTTAGTTATCTTTACAACACTGAAATGTAGGTACCATTAATATTCCTACTTTAGAGATAAGGAAATACAAGTTCAGGGAGGTAAGAAAGACTTGTCCAAGATCACACAGCTATTAAAGAGAGGAGCTGTGATCCAAACCATAATTTAACCCATTTTTTCCTCAATCTTATAACAACCGTATACTAAATGGTTAACTTACACAAGGTGAGGCAAAAGTAGGTTTACAGTTGTGAGTGCGCAAACATTTATTTTTTATTATTTATTAATTACTGTTTTATTTTCCATACGAACAACTGTGGACCTGCTTTTGCCCCGCCCCATATTTACACAACTATAGAATGAGCACACTGACAAGTATGCCTACCAAGGACTAGAATGGAGTCACCATGTCCCCCTCCGCCCTGGGAAACACTGACATATGGCTGCCCTCTCTCATCCTTGACCAGAAACACATATAAAAATATATTTACTTGTTCTGAAATGAAGTTTAATTTAAAATTTAAGGGCTTATTAGTTTCTTTAATAATTAATGAAATGCCTTAAATTATAAGATAAGAAACTTCTGTATTATTTTCAATAGCTTAAGGTTTATGTAAACAAAAATCAAAGGATTTACACCACATAATATATTGCAGATCTAAATTATACCTTCATATACTTCTGTGAGCCTTAGGAATTCTTTTAAAGATTGATTTTTTTAATTTATAGAAAGAAGTTAATTACAGTCAATCCTCATTATTCAGATTCCACATTTGCTGATTTGCCTACTCACTAAAACTTATTTATAACACCCAAAATCAATACAGCTGGCACTTTCAAGGTCATTTTTTGACACGTATAGAGCAGAAAAAGATCTGAGTGCCTGGACAGATACATTCTCCACTGAGGTTGAGCAGGTGACACTGCCTTCTTGTTTCAGCTCCCATACTGTAAACAAGTGTCCTGTCCCTGGTCTATTTAGTGGGACAGTTTTTGCATTTTTGTACTTGTTGGTAATTTCACTGTTTAAAATGACCTGCAAGTTTAGTGCTTACGCGAACTCTAGTTTTCTTAAACAAGAAGGCTGTCAGGTGCCTTTAGAGAAAATACATATTAGATAAGCTTCATTCAGGCATGAATTCTAGTGCTATTTGGCCATAGTTCAATGTTGATGAATCGACAATATTTAAAAAGGTGTCTTAATACAAAAACACACATTAAAAAATAAAAGGTTATGTACTGATTGGTTGAAAATGCTGTGATCAGAGGTTTGAAAGAAACTAACCCTTGTACCTAGGAGTAATAGTTCAGTATTCACTAAGTTGATGTTTACAGAGCCTTTATAGAATAAAACTGCTGCCAATAATAAGAATCAACTCTACTTGCCTCCTATAATTCACTAAAAAGAGCTACCAGAGCAGATGCCAGTACTGCCCTGGTAAAGTAAAATCATCACATGCAGCTTTCAATAATGAAATTACTTCTGACACATCCTGCTTGGCTTTCTGTTAACATCTCAAACACCCTTTATAGTCACTGGACAAGCATTTATTGGGGGCTATCCTCTAGGCACTGCGATAACTCTTTTCTAAAGGAAGACAAAGAAATGGTATAAATGAGGCTAAACAGAGCGGAATGGGAAATTAGAGGAGTGACTAACTCTAGAGAATAAAGAAGGCTTTCAAATGTGATATTTAGGTTAATTATTGATAAAAGCAGGGTAAAGGCATTTGAGGCTGTGGTAACAGCAAAAACAAAGAGTGAGAAAGACCATGGCCTAGCATGAAGCCCATTTGAAATAAATGCTGGTAATCTGTAATTGAATTTTGAAAAAACCTACATGCACAGTTAAATATATTTCCCTGACATTTTTACACAGTAGTTACAGGTTAAACAGGGTGATGAGAAAAGTATCACTAGAAACAATCGGTTACTTTATTTACACATATATGATATCATATAAACAAAGCTAAAAAAATTAATTTGGTAAAATCTAGAAAACAGAATTGGTATTCTGGGTTTGTTATCTATTATTTTTAACAGAACATTACATTTTTTACTTCAACTTTCCTGCTACAGTATCTCAACAGGAAAAAAAAATGCTTCAACAAATCAGTCAAATAAATGGAAAAACTTATTACAATGGTGTAGTTACCTTAAGTTCACACAATTACCAAGCTCTGGTGGAATTTGTAGGAGGTCATTATTTTGAAGGTCCAATGTGATCAGATTTTCCATTGTCTTCAATTTTTCAGGGTCCACAGAGCCAACCTGATTATTACTAATCAAAACTGTTTCAAGTGCAGGAATGCTATACAGAACTTCAGGTAGTATTTTGAACCTATTTAAATACATTGGAATCAGAGGCAAAATCATTCATTCAAATAGATGATCTTAAGTTTGATATCCTGAGATACGGTTTTCTTTAGTGTAAGTTATTTTAGATTTGGTTTAAGTCTTATAATCAAACTTGCCAGAAAACAAAGAATATGAACTAATTTTGGAACCTAAAATTATTTGTTAGGTAGATAGATTTGTAACAGTTCCTATTTATTGTATAAAGTCAAACAAAAGTTTAGAGTAAATTCTCCAACATTTTCCTTTTCACATTCAAGAGACAAGCAAATCTTCCTGAGATTCTGTATAGAATGTCTCCATGCAGGCATTCTTCCTTAGTTCATTTGTATTTCTTATGAAAGAGAATCACTGCCATCATTAAGTAAAAATTCAAGATTCCTATGTTTTGAATGAAGTTTCAAAAAGGAGTGCATTTTTGGTTCTTGAAAAGATGACAAACTCACATAGGTTGCCAGCTCCCTCATCCAAAGCAACCCTAAAGATGCCCCAAGAGAGATAAGAAGGCTAATGGCTCTCAGAGCAATTAACACAAATCCTTGAGGATCTCTTAGGGGACAGAGACCAGAATGGTTTCAGTGTGAGACAAACTGCTTCTCACGAAGCCAACTAAGTAAGATAAGGATGCGCTGAAGGAGAAATCAACAACTGTGGCCTTTTCACTTCCCCATACTGCCCTTCCTTTGCTGCTTCAAAAAAAAAAAGGGAGGAAAAAAGGGCAATTGTAAAGGGTAAACTCAAGCAGCCCTGTAGTTCCAGAGGGACTGGGGAGTCAATAACCAGGAGTACAGACGGACCAAACTGCCTCCAAGTAGTCCCTTCTCTTCTTCTTTCTCACCAACCCATGAACAAGGTAATTTAAAAAGATGTGGCTCAATTATTAACACAGAAGTTAGGGTAAACTTTTGCCACTTTCCTAAAGACATTACTTGACAATGCAATTGATAACTCAATAGATAATTCAACAGAGAAATGACAGTTCAATTCACAAGTAGAAATTAGGAGAGATCTGAGAAGTACACTTATTTTTAAATAATGAGAACAACGGTATAACCTACACACAAGAGACAAAGATAATGGAGCAGACATAAGAAAAATTTAAAGAGGCAGCATTTGAACATCACTATGCCTTAGTTTCTTCATTTGTCAGTGAGGGATAATAATAGTATGAAACATATTATACACTTGTGCCATATTAAACTTCTTGAAATGTCCCAAACACAGCATGTTCTCACACCTTTGTGCCTTACTACATGCCACTTGCTTTACCTGGGATGACTTATCCCTGTGTGTCTGACTATTTTTCCTAAGTCTCAATTTTCATACTATCTCCTTTACCTTCAGGTAATTTCAGGAAACACATTTGTGCATTAAAGCAATTATAATTATTAAAATGATTAAAAGGAACAAAAAGCTATTACATATCAGTTGTGAAAATTCAAAGAAAGCAATATTACTTTCAACTTTAAGCAGAACTAAGTAAAAATAAACCTGGATATTTAAAGAAAGTAAAAATATAGGACCTTTTTGTTTGGCTCTTTTAGGTGTATTCTCTAGTTAGGCGTACAAATTTTTTAAGGAATAATAGTCACAGATTTGTCTGTTCTCTTACCTGTTAAAGGAAAGGTTGATTGTTTGTAGTCTTATCAATGATTTCATTTCTTCAGGCAAAGAATTTAAAAAATTGTTTCTAAATTAGAAAGAAAAAGACGATTTACAAAAAAGTTTTGTTCAGCTTTAATGTGTAATTAAAGTGTTGATCAGACCAAAAATTATGTAGCTCTGTCTGTCTTCAATCTGACCTCCTTAAGGCTGAGTCCTGAGAATGCCAAATCGGTCAGCTGCCTCAAGAATTTGGTTACTGTACCAAATCCTAATACCAATATGCAAGCAATAAATAATGTAATCACCTCTTCAACAGTACAACAAACACTGTAAACTAACCCCTTATCTCCTTCAAATTGAGCTCAGCAATACTTCATGGTCAGGGCTCTTTGGATCATGACTGTAAATACATTATTTGATAACACAGATATTTGACTGGTGATAATACATATATATCTTGCACACTACTCCAAAAAGTCTACTCCAAAATATTGAAATATTATATGAAAAAATAAAAGATACTACATATTTAGAAACGTGTAACTTTCTACTTACATAGGTATTATACAAGTCCCTTTCTACTCTAACTTTAGAATTTCAATTTGCACAATGCATTTTTTTTTAAAGGTTGTATGATGAACCATGGTAGTAAACAGAATCTCATCTATGGTTAGAAGGATCTGGGAACAATGTCAGAAGAAAGGTTAACAAAAAGGCACGATTCTAGAGGCTATATACCTGCCTATGATAGAAAATACCTATGAGAAAATTATGTCTGACAAGATGGATATATATTATAATTGAATAATTTTCTCTAACCTATTTCTTTACATTCAGAAGTCAAGCCTAATATTTAAGAGTTGTACTCTCTACAGCTCAACCTAGGTTCTGTTTTCTCTATACTTTTCTCCAGTTATTGTCTTTATTAAGTTGCATTGAATAACCTGATGGTTTCTATCCTTTTCCAGAAAGTCTTATACCTAGTATCAGACATAAAAGCCTATTTTCATCACTTAATTAGAAACTTCCAGATATGGTTATGACGAAGGCATACACACATACACACATACACCGATGAAGAAGGGGACAAAAAGAAATAAAGAGAGCAGCAAAGGAGACATGAATTGATCTCTTTGCTCTGTTAATACTGAAATAAAATGTGATTTTACACTATTTTGCCAGTGTACATGCCACCCGAAAAACAGAAGTCTACATTTAGTAGGAGCAGAATAAAGCAGATTTGCTTTAATCCCATAAGCAAAAAATTTTTGTCTCTACAGGAAAAATAAAACAGATATAACTTAGCTTATTGTTATCTGACTACTGTTTGAGCAGAACAAGAGGAACTATAAATAAACTAAAAAACATACAATATATTTTTTTATAGTAACAATATATGAGCAGTAGGAAGCCTAGGTAGTAGACACATAGTTTATAATAAAGTTTTAACACCCAAGCAGATAAATGACTGTCTAACCCTGACACACATATTATTACCCTCAGGGAACTGTGATGCTTCTGATCCTGTCACATCAACTTTAAACATTTTTGAACTTATTACATATGCAGAACCTTAAGTAGTTTCTTTTCTTTTTATTGCCACTCATAGTGTTGCTTTTATTTCTCGCCAGGCATATTTAATATACTATTTGGAACCAAATAGTTTCTTTTTAAGAGGAGCCATGCTAGTAGCGCTATGCCAGTATGGGGGTGACAGTTTTATGCTATTTGCTTTGAGAAAAGGAACAACGTGAAGCAAACACTTTCCTTGTGTGGTTTGTAAGTTTACGTATGTATGACTCTATCAAAGAATGTGTTAATATTTTCTAATATTTTAAATAATTTTGTCATATCGCTTTACTTGTAAATTGTCTAAAATGATAGATCTGATTAAAATACTTCCTAAATGCTTAATTGCAGAGCTATCCTAAAATATTATTAATAAACTAAACACCAAATTCCATACTTAGAAAAATATGAGGGGAAGGGCAAAACTTAGGCAAACTCAAAGAAAAATTATAATGAAAAAAGTGAAGCAATAGTATCAATACATACCTAAGATCTAAAAAGGTCAACTTTTGAAGCATACATAATTCCAAGGATATAGACGAAAGCTTATTAAAACTGAGATTGACATCAGAAACCATTTCCTTCAGTTCCAAAATCCTGAAACAATAAGAATTCTAAAATGTTAGCACTTGAATTCAGAACCTCAAAACTATAAGCAGTTCATAGTGGGGGAAAGAACCCTATATTACATTATATCTGCTAATTATATTTTCTGTAACTTTTACTTTTCTCATAAAAATTTCAATCAGTTTGGATGTGTAACTGATAAAAACAGATTTCTAAAAACAGCCTTAATATTATCTGTCCCAGAATTTAAACTTGTCTTTAAATGTATGTTGAAGTTTAAGAATCCATTCATTTTATATTTAAACCAATTATGAACAAAAAACAAAAATCAAATCTATGCAATTTTTATACTGTATTTTGTTAATGGCTTGAATCCATAAAATAAATTATTAGTCATATATTCTATAACACAAGTATTATTAATGCAAGAAATTTTACATATACTTTCAAATTTAAAAACTAAGAAAAGTAATTTCATTTTTTAAACTAAGATGCAAACAAAGCTTAGAATGAGTCACTGCTTAATAGAAATGCCATCATGAACAGTTCTTACCTTTTTGGAATTTCACATAGTTGATTCTTACTGAAGTTAATAGAAGTTATAATGTTGCTTTTTACTGCATCAAATACTTCATCAGGAATCAAGGTTGTTTGTTTATCACTAAAAAAAATATTTAAAATTTGCATCATTCTTAGTAGTCCAGGAAAACGTGATTATTACTTTCCACTTTTAAAGAACGGTAAAGATTTTATATGAAAAATTTTGAAGGTAGTTGATTATTTAGTTCTGTAAAGAATGCCATAAAAACCTACAAATATTAACTGTCAGGAATTCAGGCATATACTGTGTCACATGCAACACACTGTACCTTCTGAGCATTCACATACTCAATGTGAATAAAAAGAGAGATATATCGTCAGAGTCTAAGATGTCTAGAGGTCATATAGTAAATGGATAGTAATATAGTAAATGGTTTCCTCAATCTCAGAGTAGAACTAAATCTGTAATTTTAAAAACTGTTCTGCCCGTTTTCTTAAAAATCTCTAACGCAGGTTATCTGTCAACTTTCTTTAGGTAAATAGTTAACTGTAAGATAAGAATTATTTTTAAAAGTTCAACATATACTAGTGTCCTCATAACTTCAACCAATTTCTCTCCCCTTTACGTGTGACAAGGTGGACTAGTAGCGGCCTTAGAATTATTCCTGGTTCTACCATTAGCGAGTTTTGTCATTTACCTTTCTTGAACCTCAGTTCTGTGAAATTATAATCTAAAGAGTTATTCATTGTTATTTATGCCAGATCTTTTATAAATGTAAATTTCCTTTTCAGTAAGACTAAAATTTTCAGTAAGGTTTTTAATAAAATATAAAGTTAATCTTAAATGAAAGTATAGAAGAACTCTGACATTTAACAATTTGTTGATGTTCTAATTAGCCATTATTCTTATGTTCTTTTTTTACAACTTTTAATACCTAATACATCATCCACTTAAAACATCCTCAATGGAATGTCCACTGAATGACTGTATGTACCAGAAAACAATATTACATGTGCAATATGGGAGAACTATGTAAGGAAGTCATTGTAATACAGACAGGATGAAAGACAGCTTAAATTTCACAGGCATTATGCCTCTTACTTCTTCTGAGTTAGGGCCCCATTTTCTGCAGTGCAGATGCAGCCCTTTTATCTTTCCAATCAGCAATGCTCAAGTCATGGGAAACTGTTTCATTCTAATCAAATTTTGAAGATTCATGCTATTTTAAAAAATTTAGTTGAAGGCATTTATGCCTTAAAATTGGGAATGAATTTGTATCTTAAATAGTATACTCCTTTCCAATTAAAGTCTCTTAGGAAAACAAATTACAATAAATTTAAAAACTAAATAATCTAAGATGTGTAATCTTAAGTGCTATATTTATTGTGCTTTAGCAATATCTGTGCCTTTAAAAAGTGGGAATGGTTATCCCAAGTAAAGTTGTGACAATATTACTTTATAGATAGTTTGGAGGATTAAAAGCAACAGCATAAGTCAAGTACCTAGCACGACATTCAGAACAGAACAGAGACTGAATAATGGTGTCCATTCAGGGTGGAGGGAATGAAAGCCTGAATTAAAAGAAATTCTAGCTAAAAAATTCTAAGGCAAGAAATAAATCTGTTTCATCATTCAGAGTCCTATGATACCTACACAGAATTTGATATCTAGTAGGCTCCAAAAATATCTACTGAATAAATTAGTATATTATGTGGAATATAAAACATGCGAAGTTGCCATGCTATGCAGAGAGAAGAGAAGGACAAATATTAACTGTTACGGTGTCAAAGAATGAAGTTGGCTTAGTGATTTCTACATACATCCAAGAGTGGCAGACAAGAGGTGGGAGTAACGTAAATGAAACATAACAAATCTGAAAAGGGAGGTGTATGCTGACTACTGAGAAGGTTGTTCCTAGTGACACATTAAGGCTGTGTGGATAACTGAACAAATCTGGTCACTTATATGACTTGAATCTCCATTCTTCTGTATTTTCATTATACTGAGCCAATCACTGCAAGAACTTTGATAGTATTGGTTATTTTTATTATCGTTGCCTTAGTAGTGAAAGAACACTTGACAACCACTCCCAATCTCTGCATAGGTATCTTCTTTTCCCAATCAAATACACTTCCATAATACACAAAAACAATTTTTAGGCTTCTGTCTCAGTTTATATACCAACACTGTAATTGTTTCATATTTAATATATGTACACATTATTACTATGACATTACTTGATTTGCATTCAGATATATTAACAGAATACAAACGCTCAAGCTTTACCAGCTTGGAGTGTTTATTATCTAAATTATACTTATTTCTTATTTACCAATATAGACACTACTACCACCAATATAAAATCTTCTCCGGATGCTGGAGTCAGAAAATTTTATTACCAATCAATACTGTCACCCTTTTATTTTTTATAACAGTAAAATGTTTATTATAAAATTTTTTACTATTAATAACTATCAACGTATCTCAAGCACAACAAATACAAACATCTAAGGAATGGACATTTATGTTCACTGTAGTTTTCATATGCTTCTGTCTCATCATTGTGTTTATAAGTGCTATTATTCTGAGTCAAGTGCACTAATGCACTCTGATGAATTCTTCCTCACCAAATGTCCTTTATCAGAAGGATTATTTCTGAAAGTTTCCTACATGCTCTGTTATATTTATAAAATAAGTTAACATACCTATAGTCTAATATTTTTAATGTGATGATGGCACGTACATTGACCTTAGATTCACTTGGTAGTGTCATGGCAGTCTCAATAACAGAGTCACTTTGGCCAGGGCCATCATCTAGGGGGAAAAAAAAGTTATATAAAACCAATATATATGGTACAAAATCATTTTTAAAAAAACATGAAAATACATTAAAAATAGTATATGTGATTTCTTGATATTATTGGTGGGAATGTCTTTAGTCATATGCTTTATTTCCAATAACTCACATCTGAGTTTGAATTTAATATTTAATTAATAGAAAATATAATTATAATATGACTTCAAAATCTATTAATAAGTCCTATCATAAGAAAACTGAGAAGTAGGAAAGAACCTTCAAAAAATAACTAAAATGTCTCTGAAGAAACAACAAGGAATCATTCCTCTTAAGCAAAATATGAGTAATATCATCCATTAGAAGAAATATGTTGACAACAACAATAAAAAAGTATTATTTCCCACAAATGTCTAACAAATAGACATATGCCTATCTTTTCATTTTAGGACACAATGAAGCTGATTATCCCCAATCATTTAAAACCAGGCAATTTGCATAACCCAGAAAGCTGTTAATTTTTATGTACATTAAGATTTTTTTTAGCAAATGCAAGACTTTATTTTCAATAGACATATCCTAACATGTCTGCATATTCCCACATTCACACACAATCAACCCCTCACTAATCTCCAGAGACTGCAATCCCCTAGCAGAATCCCAGCTGACTTCTTTGTAGAAATTAAGTTGATTCTCAAATTTGTATGGGATTGCAAGAAACCCAGAAGAGCCAAAATAAGCCTGAGAAAAAGAACGGAGTAGGAGGAATTACACTTCCTGATTGCAAAACTTACTACAAAGCTAGTGTGGTACTAGCACAGATTAGACACAGAGATCAATGGAATAAAATTGGGAATTCAGAATGCACCCAACATTTAAGGTCAACTGATTTTCAACAAGGATGGAAAGACTATTTAACGAGAAAAGGATAGCCTTTTCAAGAAATTGTGCAGGGAAACTGGGTAGCAGTGTGCAAAAGAATTAAACTGAACCCATATCTCACACCACATATAAAAATTAACCCAAAATAGATCAAAGACATAAATGTAAGATCAAAACTATAAAACTAAGAAGAAAACATAGGGACAAGTCTTAATAAAATTGGCTTCTGTGAAGGATTTTTAGACATGGAACCAAAAGCATAAGCATGTATAGAAAAAACAGATAAACTGACTTCATCAAAATCCAGAGACTTTTGTGTTTCAAAGGACACCATCAAGAAAATGAAGACAACCCATAGAGGGCTAGAAAATATTTGCAAATCACATATCTGACAAGAGATTTATATCTAGACTATATGGAGAACTATTACAATTCAATAAAAAAAAGACAAATAATCTAATTAAAAATTGGGCAAAGGAGCTGAACAGACATTTCTCAAAGATGTACAAATGGCCAATAAGCACATGAAATGATGTTCAATATCATCAATAATCAGGGAAATGCTAAACAAATCTACAATGAGATACTTCACACCCATTAGGATGTCTAGAATTTGAAAGTCAGAATCAAAACCCTCATAAAGCCCTGGTCGAGTAGCTCCATTGGTTGGAACTTCATCTTGATATGCCAAGGGTGCACGTTGGATCCTTGGTCAGGGTACATATAAGAAGCAACCAATGAATGTATAAATTAAGTGGAGCTATAAATCAATGTCAGTGTCTCTCTCTCTCTCTTCCTCTCTCTCTCTGAAATCAATTTTTAAAAAACCCTCATAAAGAGCTGATGAGAATAAAAAGTTGTACAGCTGTTTTGTAAAAGTCTAGCAGTTCTTCAAATAAAGGTACCATATGACTCTGCAATTCCACTCCACGATATAAATGTAAGAGAAATGAAAATATATGTTCACACTGAAATTTGTAAATATGCTGCCAGTGGAAATGGGGTTCTTGCAGTGTGGTGAGAAAAGCTTTTCAGTGACCGTGCATGGGAGGATGAGGTATAGTGGTAAGATTTATTGGGGTAGAAATAAAGGACTGCCCGTGTGCCTGGAGTCTGTATCTCATTGACAGCCAGGCCGTTCAGCTACATTCCACTGTGGAAGAAGTCCAGCTTTATCTCACCAAGCCCCAAATAAGGACCAGGGTCTAGAAATTCTGTGCCATTGGTTCAGTCCACGTCAAAGCTTAGTCCCGCTCAGTCTCTGTCCCATCCAGCTAGTTTAGTTTCTGTTCCTGGCTGCAGCTGTGCTGCTAAACCCAGATCCACGTTTGGGCCCACAGGACTACGAGGTCCAGGAGGCTGCCGGGCCCACACCTGGAGCCATGCTGGAGCCCAGGTTTGGGCCCACAGGACTACAAGTGGAGCCAGGAGGCTGCCGGGTCCACACCTGGAGCCATGCTGGAGCCCAGGTTTGGGCCCACAGGGCTGATACAGAGAGAGAAAGTGCAAGCACAGGACACATAAAAGAACAGGCGGGACCCATGTTATCAAGAGTGGCCTTTGCTAAGCTTTGATTACCTCAGGCTTTCAAAGTGAAGAGATTTTCAATCTCTTTTCCAATCCTTCATGGGCTTGGGCTGAGACCTCCCCCAACCAATCTGGTCTTTTCCCTAGATTAGACACATCCCCTTTGTGGTCACTATCTTGGCTCCTAGAGTGCATGTCTCAAAGTTCTGCTGTGTCATCTGCTTTGTACTGTGCATGTGTTTACCTCCCCCTGCATCATCTTGTCTTCTGTTGGGCACACACCCAGCAGAGTAATTCCCCCTTTACTGTCTTTTGTGTTGTTTTTTAAACTGTATTTATTTTTAGAGAGTGGGGAAGGGAGTAAGACAGGGAGAGAAACATCAATGTGTGGCTGCCTCTTGCGCACCCCCTACTGGGGACCTGGCTCACAACCCAGGCATGTGCCCTGACTGGGAATGGAACCAGCGACCCTTTGGTTCACAGTCCGGCACTCAATCCACTGAGCCGTCTTAGCCAGGGCTCCCCTTTATTGTTTTATTTCTCCCTCGGTAATCCGGGCTAACAACCAGTGGTACACCAGGGAGATTGGAAAGCCAGTCCTTCCTCAGTGTATGGGGAGATGAAGGGGTGTTAATCCCCTTGGTAGGGCAATGCAGCTACTCCTGGAGTTTGTGAAGTGGTAGCTTCTAACCTAATTAACCTTAGCCAGCTTTGCTCCCTTCTCTTTTATTAATATCTAGCTACCTACACTAAAAGATATACAAATTTAAAAGAACAGAAATCATACGTCTGCTTTCAGATAACAATGTAATTAACTGAAAATCAGTAACAAAATGACAAGTGGAAAATTCTAGAATATGAAAAGATAAAGCAACACATCTCTCTCTCTTTTTTAAATCTTCACCTGAGTTTTATTATTGAGTTTTAGAGAAGAGGAAGGAGAAGAGAGAGAAACATCGATCATTTGCCTCCCATATGTGCACCAACCACAGGTATGAATTAACCCACAACCTAGGTATCTGCTCTGACTGGAGATCTAACCCACAACCTTTCAGTGTATGGGACAATGCTCCAACCATTGACCCACCCAGCCAGGGCAACAACACATTTCTGAATAACACATGGCTCAAAGAAAAAATCTAAGTATAAAATTTAAATTTGAACTACATGAAAATGAACACATAATTTAACAAAATTTGTTACATGAAGTGAAAGAAATGTTTAGACAGAAATTTATAGGACTTTATGCATATACTAGAAAAGAAGATAGATCTGCCTTGGCTGGTAGGACTCAGTAGACTGAGTGCCAGCCTGTGAACCAAAGGGCCACTGGTTTGATTCCCAGTCAGGGTACATGCCTAGGTTGCAGGCCAGGTGCCCAGTAGGGGGCATGTGAGAGGCAACCACACATTGATGTTTCTGTCCCTCTCTTTCTCCCTCCCTTCCTCTCTGTCTAAAAATAAATAAATAAAATCTTAAAAAAAAAAAAGAAGATAGATATAAAATCACTAATATAAACTTCCACCTCAGGAAATTAGAAAAAGAGGAGCAAATTAAATCCAAAGTAAAAAGAAAAGAGAGAATAAGAATTCAAGCAGAAACTGAAATTGAAAACAGGAAATCAATAGAGAAAATGTTGGTTGTTTGAAAAGATCAATAAAACTGATATGCCTCTAAGCCAGGCTAATGAAGAAAGAGATAGGACTCTAATTACTAATATCAGAAGTGAAAGAGGGGACATTACTACAGATCCCATGGACATGAAAAGAATAATAAAAAATAATAAGAACAACTCTATGCCAACGAAGTCAATCATCTAGATGAAACAGACCAACACCTCAAAAGACACAATCTGCTAAACTCACACAAGAAGACACAGAAAACCCCAAAAGCCTTATCTATTAACAAAACTGAATCAATAATCAATAACCTTCCAAAACAGAAAGAACCAGGTCTAGGTAGTTTCAGTGGTAAACTCTACCAAACCTTTAAGGAATAAATTGTACTAATTTTATAAGACAGGACCAGAGGTAATACTTCCTAATTCATTTTAAGAGTCCATAATTACTCTAATAGGGATATTACAATAAAACCAGAAGACAATATCTCTGATAAACACACATGCAAAAATCATGAACTCAATACTAGTGTGGTGATAAACAAAAACATGAATACTTCTCTTCCCACCTTCTAAGTTATTCTAGCTGGGTCAATAATCAAATTAATAGAGCTAGGTTAACAGGAGAAAATAAAAGTTTTAATACACACACATGGGGAATTCATAAAGGCATGAAAATTCCAAAGACAGTAAGGCAACATTGGGCATATAAAACATTTTGGACAAAGGAGAAAAGTAGGCAACAACAGGGTCTTAGATTTCAGAAGTGAGAATGGGTAATTTACAGGTAGTTGAGGGAGAACAGAACATATATGGAAGGAAAATTTTTGCTAGGCAACTCAAAAACAATGGGATACATAAAGTGTATCTCATTGGAGTCTTCCCAACTAATGCTAGGGTGAAGAATCTTAAAGTGATTAAGCCAGAGCTCTCTTCCTAAGGCAGATTTCTCTTAATCACTTGGGCAGGAAAGGGGTGATTATGATATATTCACCCTTGGTTTAAAAAAAGAAAAAAAAGGACCATTCTGGTTAGTGATACTGATAATGAGAGAGGCGATATGGGAAACATCTGCACTTTTCTCTCAATTTTGTTGTAAACCTTAAAATACTCTTAAAAAATTAAGTCTTGCCCTGGCTGGGTGGCTCAGTTAGTTGGAGCATTGTCCATATACCACAAGGTTTCAGGTTCAATTCCCAGTCAGGGCACACACACAGGTTGCAGGTTAAATCCCGGTGGGGGAACATATGGGAGGCAACCAATAAATGTTCCTCCTTCGTATCAGTTGGTCTCTCTCTCTCATCAATAACTATATCCTCAAGTGAGAATTTTTTAAAAATCAAGTCTTAAAAAATTTTTCATTAATCTGGCATGACTTCTGATTCATATCAGGATAAATTAATTTTCCTAGAGGAGAAAGCATACTTGGGGAAGAAAGAAAACTTTCTGGCAGGAAATAAGAGTCTTAGAAAATTATTTTAATTTATTTAAACAGCAAGGCAGAATATGGGAATTACTAAGGTATACAATTATTTGTGTAATACTGATGGGCTATATGTGCTAGGTTAGACTATGAAAAACAATAGTTTTGAGCTTAATTTACAGCTGCTATATTTAGCCAATACATTTTGGAGTGGCTTGGCGGTATTTGCAGTAATATACTCATAAAATTAGCTAATGTTTTTGCTCTAATTTTAATGCTCTAGTGTATGCCCTAATGATATACATTAAATAAAAATTGGTATCTATCACAATTTTACTGCACCATCTGAAATTAAATTTATAGTATCATTTTCTACTTTGGTAAATGTTCATGCTAAATGAACATCTCCTGAAAAATTTGTTTTGTCTTTATTTTTTGTCAGAACTTATCAAATGCAGTAGATATTCAAATACCTGCTAATATATTCCCCAGTCAATATTATATATATTCAAATGTATTATATTAAATTATATATTAACCATATATAAAGGCATATTATGCTACATATATAAGCATATATATATGTATGTATATATAAAACCCATGTATTATACCATAAAAGTCAAGTTTTATGTTTTTTCAAAGTTAAAGCACCTGTGCTTATTGAATCTTTGTTATATTTTCTAACTGGTACACTGTAACACACAAATCAACAGATTAAGGACAAAATATTATTATTGTTAATTTAAGAATGTTCTTATAACTTCAAAATACTTATGGCCTAGATGGATTCAGAATTAAAGCCACGCCTGCCAGTAACTGTTTTCTATAATTATTTATACCCAAAATACATGTAAATGTATATACTATTACACTTCACTACCTTTTGTATTATCCTTCAAAATACAGAAGAAAATGAAAAAGTACCTTTAATCTTGCTTCGTAGATATTTTAAGACTTCTTGAGTTCCTTTCTGAAAAGGCGGAAAAACATATTCACTAAGACATACCTTGAAGTTTTATACATCTATGCAAATGTTTGAACTTGAAATTTAAAAATGGAAACTGGTTTCTAAATATGCTTACATTTATTATTTCTCTTCGAATGGTTCTCATAGGATTTCCTTCTAGTGCCAGAAATTTCAAATTAAGTTTTCCCAATGAGTAGGGTAGGCTACAAAAGATTAAAGTGATTTCAGAGAAAACATTAAGGATATCTATAATTCAACCAAATAGTTGATTATAACACTAACATATATATAAATATTTCAAAGAATACTCTAGTAATGTAGGCCTACGATATTTTTCTTTTGAGGTAAATGCTGAATATATAAAAGGAAAACCAGATTTGTTGAAATAGTCACATTGTGATAGCTAACAAAGAATGTAAGCTATAAAACATTTACTATATTGTATCCAGTGCTAAAAAGTAAACATTCAATATATGTTTGAATGAATCAGTGATTCAAAATAGCCATCTTTCAAACTAAATGTTTTGATTTTCCCTTCAAGCAAGTAAATGAAATTCTTCCTAAATAAAAACTAAAAGACAGAAATATAAAAATAAATTTCAATCACCCAATTCATATTTCCATTCAATAAGAAAAGTCATTTTTATCTTTCTCACACAAAAAGATAACCTGTTGAGGTAGGATATCCAATCTCAAAATTAAGCATCTACAATATACTACACATTGATTGGTGTAAGGTAGCAATTTCAATTGGTATGCCGCTAGAATTTTTTTTAAGATTTTACTTTTTTATTTATTCATTTATTTATTTTTATTTTTAGACAGAGGGAAAGGGAGTAAAAAAGAGAAGGAGAGAAACATCAATGTGTGGCTGTCTCTCACGTGCCCCCTACTGGGAACCTGACCCGCAATGCAGGCATCTGCTCTGACTGTGGAATCCAACCCGGTAACCCTTTGGTTCACAGGCTGACAATCAATCCACTGAGCTACACCAGCCAGGGTGCAAGAATTTTTAAAACATGCAGAACCTGACCATTCATTCAGGGGCACTGACCTCTTTCCCTTTAGATTGTCAAATAAAGGACTTCTGGTCAAGATGGAGGTGTAGGTAGATACGCTTTGTCTCCTCACACAACCAAAAGAACAACAACAAATTTAACAACAAAAAATAACCAGAACTGCCAGAACATCGAACTGTATGGAAGTCTGATAACCAAGGAGGTAAATAAGAAACATTCATCCAGACCAGTAGGAGGGGTGGAGATGGGCAGCAGGGGCGGAGAGGACAAGGCAGCGGCTGGCAGACCAGGCAGTCCCACATTTGCATGTGGATAAACCAAGAGGAAAAACTGGGGAGTGAGAGAGGTTGTGCAAACCAGGGTTCTGGCATGGGGAGAAGAAAGCCTCAGAACCTCTACTGGCAAAAACCTGTGGGTGTTGCAGCAGCGGGAGAAACTGCCAGTCTCACAGAAGAGTTCGTTTGAGAGATGCACAGGGTCCTAGAATGTACACAAAGCCACTGCCTGGGAAGCAGCACCAGAAGGGCCCAATTTGCTTGTGGGCAGTAGGGAAGATGACCAAAAGCCGGCCAAAAGCCAAGCAAGAGCACTGTTCCCTCTCAGACCCCTCCCTCTCATGCAGTGCCACAAGGCAGTGAGGTGTGTTTCCTCACCCTGGCGAACACCTAAGGATCCGCCCTTTACAAGATAATAGGGTGCTGAGACAAAAAAAATATGACTCAAACCGAAAAACAGATCAAAGCTCCAAAAACAGAACTAAGCAATGAAGAGACAGCCAACTTAACAGATGCAGAGTTCAAAACACTGGTAATCTGGGTGCTCACAGAATTGGTGGAGTATGGTCACAAAATGGAGGAAAAAGTGAAGGCTATGCAAAGTGAAATGAAGCAAAATATACAGGGAACAAACAGTGAGGGGGAGGAAACTAGACTCAAATCAACAATTTGGAGCAGAAAGAAGAAATAAACATTCAACCAGAACAGAATGAAGAAACAAGAATTCAAAAAAATGAGGAGAGGCTGAGGAACCTCTGGGACAACTTTAAATGCTCCAACATCCAAATCATAGGGGTGCCAGAAGGAGAACAGTAAGAGCAAGACATTGAAAACTTATTTGAAAAAATAATGGAGAACTTCCCCAATCTGGCAAAGGAAATAGACTTCCAGGAAGTCCAGGAAACTCAGAGAGTCCCAAAGAAGTCGGACCCAAGGAAGCACATACCAAGGTACACCATAATTACATTACCCAAGATTAAAGATAAGGAGAGAATCTTAAAAGCAGTAAGAGAAAAGGAGACAGTTACCTACAAAGCAGCTCCCATAAGACTATCAGCTCCCATAAGACTCTCAGCTGATTTCTCAAAAGAAACCTTACAGGCAAGAAGGGGCTGGAAAGAAGTATTCGAAGTCATGAAAGACAAAGACCTACATCCAAGATTACTCTATCTGGCAAAGCTATCATTTAGAATGGAAGGGCAGATAAAGTGCTTCCCAGATAAAGTAAAGTTAAAGGAGTTCATCATCACCAAGTCCTTATTAAATGAAAAATTAAAGGGCCTAATCTAAGAAAAAGAAGATGATCAAAACTATGAACAGTAAAATGACAACAAACTCACAACTATCAAAAACTGAACCTAAAAAAGCAAAAACAAAAACTAAGCAAACAGCTATAATAGGAACAGAATCACAGAATGGAGATCACATGGAGGGTTATTGGCAGGGAGGTGGAGGGGGCAGAATGGGGGAAAAGGTACAGGGAATAAGAAGCTTAAGTGGTAGGTATAAAATAGACAGGGGGAGGTTAAGAATAGTATAGGAAAAGGTGAAGCCAAAGAACTTATATTTAAGACCCATGGACGTGAACTAAGTGGGGGAATGCTGGTGGGAGGGTGGATGCAGGGTGGAGGGGAATAAAGGGGAGGAAAAAATGGGATAACTGTAGTAGCATAATCAGTAAAATATATTTAAGAAAAAAAGAAAAGACTGTCAAATTAAAAAAAAAAACAAAACTGCCAACACAAATTTAAAAAATCACCAGAGCCATTACAATAATAACCATTGGTGTGAATGAATCAAAATTATACCGATTTTTGCCAGGTAAGCAAAAAATATTTTTTGGTGTGCCACAGAATTTTAGTAGTTAGTTTATGTGTGCTATGAGGTGAAAAAGGTTGAAATCACTGGTGTAAAGATATCAAGATTCTTGCCCTTAAAGAGCTCTCAGTTCAACAAAGAAAAAAGACACATACATAGATAACCAAAATGTAATAAATAGAAATTGTCTTATGTTGCTGGTAAGCATATAAAATAGTACACCACTCTGGAAAGCAGTCTTGTAAAGTTAAACATATACTTACCACACAACTAAGCAATCTCACTCCTACAGATTTACCCAGGAGAAATGAACATAATGTCTAAACAGAGACTTTTACATGAATGTCCACAATAGCCAACAAACTGAAAATAATTGAAATGCCCATCAACTAACCAATGAAGAGATGAATAAACTGTAGTACAGCTGTATAATGGATTAATACTCAGTAATAAAAATGAATTGCTAATACACACAATTACATGAATGAATCACAAAAGCCTTATGTTACACGAAAGAAGACAAACACAAAACTATATATTGTCTGATAAAAAAAGGCAAAACTACATCAAAGTACATCAGTAGTTGCTAGAGGTTGGGGTATTAAAACAGGGTTGACGGCAAAGGGTATGAGAAAACTTCAGGGAGACAAAAATGTTTTATCTATATGACTGTGACAATGTTTACACAAACATGTTTGTCAAAAATCATCAACTTGTATGCTTAAATTAGTGAATTTTATTGTACATAAATTATATCTCAATAAATATATATGTAATAGGACAAATGATAAACTAGTTGCTATGAAAGTAGAGACACAGAAATTAGCAAGGGGGGTGGTGAACACAAAATACAATATATAGACACTGTATTATACAGAATCGTACACCTGAAACCTATATAATTTTATTAATCAGTCACCCCAGTAAATTCAATAAAAAGGAAAAAAAATATTAAAAAAAACAAAAAGAAAAAAATTAGCAAGGGGAGAAGGGAGAAGGGAGTGGCAAAGGCTAAAAAGTAAAATGTGATTCTATCAGTCGGGCAGGAAAAGTGCATTTTCAGGTAAAGGAGCAAAATCATCAGTACATTTACAGTTCAGTGTAGTCTGAGAACAGCATACTTGTAGGAGTGAAAGATGGTATATAGAGAGAATAAAGCCTGATCTTGAGATGCCCTTGTATTTTATTCTAAAAAGACTGGACTTTATTTTTCAGAGCAGTTGCTCCCAATTGCTGGAAAACCAGGGGCATCAACATTTCCTAGAAATTGTTTAAAACAAAAAACAAAACAATTCAACAATCCCATCATTAGAGATTCTGATTCACTGCTGCCTCATATTCTGTACAGTAGTTATCCCTTATCCTTGGTCTCACTTTCTGCCATTTTAGCTACCCATAGTCAATCGGATGACAATATTAAATGGAAATTTCCAAAAATAAACAATTCATAAGTTTCAAATTGTGTGCTGTACTGAGTAGCGTGATGAACTCTCAGACAGTCCAACTCATTTCCTCCTGGATGAGAATCATCCTTTTGTGCAGTGTATCCACACTGAACACACTACCCACTCACTGATCAGTTAGTAGAGATCTGGGTTATCAGATCAACACTCATCGTATCACCATGCCTGTGTTCAAGTAACTCTTATTTTACTTAATAATGGCCCCAAAGCTATTCACATAGCTTTATTAGAGTATATTGTTATCACTGTTCTATTTTATTTCAGTTGTTGTTGTTAATCTCTTAATGTACTTAATTTATAAATTAAACTCCATCATAGGTATGTATGTATAAGAAAAAAACTCCACGAAGAGGATTAGGTACTATCCAGGGTGTCAGGCATCCACTGGGGATCTTAGAACATATCCCCAGTAGATAAGGGTAGAACTACTGTATTTTTTTTTTTTAAATTCTTAAAGCTTCTCAGTGATTCTGATGCATAGCCATATTTGGTAACCAGTGCTGTAACAATGTAGAACCATCAAAGCTTTTTAGTAGAAGAATGCCCTGATAATTTGTATTTTATAAGAAATACTCCGATACCGTGTGAGGAATCAGTATTTTGGTTAGAAGACATTCTGGAGACATACAAAATAAACAGATTGTCTAGTAGAAAGTATGAGGTTAGAGGTAAGGAAAGAAACTAATATTTATTAAGTGGCATTATGTTCTAGGCTCTGTGATATACTTTATATCCAAAGCTCTAAAAAAGAGGAACATACATACTAGAAATATTTCTACCAATTAATTTATTTAGTTAATATTATTTATTATAGTTTTTGTTTTAAATATTTGCACTTCACTGCTTTTATGCAGTAGCCAAGATAAAAAACTGACATGTGGAAAAATTTCCATGTCAATATTTGTAAGAGGCAAGAGATCATTTCATTCACTAGTGTTAATTTTAGGGATATCCAGCCCACTTATTAATTCTGTCATAAATAGATGTGCAAAGTGTCACTTTCCAACTATTCAAATCTATGGCCAAGATGTACCATATGCCATATGTACATTTTGAAAACAATTCTGATTTTTAAAAATACTTATTAAAATATACACATAGAAGAAAATCTGCCTTGCCCAACCTTTCACCTTCTATGAATAACAAACCATGTTTCTGACTTTCAAACACAAAACCTCAGACATTTAACTGGTATATAATCCTAGCGAAGCCTGAGTCACATTTTTGGTAGCTGTAAAAATCGTTCCATCTCTAAATATGGGATGTGGCAAAAGCAGATTTATAGTTGTTTGTATGGAAAATAATACATTATTAAATAATAATACAAGAATAAACTGTGTTTTGCTTACTTACAACTAACTGTAAGCTCACTTTTGCCCTGTCCTGTATTATGGTTCTATAACATTTTATGATTCCTTGCTCCCTACCCTCCTCCCCCCATCACCAACACAGGCAATAAATTGCTAAATACTACTTATTCTAACTCATCATCTCTCAAATCTTTCCTTTTTTTTCCATTCTCATTGTCACCACAGTTTAGGTCCTTATTACATGAGAAGCCTACAAAGTTGTCAATACAGTGAATTGGATATATAAAGTGCTCCTTAACATTAAACTTATTAGTCTAATAGAGTTTATTCAGGTTTACCACCTACAAAACCACTCCTATCCAATGTACCTTACCTATTACCACCAATTTATTTTTTAATGACATTACAATCAAATTGATTCTGTTACTAGTCTTTCAATAGCTCTCCACCTCTTCACTAACAGCTGGTTCTTCACAGGTATTTCAAGGACCTGTTCTGCATGGCCTCCACTTATCTTTCAAGCCCTAAATTCTCACAATCTCCCTCCTTGCATCCTATTCACCAGTTCAATTTAATTCTTTGCTGTTCTCTGAATACAACCCTACAATGCTCTGAATTTTGAAAGCTTTGTGCAGTTTCCTTCTGTCAAGTGTTTCATTCTGACCACCCTACATGTACACTTGAAAATCATTGTCATCCTTTAAGGATCACATGGTGGGACTAGAATGAAGCATGACCATGAAAGTGAGTATATTTTTACACTTTGTGCTCTAGGCAATTAACTGGCCTCACCCTAGTCCCAGTCCTAAAGGTCACCTAAAAATATTACTTCTTTCACAAAGTCTACCCTGATGCCTCTCAATAAGTTGTAATTCCTATATTTCCTTCAAGCCCCCAAAGCATTTTGTATCTCTCCCATGGCTTTCCATTCATTTAACAAATTCAACAAATATTAATATTTATCAGGCACTTTCTATGTATGCAGGCAGTGATACAGAAGTTAGAACAGTGAACAAAACAGATAAAAATGCAGCCTTCTGAGAGTTTACATTCTAGGTCAGAGCAACTTGTGAATGCATCTCATTCTATTAGCACATTAAGCTTGCTGTCAAGCACAGAATCTTATTAGTGTTTGTGGCTCTGTACATAATACTTGCTCAGTAAGTATTTATTGAATTTAATTCAGAAAAAAATCTGCATGCTCATTCACAAATATTTTAACTTATGAATTATAATCAAATATAAACATGATTTCTTATTCATTTGATCTTTGAACTTACCTACTAATATCATTGTTGCTTAGGTCAAGCCTTTCCAACGACTGCAGTAGTGTAATTTCATCTGGGACAGATTTTAACTTGTTATCCCGCAGGTCTAGCACAAGGATAGAATTCAGATGCTTAAGATGTTCTGCCCCTAACATTTCAATTTGGTTTTCACCTACATGTAATTCCTACAAAACCAAAGATTAATCATGTATATTTCTGTATTCAATATTATACTACATGGTGAAAATAAAACTGAAATCTTAATTTCAAATCATTGAAAAACACATGGTAAAACATGACTTTCTAATTACAAAGGTGCTTAAATTTTCAATTACTAAGCCATCTTACAGCTAAACAAAAATGGCAATAAGAAAATTTTCTGGTAATTTAAAAACAATTAAAGGTTTAACCTGGTACAAAGTTCAAAGTTTATAAAACCAAAGAAGACAAATGATTTAGTGGTTACACTTATAGAATTAATAAAAATACAAATCCAAGAGCTATACTGATAGAAGATAAAGTTTTAAAACAAATCAGGGTAAGTTAAAAAAATTATATTGTAATTAGTTTGTTATTCAACATTTTCCTTAGTGATTATTATATACATTGATTTCCCATTAACAGGATCTATAATTATGAGATAGAAAATTAATCTTAAAAATTATAACTCTTTCAGTTCTTTTTAATACTGTCAGTATCCTGAGTAAAAGAAACTATTTTTAAACACTAATGCATAAAAGTATATATAAAGGAAAGCAAAGCATGGCAAATTTAAAAAACAATGTTAAAGCTAAATAATTAAAACCAAAAGAAAGTAATTAATTTTAAACAGGCCTGATTATGATGAGGTAAACATGAGAGGTGGCAACTTACAGAATTAGATACATATTCCTTCCTGGTATTCTGGTATTCCAAGTCTCCTACAATATGGCCCCAACTTACCACATTATCCTTGTCATCCAGTACTTCTTCAGTTATAAAATACTCACTAGATAAAATGGACAAATTTCTGTTTTTCTTTTTTTATTTCTTTTTTTCTAAAAGAATCTATTACTAATAATACCGTTAATATATTTAAACATATTAAAATTCAGAAAATTATTAATATAGGAAAAACTAGCACATATAACTAATACATATTTCCAATGTAAAACAAGATTAAAAATTTCATTTTCATTATTAACTTTTGGAAAATACAGTTATTTAATAATCAACTAAATAGTACCTTTAATAATTTACAAGAAGGAAATTCTGGTAAACAATGTAATTTATTCCTCTGCAAATAAAGCAATTCTAGTGATTCCATGTCAGCCAATTCAGGAGGTATAGTTTCCAAAAGATTTGAATTACAATCCAAGTGCTTTAATCCTGTAATACATATTTGGTAAAAAAAATCATTTTAATAGAAAAATATTCATCTATAATTATATGTGCATTCAAAAACTGCATGCGTAATCATGAGAACTTATGTACTTGTGCTGTTATATACTGCTATAATAATCAAGAATCTTAGAATACCACTGAACTAAATAAACATAAACTAAGATTTTTTTACATTTAATTAAAATGAAAGAGAACTGGTATTAAAATTAATGCTTAATAATAGTTCACATCATTTTTGTCACAGATTTTACAAAACAAAGCGCTTTGGCCTTGGACAGGTAGCTAAGTTGGTTAAAGCCTCGTCCAGATATGCCAACGTTCTAGGTTCGATGCCCAGTCAGGGCATGTATAAGAAATCAACCAATGAATGCAAAGTAAGTAGAACGAATCAATGTTTCTCTCTCTCTCTCACTGCTTCCTCTCTCTCTCTCTAAAAATCAATAAATAAAAAAATTTTTTAAGTATTTTAGTATTCTGTTAAAGTACTCTAAAATGTAAAGGGTGGGACAAAAGTAGGTTTACAGTTGTTCCTATGGAAAGTAATACAATAATTAGTAAATAATAATATAAGAATAAACTGTGTTTCATGTACTCGCAACTATAAACCTACCTTTGCACGACCCTGCATAAATTATATACAAGATAGATTTCCCTCTGTAATTATATCTTTAAAAAGAAACAGTTTTAGACAGCTATATAAATATACATGAATACTATATATACGAATTGACATCAGGTAGCTTAGACACACATCCGTATTTAAAATAGGCAAGTTGACTTTCTGTCAAAAACCTTGGATTTTTATACCCTCCTATTCTTCATCCATCCATACTGTCTCTCTCTCTGTCTCGTTTCCTTCCTTTCTTCTTCTATTTTTTTTTTTAAGTACATGGTTTCTCTAACACCTTAGTTAACACTGTTGACAAGTGTCCTTACTTGCAGTATTTCTCTTACCTGTTGGATCTTTCTTTCTTAAAAGACAGAACAGAAAACAAAAACTGGTAAAAAATAAAGGTCTTCTTTACTTTAAAACTTCAAAACACAGTCTTCTCCCTAATCCATAATATAGATTCTTCTACTTATAATGGCCACAGTTTTCCACAAGTGACTCTCAATCCTCTAGTTTGAATAAGCTATACACATTTTACAACTTTTTTTCCTGTACTTGGAACCTGTCAATTTTGAAATAATTCAAGACTGAGTTGTTACAATACCTTAGACTGCTGTTTTTAGTATTTAAATACGCTAACTTTAAATAAATGTAATAGTACTACTTTCAACTAATAATATAATATACTCTATTATTTGGCTAGAGTATTCAGAAAAATGTCACAATCTGATTCACACCAAGTCCAGTACATTCTATAAAGAAAAGTTTGTTTTAAACTTAGAGACTGTGATTTTCACAACTGCTTGCATCTTAGAGCTCTGACTGAGAATATAAGCAGTCTGTAGTGAGAAGAGCACTGGGAGTGGAGTAGGAGGGTTCAATCCCTAGCTCTACAATTTATGATGTAATTTCTAAGCCTAGGTTTATGAATCTTTAAAATGTAAATAATATGCATCACTACTAACTTACAGAACTGTTGTGATGGCAAACTTTAAATGTAAAAGCATTGTAAGTTAAAAAAGAACCATATAAATGTTAGATGCTGTTCTTAGGACCGAATCATTAATAGTCAAATAGCTACAAACACCCTACTGATAATAGCTTAAAAGTGCCATTGTCATGGTTGAAGGGCAGAAAGCATCTGATCACTAATTACACAGTATATTAGAAAAATTTCTGTATATTCAAAATATTTTTCTATTGATTTCCCTATCTGTTCCTGTATCTCAAGATATTTCCACTCAGTTTATGGAAGAAAAAATAAGGCTTCTTATACATTCACTCCAGATATCACATTTTATGTTCACTTCTACTTCCTAATACAGTCAAACCTCGGTTCTCGAACATCACCCATCTCAAACAATTCGGTTCTTGACCAAATTGTTCATGGAAAAAATGCCTCGCTTGTCTAACAAAACTTGGGCTCTCCACCCAACAAGACTTTCATGGTCATACCTATATGACCAATCATGCATCTCTCAGGGAACAAAGGAGAGAATGCACAAGCATGAGTCAGTTTACCACTCAACTTGGCATTCTTAACATCTCAGGAAATTGTGCTGTGAATATTTTCGGGGTTTTTTTTGGGTTTTTTTTTTTGGCTTCTGTTGCTGCTTATTATTGTTAAATATGTGTAGTAAATCACCATGGGTCCTAAAAAGGTTAATGATAGCAGCAAAGTGAAAAGGAAAATTGTGAGAATGGTAGAGTTTAAAATAAATAATTTCAAAGTAAGAGAGAGGTGCTCATGTGTCTGATCTGGCTACTGAGTATGGCAAGGTAAAATCGATGATTAGCACAATTTTAAAACATGAAGAGGTCAGCAAGAGCGCTGGTGCTGCTAAGGGTGTGAAAGTGCTCATGAAACAATGATCACACAGAACTAGAGATAGAATTGTTAATTTGGAGACATGAAAAGCAGTTAGCTGGTGACAGCACTCCAGAGGCAATGATGTGAAAAAACAAAGATGCTGCCCGCTGACCTCCTGAAAGACATCCCTGGAAGGAGTGCTGAAAGTGATTTGTTTGAGGCCAGTAGGCAGCGGTTCGATAAATTTGAGAAAGGAAGTGGTATTCATAGTGAATGTGGCATGGGGAGGCAACCAGTCCTAACAAAGTAGCTGTTGATAATTTCATGACAAAGTTTCAATAATATGTATAGGCCAAGGGTTTTTTTTCCTCAATAAGTGTACAATTGTGAAGAGACAGGCCTCTTTTGGAAGAAAATCCCAAAGAGGACCTACATGACAGAGGCAGAGAAGTCAATGCCAGGACACAAGGCAATGAAGAATGGGATGCAAGTGGGAACTTGAAATTGAAGCTTCTACTCATCTACCATTTAGAAAACCTCCAAGTTTTCAAGAGAAATAATGTCATGAAAAACAAGTTGAATATGATGCGGAGGGTCAATATATAGCAAAGCTTCAGTAACCAGACAATTTTTTTTTTGAGTGGATTCATGAAGTGTTTGCCCCAAGTGTGAAGAAACATCTCCGGGAAAACAACATCCCAGGGTACTTCTTGTAAGGGATGCTGCTCCTGCCACCCTGCAGGCTTGGAGGCCGAGCTGGTGCAGCGGTACAGCTTTATCACTGTTAGGTTCCGCCACCTAACATAACTCCCCTCAGCCAGCCCATGGACCAGCAAGTTATTTCTAGTTTTAAGAAACGCTACACAAAGACTGTTTCAGAAGTGTTTTGAGGTGACCTCTGAAACTAATTTAACCCTCTGGGAGTTCTAGAAGGAACATTTTATATCCTCACTTGCTTGAGGCTCATAGACAAAGCATGGGGGGGAAGTATCTTCCAAGACCATGCAATCAGCCTGGAAGAAATTGTGGCTTGAGTCCATTGTTGACAAAAACTTTGAGGGCTTTGAGGATGAGCCTCTGCCTGTTGTGGAGGATACTGTGTCCCTGGGCAAGTCCATGGGCTTGGAGGAGGATGATGATGACATGGAGGAATTGGTGGAGGACCTGATGGACACTGAGCTGACCACAGAAGAACTCCCAGACCTGCAGAGGGAGCAGCAACTGATGGCAGCTGAGGAGCTCTCTTCAGAGGAGGAGGGAAGAGAGGATATTCCTGTTTCACTAATTAAGGAAATAATTGGGAGATGAGGAGAAATGCAAAGGTTTGTTGAGAGATATCACCCTGACACAGCAAACCGTGCAATGAACTTGTTCAACGATAATGCAATGCTTCACTTCAGTCAAGTGTTAAAATGCAGGCAAAAACAAATATCACTGGATAGGTTTTTAGTGAGGAGGAGGTCCAGTGAGCCTGAAGCAAGTTCTAGTAGAGCAAAGAGACAAAAGAGAAAAAGAACCCCAGAAGAACAGCTGCCTGACATTTTTATGGAAGAGGACTCCCCTTCATAATAGTAATATCCCTCCATCCTTCCTCCACATTCAGTCATCAATAGCTCTCAATATTAAAGGCAAGTTCAAGTGTGCACATAAATTTTCATTTTTTATTGTACATTTCCTTTTTGTTAAATTTTCATTTACATTTCATGTCCTTTTTATTTTTAAAGTATTTATAGATTAAACAGTACATTAGACACATACTTTATATAAGAAAGCTTAAAAAAGGGAATTATTTGAGAGTCTGGAATGTATTACTTCAATTTACATTCTTTCCGATGGGAAAAAAATGATTCGGTCTTCAAACAAATCGCTTCTCAAATAGCCTTCCAGCATGAATTAAGTTCGAGAACCAAGGTTCCACTGTACATTTATTGAAAAATGGCAAAGACGAGCAGCCTTAACTATTGCTATCACAAGTAAAGGCTCCCCTAAAATGTCAATTTGATTTATAGGATTTAACTTATGAATTACTATTATAAATGATGACTAACTATTAATCTAAAGTAAAATATACAATTTTACAAATTCACCTCAAAATGATCTGTAATCAACTGTACAAAATCACTTCTATAACTTCCTTTATGAAAGGGGAGTTTAAAAAAAAAGAAAGCTATGTATGATTAGGGAAAAAAGATTAGATAAGGTCTAGAGCTAACACACTTTGTGGTACTAACCAAGAAATAATAATAGTTTGCTTTTAAACAAAAAAATCGGTTTAATGATTTTGGACTCTAAATCAAGAATTCTAAGATTATTAAGTAAACTTATTTAAAAGGTACTAAAATGTACCTTAAATATTTTTACCTCTTAATATTAGTTCTACAATACTTTAAATATGATGGTTCAATGGAAAACTATAATAGAAGCACTAAATTTCAACCTCTTTTTTAAAAAAAAATTAATAATTTAGGCCAAACTAGACTACCTCTTGTCATTATTAATTATGAACCATGAGGAAGCTACAGCTATGACATAACCATATATCATATGTAGAAACGCCTATGAAAATGGAATAACCTCTTAGTGAATGTTGAATGAATGAGTAAAAATATAGCGTAGCTCAAAACATTAATCAATTTCTCAGGTATAAAATTTTATCACAATTTATTTTTTTTTTCCTTTTTGTGGCATGCCAAAGTATCTTTTTGGTGTTAATTTGGTTTAGGAAGTTGCTAGACAGTAATGGCCTGTAGAAAATCTGACTACTTGCTACTGTTTGCATTTACCACCATAAAATCTGTTATTTTACTTCTCTGTAACTAACTGCATTAAAATTTATTTTTCTAAATGTAAGTTGCACTAACTTCAAATTTATGTACTTTTGAAAATAGAGATTTACTTTTCATTCCACTTATTTCTGCTGGCAAATTCTTCAGCTGATTACTGGAGAGATTGAGTCGTACCAACTTGGAAAGAGAAGAAAAACTAGCAGGAACAGTTGTAAGATGATTATTCGAAAGATCCTTTAAAAAGAGAAAGACAGAATGAATAAATGAACAAGTAAGTAAGTAAATAAATAATCTGTCCCTAAAGGGTATTTCAAATTTTTGCAAGAATTGAAACATTAAAAAAACTATTTCAGAAGTGATATATTTTGTAACCTTCATTTACTGATAATTTCACAAATTATTCATTACCTCAATATTCTGTAGACCCACTAGGTGCTCAATAATGTAGCAGAGAGAAATTAGAATGAATTCTGACTTCAGGGAGTTTACATAACAGTACTATTAATACTAAGTCATGCTATATCATTTATCTTGTTTTCAATTTACGAAAAATCTATTTGTCTATCCAATACTTACTGAGTACCTGTGATAAACAGGGCAAAATCAATGAGTAAATACCAATATGAAACAAAAAACAGCTTTGTAAAAAAGAAAAATTCTTAAAAGAAAATAAAGCTGAAAATATGGCCATTTTATTAGAGGAAAAAAATAGTCCCTCTTGGTTTTCTGCTGACCTCAGCAAGTCTGCTTTGACTAAGTCCAGAAGTCCACTACACTACAATTCATTCAAATTTGCCTAATTAACCTTTATACCTCAATGTTTCTTTAAGTCATTGTTTTTTTCTTTAAAAAGTTATGAGACCGTTTCCAAAAGCACTCCCTTTAAAAGACAAATGTTATAAACCAGATAATTCTTCCTATAATATTAGAATTCGGTATAAGTACTCCACTAGTTATCAGCAAACGATTAAGTAGGGCCAGTAGTAACAATGAATAGAGAAAAAAAATAACTTAAAGGAACTGCTCTCTGAAGACTTTCAATTAGTCTAATTAAACTGCTGTATTCTGTAACTCTAAATAAAGATGCAAAAAGGTAAAAATGCTACATCAGTGTTTTTTAAAACATGGTGTTTTATTGTAAATAACATATCATAATCTACAACATACAACATCATAACCTACAATTCAATACTCTAAATTCTAAGAATTAACAGATTACTAATAAATAAATATTGTATAATATTGAAAGTTACTGACACTAAATGCAAGGTAGTATTCTGGATTGGATCCTAGAACAAAAAAAAAGGACATTAGTAGAAAAACTGGGAAAATCTTCATAAAATCTGTACTTTAGTTAGTAATACTATACCGTTGTTAATTTCTTACTTTTTACAAATGTCTCATGGTTATGTGAAATGTTAACGTTAAAAAAATCTAGGTGAAGGGAGAATGGAAACTCTGTACTATCTTTACATTTCTATAAATCTAAAATTATCCTAAAATAAAAAGCTTATAATAAAAGTTTCTACTAGAGAAAAGATATTAATTTACAAATTCATTTTAAAGAACCCAAATCAACGAATTACTAATAGACAATTATTTTAGTTAATAATTAAATTAGATATAAAGTATAAGCACATTGCATATAAATTAATCAGTATTTATGCTGCCAATTCTTCCATAAATGTTTATTTAGTATCATTATGCGAAGTAGTTTTTAAATAACTAAGAAATATTATGAGCATAATTTATTACAGATACATATACTTTTTATTCATTTATTTACTTTTAAAATCCTCACCCGGGGATATGTTCACTGATTTTTAGAGAAAGAAGAAAGGAGAAGGAGATGGGGGTTGGGGGGCAGAGGAAGGAGGGGGAAAGGGTGAGAGAGAGAGAGAAAAAGAAACATCAATATGAGAAACATTGGTTGGTTGCCCTCCCCACAACCAGGTGTGGAACCCACAACCCAGGTATGTGCCCTGACCTAGACCCAACCCGCAACCTTTTCGTGCGCAGGACGACACTCCAACCAACTGAGCCACCCTGCCAGGACCAAATGCTTATGCTTTTAATGTTTTACTGTGTTGTTGCTCACATTATAATTTATTTGATATTGAGTCCTTAAGATCACAACTCTAAACTGAAACATCCTTTCAATTATGCTACCTGTAATCCAGGAACCCATAAGGACTACTCTAGTTAACTAATTAGAAGGTTTCCTTTCTACTACAGAATCTTTTTTTTAACAAACAACTCAATTACTATATTCACCATTAAATTTAACAAGAAAATCTGATGGCTCCCTCCTTTTCCATTCATTTTATCTACCTATGCCTTTTACTTTCCAAGTCTTATCTCCAATTTGATCAGATTGACAGACAGAGATACTGAAGAAATGGTTGAGGAAAGTATGTATTCTGATTTCAAGTACTAGAGTAGATAAAGGAAAATATCAAGAAGGGTGTATTTACAGAAAAAGAAGAGAAGTAAAAGAAGTATGTTTTTCCTTTAATGAAAAATAAACTTTGAGGCTAAAATGACATAAATGGATTTTTCAAACGTGTAACAGGAAAAAGAACAAGAATATAATTTTAAATAACTATGTGAAGTAGAGATTATTAGAACACCTGATTTAATACAGCTAAAGTCTTTCAGATAAGATATATTACAGTGGAATGTTACTCCTTCAGTGGTAAAGTCGGGGGGGGGGGGGGGGGGGGGGGGAAGATACACCGTGGAGTCAAACTGGCTAATGTTAAAAGCCCAAATTCTTTACATATTAGTTGAATGACTTCTGATAAGTTATTTCTTTTTCATAAGCCTAGTTTCTTATCTGTATTAGGGGACAAAACTACTTACCTCACCATATGGAAAGCTTAAAACAAAGTGCCTGCTGTTTTATAATAAGATTAAAATAATATTTATACTGCTTTATAGTTATCTCTATTTAAGATGTGATACAGATGTACTAAAAATTTTGCCAGATAATGTAGCCATTCTGAAAAAGAGAAGAAAAGGCAGGCCTTAAAGGGACTGATTATCTGGGTATTCAGTGGGGACAATCAGAGGACAGGAAGGCTACAGAGCCCATCACAGAGAGTGTGGAGAGAACAGAACGGGTGTAGAAGAAGGAACTGGCATATGCTAAAAATGCCTTTCCTCTAATTTGCTAAACCATAAAAGCCTCTGAATAACAAACTGTTCCTCATCATCCCTTTCCCAAGCTCTATTCCTAAATTAAAACATTAGGTGATTTCATAAGAAAACACAGAAAAAACAAATTTACAATTACTAATCTAATGATCTAATTAAAACTCACAGTTTTTGATAACCTAATCAAATAATCAGCTGTCCATTTTCTCAAGATTTCAAACATATATTCAAATTGTCAGCCTAATGAAAAATCCTATCAGCCCCAAATTACATAAAAATTGGAAAATCACAACTCACCAAATCTTCTAAATTGAAAAGCTGTTCAAATGCTTCAGGTATGCAAGTTAGTTCATTATGCTGGAGATACAGGCCCTTCAGGTTTCTTAGATTTGTAATTTCTTCAGGGAGTATTTTCAGTTTGTTATGGCTAGCAATTAATAAAATAAATGCTGAATAATTTGTTGACAACATATTAAGTATTTATAAAGGTACTGGTTTTCCTCAAACCAGTTAACACACCTTCATAAGACAAAGACTTGGCTGTTCTATGTTAAATAATCTGTAATCATATCTATTTTATAAACCATAGTTTTAAAACTATGTTTTGAATACTTAAAACTTTTTGTTTCTTCCCCTAAATGAGATCTTCCCTAACTCATTTCCCCCTAATCTGTGTGTATATATAACACATAAGGCAGTTATTCTTTCTTGAGAGTCTGGATGTGAAATGAAGAGGCACCTGGCTTCCTGTATACCTATCAATGAGTAGCAGAAGCATTATCATTAGAACCCCAGGAGTCCTCAGCAAAGATTAAATACCACAAACACCAAAACCACAAAATATTTCATTATTAACAAAAAAATTGTATTCAATTTCTTCCTATTTCTTAATACTTAGTCTTTAGAATAGAAAAGTAACTTAAAACTTGAGCTATCAATACAGAGGTTTTCTAAAATAACCATGTAAAATTGTTTCATAAAAATAAAAAAAACGTATTTTTTAGCTCTGGCTAGTGTGGCTCAATGGGATGGAGCGTAGCCCACGTACCAAAAGGTACGGGTTCAATTCCCAGTCCATGCATATCCCAAGTTGTGGGTCCAATCCCCTGCTGGGGCACATGCAGGAAAGAAACCAACTGATGTTTCTCTCTCACATCAATGCCCATCTCTCTCTCTCTCTCTCTCTCTCTCTTTCTCTCTCTCTCTCCCTGCCCCCCTCCGTCCCTCCCTCTCTAAAATATAATGCAAAAATTCTCCTTGGGTATGGATTTTATTTTTTTTAAGTACTTTTAAAAAATCAATTGGCCTTAAATTTGTAAAACAAAAAAAATGCAGAGAATTCTAAAAAATATACAAATAACAAAAACTGAGGATTAAAACTTACCATTCTTATTCTGCTTTAACCACTTCCTGATTTAATACAAAAATGCTATCTAGTCTTAGTAAAAAAATTTAAAGAATATTAGAAATAAATAAGTTTAAATTTTACCTGACATTAAGTTTCTGAAGATTTTCTAATTCTCTTATAGCAGAAGGAAGAGTTGTCAGCTGATTGTCATGTATCTAAAAGTTATTAAAAGAGTCAATATCTTAGTCTTTTAGTTAACTGCACATTAGTTCTTTCACTATACACAATTCTTCAACAATAATCCCGTTCTTCGAATTCAGTAATATCGAGTTTGGTATTGGTAATTTGTTTTGCGTATAGAAGAGGAAAAGGAGTTTGAAACTGATCAAACTGCTGTTCAGATATCATGAACTTATGTCATCACTATTAAATATTATAATTTTTTTAAAAAATTCATGTCACTGAGTGGAATTTCCATCTCAAATAAGAGATGAGAGTGAGAAACTAACAACAGCATTCCGATGGCATGATTTATGTCAACACATATAAAAGATAAATGAGAAGGGGGTGGGGGACTTCTCTCGTGTTCTCAAAGAATCACACTGTTTTCAAGGTACCAGGAACCTCAGAGAACACCTAAGCCAATCCATTCACTTTACAAATGAAGAATATAACTTCTCCTGAAATGTGGCTAGATCCAACTTTTCAGACATGAATTGTAAGATAATTAATATTCCTAAGTAAAGGACATCAGAAGTGTGTAGATTGTGAAATAAACTAAACACACTTTATCATATGACATGCCAACTGGAGACTAAAAGATAGTCCCTGAATATATACAAAAAAATTTAAGTTCAATATTTAAGTCAACGTTGAAGGAAAGTTACATTAATCTTAAGTAGAGCTGACACTTGAAACAACATGGGTTTGAACTTCACAGTTCCACTTATACGTGGATTTTTTTCCAGTAAATACTGTAAATGTATTTTCTCTTCCTTATGATTTTTCTTAGCAACATTTTCTTTTCTCTAGCTTATTGTAAGAATCCTGTTTGTAATACATATAACATGCACAATATATGTGAATCTACTATTTATGCTATTGGTGAGGCTTCTGGTCAACAGTAAGCTATTAGTAATTAAGTTTTTGGGGAGTCAAAAGTCATACACAAATTTCTCAAACGTGCAGGACGTCAGTGCCCCTAACACTTGCATTGTTCAAGAGTCAACTGTAGTTGCTTTAATGTCCAGAATAATAATGATATTAAAATAACAGTAATAAGAAAAGATGAGTATCAGCAACCACTTGTTAAAACCAATTCTATCTATAGGCATTAACTCATTTAATTCTGAGAACAATGTTTATAAATAGGTAGTAGTGCCAGTCCTGGTTTATAGACCTGGCAACTGAGGCACAAAGAGGTAATTTCCCAAATTTACCCAGCTATCAAATGGCAGAGTCAAAATTTGAAGGCTGATGTTCTAACTCTACACTCCTAAACATTATGCTATACCTAAAAACAATTTGTTATCTTCCTCGTATTTTACCAATTGAAATGGGTTTTCTGCTTATTAATGCCTAAATTTAGCTTTAGAATCTCTTTAACTAATGAGCCATGTTTATAAACAGTCCACTTACATCAAGAACAGTGAGTGCAGGCAGGAGGCGGAGGTCATCTGTAAGTGACTGAAGTTTATTGTTGGATATGATTAATTTGGTCAAATCCGTCTGCTCCCACCATCGCTCAGTAGCACTGAATGAAAGATTCTGATTAGCTTCCTCAGGAATATCCACATTTATTCTCCAGACACACTGAGGCACTGTTGCCACAACCAGACCAAAAAATAAAAGAGACAGATAACAAGCTGTTAGATACCAAGTGATGTATTTTCATAATAACTATTCAGTTTGCCTACTCAAAAGCAATTGCCGAAACAACAACAACAAAAAAAACTTCAAATAAGTCAAACAGCAATGAACTGTAGATTAGAGGAAAAGTTGATCTTATTCAAAAACAATATGTGATGTGTATTTTACATATTAGTCTCACTTTCATTTTCATTCAACTATATATACTATATTCATACTCTGCACAGCACCTAATGGTACATACATACAAGACAAAGAGGTTCTACCATTATGCTAACAGAACAGAAGGCATGAAAATCAACATTTATAAGGTAATGTTATAAATGGTATAACAGAAGTAAATATTAAGTCTGAGAGCACGGGTAATAATAATAATAGCTAATAATATTAATAATATCTACAAATACCAGGCAATTTTCTAACATACTTGCTCATTTAAACTTACAACAACTCTGTGAGGTAGATGCTATTACCATCTTCATTTCATAGGTGAGAAAAACGAGACACAGAAAGTTATAATTTATCCAGTATTATATAGCTAGTAAATAGCAGAGATGGGATTCGAATGCTGACAAAGTTGTATTGGCTTGCCTCTCAGTGAGTATTTGGAAGGCCTATCTGACTCCGGTCAGAAATGATATACTCCACAGAAATGATAACATATGTCCACACAAAACTCATGGCAATTTTATTCATAATAGCCCAAAGCTAGAAAAAACTCAAATGTCTATCAATGGGTGAATGGACTGTGTGACAATAAAAAAGGATGAACATGAAAAAAGAAAAAAAGATTATACTTAGCAAAAGAAGCCTAAAATAAAACAAAACAAAACAAAAAAATAACAAATGTATAATTCCCTTTAAATGAAATTCTGGAAAAGGCTAATCTATATTGATAAAAGGCAGATCAGTCCCTAGTTGTGCGGTGCATTGGGGTTAGAATAACAGCAAAGGGGCCTAAGAGAACTTCTTAAGTTTTGGAAATGTTCTGTAACTCGAGTGTGGTCACACAACTATATATATTTGCCAAAACTCATTGAACTGTACACTTAAAATGGATGCATATACTGTTATAAATTACACCCCAATAAGGTTAACTCTCATAAAAAAAGGATACCAATTTTTAAAATACAGATAATGTAATATATGAAATGATCTTTTATATGTATATACATACAGACAGGTAAATAAACAAATATCCACATATATGTATACATGAAGGAGAAGAGAAAAACTTGAAGTATAACAAAAATTTATTAACAAATGCAATTCTTAATAAATAAATTTGAATAAAGCTCATGTTAAAATGCTTATGTGACTATAAATTGTTGAAGTATCATTTTGCTTCCTTAGTACCTAGTACAATATCTGGAAGAAACATAGAGGGTACGTATACAACAAATTCTATTTAAATAAGTATGTGGCACTCCCTATAGCACACAAATGCTTTCATATTTATTATCTCATATACTTCACATAAAATATCTCTTATGGTGTCTCATACATATTGACAGAAATCTGAAAGAAGCTATAATATCTTCTGAACATAATTCATAATTTTAGGTGAACAATAAGCAAGCAATCCAATTTAAAAACAAGCAGAAAATCTAAATAGGTACCTCACCAAAGACATGCAGATGGCACATGAGCATACGAAAAGATGAAACACATGTTATTAAGGAACAACTAATTAAAACAACAATGAGACACCACTATACATCTACTAGAATAAACATCAAAAAACCAGGTACCAAATGATGGCAAAGATGTAGAGCAACAGGAACTTCCATTCATTGCTGGTGGGAAGACAGCCTGGCAATTTCCTACAAAGCTAAGCAGAGTCTTACCATGCGATCCAGTAACAGTTCTAGGTTTATACCCAAATGAATTGAAAACATGTCCACACAAAAACCTGCACACAAATAACAGCTTCATTCATAATTGCCTAAAGCTGGAAAACAACCATGGTGTCCTTTCAATGACGAAATGGATAAACAAAATGGTACATACATACCACAGAATGTTATTCGGTGATAAAAAGAAATGATCTAACAATTCACAAAAAGAAATGGATGACACTAAAATCATATTGCTTAGTGAAAAAAGCCAGTCTGAAAAAGCTACATACTCTGAATCCAATTATATGACATTTTGGAAAAGAAAAAACTACAGAGAGTAAAAAGACTGACGGTTGCCACAGCTTCAGGGGAAGCAGAGTAAAAAAGGAATAGGTAGAGCTCAGGGAATTTTTAGCAAGGAAACTATTCCAAATAATACTGTAATGGTGGCATTATGCATCTATCAAAACTTGGACCTTGCCCTGGCTCATAGAGCTCAGTGGATTGAGCACAGGCCTGGGAACCCAAAGGGTCGAGGGTTCGATTCCCCAGTCAGGGCACATGCCTAGGTTGCAGGCCAGGTCCCCAGTAGGGGTCATGCAAAAGGCAGCTGATTGATGTTTCTCTTGCTCTCTTTCTCCCTCCCTTTCTTCCCCTCTGTCTAAAAATAAATAAATAATTAGAATCTTTAAAAAAAAAAAGATCTTTATGAAAACTCAGACCAGTACAACAGTAAGTGAACAGTAATGTAAACTATGGGGAAAATAACTTTTTCATTTTTGTCATTCTGAAAAGAGATGGGAGGCCTTATCTAGACACTGCATAATTAGGAGTAAGATTTCAAAAGGTTTTGGTATGTTGTCCTAAAGAACTTTATACTGAATCTTGAGGGTTACGGGGAGTCATTAAATGTTATGAGTGACATTAGATGATCTGTGTTTTGGAAGGATAACTCTGCGTAATGATGCTAGTTAGAGGGTGAGACTTAAAACAGGAAATCCAGTAAACTCCTTAGGAGGCTATTGAAATTAAAACAGCAATAGGTGATTTTTACTGTGTACTTTTTATGTACTAGTCACCTGATGTGTGTTATTCAAACCATTGTAGATTCTATTATTATTATTACCACATTATAAAAAAGAAAATAAGGCATAGCAAGATTAAGCATCTCAAAGTTACATCAGCAAAGATATGGAGATAAGAAGTATGGCCCCATATAAGGAACTATAACAGTTCAGAACTACAGTGGTTTGGGTATTTAAGGTTGACTGATGAGAGGCAATCGAAGGCTACAGCTAGATAAATACCTTCTATATTATGATAACAAAAATTCCTTTTTGACATATAAAACTACAAGTACCATGTGCCTCTCCCATTCATATCTTTTCTCACCAATGAAATATTGTACAGTCACCTATTTGACATCGTTTACCAAGTAGCTATAGTATGTGTCTAGTATTGTGTCAGGCTCTGTTCATACAATCATAACCTAAAACACACTGATCCATGTCATTACAGAACTAAGAATCAAAATCCATTTGCACCCTAAATCTTTAACAGACCAAATCATCTCAGTCCAATCAATAAGTAATTCCATCACATCACTATATTATTTGGAAATATTTATTCACTTACTCCTTCCACAAATGTTTAGTAAGTATGCGCTATGTTGGGTGCTAGGAATACAACAATAAAAAAAACTAAGCTCCTTGACCTCACGGAACTACCATTCTAGTAGGAGGTCAAGGAAGTCAATAAACAAACAAAAATATAGTATAAATTCTGAGAGTGATAAAGCTATTTAAAAATTAAACAGGAAAGAGAACGGAGTGTTAGTAATGGTATTTACAGACAAGGTGGTTAGGAAGGACCTCTCTGATGTGTGACCTCTGAGCAGGGTCTTACAGGAAGCAAAGGATATACAAAGAAAAATGTTGAAAACCAAGTGGATATGCATATCTGTAGTTTTAACATACTTATGTTCCCACTGATTAAAAGCTTTATCAGGTATAGCTGAGATTTTATGTCATATACCCTTTCATTCATTCGGCAAGAATTCGCTTGGTCTACTCCATACAAGGCACAATAAAAAGGCAACCATTAGAAGGAAAACTGAAGGTTTTCATCCAAGATAGCCTAAAACCTGACTACATATTGAGGAAAATATTAAAGAATGCTGTGTTGTTTCTTTCCCCACTTCCTACTCCTTCCATTATACAACAGATAGAAGAGCATCTTCATGATATCCAAATCTGTGCTTGTTGATCTTTATTTGGTTTATCAGGGTGGCCTCAAATTCACTCTGTATGGCATCTATCTGAATCCTCAATTTAGGAAATACGTTCATTATTCGTTTTATCTAGGACTCTGCCCAGTTGCACAAAGAAAAGTGTCTTGTGAGCGAACAGTGGCAGTCACTAAGTTCACAAAGGAGCTGATAAGAGTACAGAATTTTAGATCAAACTAAAAGGAGAAAAATGAGGGCCAAAGAAACAAAGTATTTGCTCATCTGATAGCTAAATCAAGCCACACATTATGTTGTTCATCCCATAAACTGTGGTAATCCCGGAAGGCGATCCTTTAAATTTTGGCCATATTGCCATCAGGGTCCCTTCACCAAACGTTCCCGGAGCGAAAGTAGCAACCGAAACGGGCTGACCAAGCCAATGGGAGTGTGATGATGACAGCCTCAGTGAAAGCAAGGGAATCCCGGGAAGAAGCATGAAGCAAAGGTGGTCAGAGGAATGGGAGGTAGCCTGGAACAAGTGCTTTCTGACAGGGCGCAAATCGGGTCGCATCCTGGATCTTACCTTCCGTGAGGTTCCGACCCGACAGGTTTAACTGGCCGCTCTTCCTCGCCGCCTTTAACAGTCCCTGGGGTATTGAGGCAACGCAGTCTCTCCTTTCAGTTCTGAAGCCCGTTCGGGGATCCCGGTCCATGCCTCTATTCAGACGCGACATGTTTAAATGATCGGGTCCGGCGGCAGATCCCCGCGCGTGACGCCAAAACTCAGCGCCGCCCGACGGCCCCACCCCTGCCGGGGGCGCGCGCTCTGTGTGCCGGGCTCGTGGCCTGTCGCGGGGCCTTCGCTCTTGGTGGCGCGGATCAGATGTCGTCATTGTCCGTGACTCGGGCTGGAGGACAGAGAAGCCCTTCCCGTTGCCGGTGCCGGCCTTGTGTCTTGGAAGTACTTCGCTCAAGTAAGTGCGTTTAACCGGCTAAGGAAGGACTTGAGGGTGTATTATGTGCAGTGTTACTGCGACTCCATCTTTCTCATCTGTGCTTTCGCCGTGGCCAGGGTGTCGGGGAAAGAATAACCTTCTCTTCTTCCTTCTGGCCTGGACTGAACGTGGGCCTGGACTAAAACTTGAGACCTGGGCGCGGTCTGCAGCCAAGCTGGAACCCAGCCTGTTTGTCGCTGGTCGTGGTGGCGCCAGACCTTCGCCCGGCGTAGAAAATGAAACAGATTTCTGTTCTTCAGGACTAGGCTCCGATTTCTCGAATTAATGCACCTGGCTTCTTGTTGTATTGAGTTTATAGCCCAGCATCGGAGGTAGTGTGTGGTGGAAAGGTTGGCAACAGGGAAGGGAGGGGAAAAAAATGCTTAATAAATGTCCTATTTACCGGACGGTTTAGGGAGACAAGTGAAAGCGCGAGCTTTACTATAGCGAAAACAGCTTGGACTTTGGAGCCCCAGAGATAGGAGTTCGAGCCCCAGCTGCTTCTGTATCTTACACGCTATGTAACTTTAGGCAATTTACCCCTTTTAAAGCTCACTCTCTTTTTTAAAATTAATTTAGGGATAATTTGTACCTTATTTGGTTATTGAAATAATTAGCGACCTGTGTGGCTCAGATGGTTGGGCGTCGTTCTGTGAAAGTGAAAGGTGGCCTGTTGGGTTCCGGGTCAAGGCACATGCCAGGGTTGCAATTGAATCCCCAGTCGGGGCGCGTGGGGGAGGCGACGGGTGATGTTTCTCTCTTATATTGAAGGCCTATCCCTCTCTCCCGTCCCCTGTCTCTAAAAATAAATAAAATCTTGAAAAATATAAAATAATTAAGAGAAACTAAAGTTTTAAATATTGAACGTTTGGTGAAGAAAGGGACTCCAGTTAATAGGAAATGAAAATTTTGTTAAGTCGGTTTTCCTGGAAAGTTAGTTTCTGTGTGAAATGTACAGATTTATCGATTCATTAAACAAATAATTAGAACTCGTCATCTCTAGTACTGGCCCGTGTGCTAGGCCTTCCTTTTGCCTTAAGTGATTTTGTTTTAAAAAGCATCTACCAGGAAACATCCTCCTAAGCCCATACCAACTCAGCTGGGGATCGGTAGAATATATGAAACGTATGATGACAATTCTGCAGCACACACACTTTTGCCTGAGCCCTGGTTCTTGCTACCTGTAAAATTCGGTCTTTAACCCCCTCTGTCTTTTTGTTTTTCTTCCATATTTAGTTTTGTAGAGTCCTGTACACTAAAAGTGAACAGCAGAAAAGTACCAGTAGCTATACTAACAAGCAAGAAAAGAGTAGGTTTTAAAGCAAGGACCATGGCAGTTTTTGCAAGGTCACTAATGAGGCGCCCCCCCGCCCAGTTTGTCGGGACAATTCTGATTATAGCCACCTTACTTAGCCCTTACTAAGCGCCAGGATCATTACCAATAATACAATACCTCTTTTGGTATCTCTTATTTAGCACAATGACCAATTTTGCAGATAAAGAAATTTAGGCTGAAAGGGATTAAGAAACTTGCCTAAGATCACAAGTTTCTGTAAGTTACATGGCCAGAAATTTGAACCTAGATCCCTCTCTCCAAAACCTTTCTTATTAATCGTGATTTGCCTACTGGCTTTTATTTCATTATTTTGAACTTGTTTTTTATCCCGGAGCCATTTTAAGGAACCAACCTGTCATCTTTTAAAAGATTTATGTAGTACAGAAAGCCGTTTTTCTCTTTTGTAGGATTTAACACCTTCCATTGGAGGATGAATTGTATAAAATCTTACAATAGCCACCCCTCCCCCTATAAATTCTTAAACATTGTTTTAATAACATGAAGGCTTAATTTATTCATTTATTGTACCTCTACTTGTTAAATATTTCATATTAATGTTTAATTATAGTATTGTGTTGAGACATTGTTGCATTTTGTATGAGAAGCATCGCCTGTTTAATGGAAAAGTAAGGTAACTGAATGATCCAAGTGACTTACACTTTCGGTAAACTACAACAGAAATAAAGTGACATGTAAAAATTCTCCTAGTATGTATCCGTAGTACACTTATGTATTGTACCTCTGTAGCAAGTGCACATGAGGGTGAAAATTACTTCCTTATGCAATTTGGAAAATTACAGGTCCATCTCAAATTGGTGAAAACCAAAAGTTTATTGCCTTGAATCGAGCTTCTTTATGAGAGAGTATATTTATATATAATTATATTTGTGGGAATTAGCTTTTTATATCAATTGTATTACTTTAGGAAGAATGCATTACAAATTTTAAAAAAACAACTCTTTTTCAACATAAGCATTTAAGCAAAAGTATTTGCTTATTTTTAAAAAACTGTATTAAAATAATATGAAATGGATATCTCCTTAACAGGAAATGGAGACTAGTGCATAGCTACCTTTTGGCAGCATAATTTGTCTAGCTACAATTTATTCATTTTATTAAAGTAATGGAAGATTTCACTCTTCTAGCTGCTTTGCTAAATTAAAAAATAAAGTGAAAAACCAAAATACACTGAGCCTAAGAATTACATCAACCGAAAAATAATGTTTTGTTTCATAAGTGAAAATAAGACTATTATCAAAGTAAGAGTAGCTTATCTCCACCATTAAAATTTAATGACATTTTCAAACAAGGGAATGTACAGATCATGTATCATAGAAATCTACACTTGAAACCTATATAATCTTACTAAACAATGTCACCCCAATAAATTTAATTTTAAAAAATTAATGACATTTCAAATGTGGCTATGTTATTCTTATGAACATTGCTATATGTTAGATATTTTTTTAAAGCTAAAAGGCACAATTCATAAGATGGATTTATTGAGGCAAATTGAGAAATTGTGTTAAAGGAAAATGGCATTAATCTGTGCAAAATTTTCAGTGACGTTTGTTTAAAAAACATTATCAAATAAGCAAAGTGAATTTGTTTTGCAGACATTTCTAGGAACTTTCTCTTCGTGTAAAGTACCAGATTTAGATTTAGCTTTGAATCGCTATTTATCTTTCAGAATATTGTCTTACTTATGAGAACTACTATTTGATGATAGTTATTTATCGAGTGATCATGTTACTTTTTAACACTGCCATTATTGGTTATTAATATATTGCCTATTAAATGTTTTTGAGTTGAATTTTTTACATCCTCATAATACTTACTACTCAAAGTTTTTTTTTTTTTCTGTTTGTCTCTTACTCTATCAATAACTTTCTTTAAATTACCAAAATTGAGAGCAAAATTATGTTAGACACTGGCTCTATTATAAAGTTTTAAATATTCAACTTTAAAGGTGTTTATTATACACCTTTTAATTTCCTTTAAAAAAATTCAGTTTGCAGTTTCACATTTGCTTTCCATTCAGGTCTCTAACCGCCAACTTTTAAAAGTAGTAAAGAAAGATTCTGTGTTGTTTCTTTGAAGGCAGAACATATTTTGCATTTTTAGTCATAGTTTCAAATGTGGCTTTGAATTGTAATTTGTTGTTATTGGAGTTATTTGTGGCTTTTCTGTTGGAGACAGTGCATTTTATTTTACATTATTCGTTTGTATTTTTTTTTTTGTTCCTGGTTCTCTTGTTTTTCATTTACAAAGTAATGAGCTTGATCTAGGAGTTTTTTTGTTTTGTTTTGTTTTGTTTTTAAGATTTTATTCATTTATTTTTAGAGAGGGGAGGGGAGGAAGAGAGGGAGAGAAATATCAATGTGTGGTTGCCTCACGTGTCCCCCCACTGGGGACCCAACTCGCAACCCATGCATGTGCCCTAGACTGGTAATCTAACCGGTGACCCTTTGGTTCACAGGCCGGCCCTCAATCCACTGAGCCATACCAACCAGGGCAGGAGATTTAGTATTTGATTCAAATGTTGGGTGATATAATTCTCTCTACTTTCATACAAAAGAATTTATTAGGAAAAATATTTTCATGTTACTCTAATAAAAAGGTTTTTACATACTAGTGTTTTTCATGGGAAAAAAGGTGGAACAACTATTTAAATATTATTTTCTTTAAATTCTAATTACTTTTAGTTTTCATTTTTGGTTTATTTCCTTTTTGGTTTATTTCCTTTTTATTGAAAAAAGCTGAAATTGGCATGAACAAAGCACTCTTATTTATGTCATTAAATAAAAACTCTATGGTATCATTTATTGGTTTTTCTCAAATCAGCTGAAAATGTTTCCCATTCCCAGTGATTCTTATTCCTAACCTTTAATGGCTGTTTTCCTGCTCATTTTTCAAGATGACTGTGTTCTGTGGCCTAAAGTCTTAATATTAATTGTATAAGCTTTATGAATTCATTTGCTTTAAAATGGTAAAGTAATATACAGAGAAAATTAGGGCACCAAACCCTAGAAGAAGGTACTTCATAGTAGCATTGTTTTTGTTTTAAACACATATAAAACCACTACCAAATAAGTCTTTAAAAATTAGTTTAATTAAAACCCACTAATTTAAAAATGGGACTTTATATCACCCTCTGCCAACAGTTTTGTTGTATTGAATTCAGTTTGCAACTTCATTTGCTCAATACTCCAAAGAAAGAGTGACATAAATGATTATATTGATACATGGCAAAAACTGTTCCATTTGAGGAAAGCTCCTCAACAGTTTTAATAAGACAAGATATGGTCCCTGAGACTTTATTTTTAGTGTCAACTTATGTTGACAAGGGAGGAAAATGTGGATAATTTGATAGTTTATTGACAATCACAATCAGGTTTTCAGTGTTAACAATTTTGATACTCAAATTTCAAACTGGAATATTTATACTCACAAGTACAATTAGTATAAATGCTAGTTTAACTTTTTTCTATGTCGGTTTTTTTAATCTTTTAAAAATATCACAATTATATAATTGGAAAGATACAATCATTGGGGTGTTGAAATACTTGTGAACATTCAAATACTTGGTCTCTACAATGCAAATCTGTGAACCCAGGTTTGCTCTTTGTAGTTCTAAAGATTCATGTCTTGCATTCATTGCTAAATTTATCTACAGTAAATATAGCTTTGATTGTTTTGTTTTAGAGATGCTGACCTTTTTGCTTTTCTTTCAATTCCTCATTCCTAAAAATTTCCTTTGCACTGTCTCCTCATCTTCGAAATTATTATTTGATCAATGTCTCCATGCTTTAGACTTCAGTGTGAGTTAACTGTGGCTTGAAACTAACTTTAGTTCATAGTTTCAAGTGATTGGGGTCGCAAATAGGGGAAAAGAAACATTATGGCCTTTAGTGTGTGTCTTGAATTCATATTGTTTTGTATACTTAGTAATATTTTCCCTTGTTTTTTTAACCTGTGCTTTGGTCATTTTCTAGTCTGTTGCTGTGACCTGTGTCACAGTGCTTTTATTTAAGATTAGTCAAACACATGTATAGTTGTTTTTTTGAAAGAAAGAATAATATTCTTGCTTTGAAAATGTGGAAAAGTAATTGAAGCCTTTCTAGAAAGTTTTACATGAAACATTTGTGTTTTGTCAGAAAAGGAATGTTTTGTTTAGCCGTCCATCTATCTATGCATGCTATTGGTAAAGTGCTGCTTTAGGATCAAAATGAATATGAAAATTTGACATCTATTCATATCATGTTTCCATTGCAACAGACTCTTAAGGGAGAAAGGGCATCTAATAATAGTTTATTTCACAAGTTCACTACCACTTAAGAGTTTACAAAGTATTTTTACATTTGACAAGGTGAGATGGAAGTATTATTGTTAATTTTCATCCACTGAAAAGGTGAAGTTAAACAGAGACTTTCCTGTAAGGACATTTACCAGTTGTTGAGTGCCTGTGTGCTGGGCCTTGTGCTGCGCGCTTCATACCCATAATATCGAGAATCTTGAAAACTTTAAATGGTATCGTTATTCTCATTTTTCACATAAGTAGATTAGGGCTCACATGGCTAATTATAGGCAGCACTTACTTAGCTGACAACATGCATAGGAGAGTGGATTGGGAGACTTCTACTTTGTTATACTCATATAGCTATACACTCATTTAACATTTTGCATTTATTACTTTATGATAAGTTTTTACTATGCCACCAAAAACCTCTGTTAAAATGTGGGATCTTAAATAAGGAGATTTTATTCTTCTATTTATATATTTACTCTTCTGATATTTTTCATGTGAATGATGAAGTAACATCAGTCCAAGGTACTGGCTTACAGTAATGGCATAAAATGCAACTCAGTTGAGGTAACCATTCATTTGTAAGGTAGTTAATGTTTCTCTTTACTGATCATTTGTGTTAGTATTCTCACTTCAGCCTCATAACAACTCAGTGAGGTAAGCATTATAATTTCATTTTTCAGAGGAGGAAATTGAACCACAAAGTAATAAACCAGATGTCACAGTTATGCTAATTTGAGATCGATTCCCTCAGTTTGACTCTAGGCCTACATTCTTTTTCTTTTTTAATTCTTATTTTAAATTTTTAAATTGCAGTTTATATTCAATATTATTTTGTATTAGTTTCTGGTATACAACATAGTGGTTAACCAATCATATCCCCCTGGTATTTCCAGTACCCAACTAGCATCATACATAGTTATTAAAATATTATTGATTATATTTTCCATGCTGTACCTTACATCCCTGTGACTATATTGTAACTACCGATTTGTACTTTTAATTCCTTCACCTTTTTTGCCTAATCTGACAATCATCAGTTTATTCTCTGTATCTGTGAGTCTGTTTCTCTTGTTTATTTATATTGTTCCTTCAATTCCACATATAAATGAAATCGTGGTATTTGTCTTTCTTTGACTGACTTCACTTATAATGCCCTCTAGGTCTATCCATGCTTTCACAAATGGAATGATTTCGTTCTTTTAAATGTCTAGGCCTACGTTCTTTATCAATTGTATTGCCTTTAGATGTGTGAGGATTAAAAAGCATTTTAAAAGCATTCAGTTAATATAGATTCTCTTGTTACTGAGTCAAGTACACTTTTGTTTTTTACCAGTTTTATGACTCTTTAGAATTTTTTTTTTTAAGATTTAATTTATTTATTTTTAAACAGAGGAGAAGGGAGGGAGAAAGAGAGGGAGAGAAACATCAATATATGGTTGCTTCTCATGTGCCCCGCACTGGCAACCTGCCGTGCAGCCTAGGCATGTGCCCTGACTGGGAATCAAACCGGCAGCCATTTGGTTTGCAGGCTGATGCTCAATCCACTGAGCCACACCAGCCAAAGCTAGAATTAATTTTATAACAGAGGTGGCAAAGGAGTTCAAATGGTGCAAATGTTTAACTCCTTGATTAGAAAAAACTAATGTTAAAATGTTTGAAACTGTTTACTTAAAGATTCATATAATACTACTGGATTTCTTTTTCACTTGATTTTTTTTTTTTTAAGATTTAAAAAAAAATTGTGAAGCCTTTTCTCAATTAAGACTCCAAAAGAATCTTATATAGCATAGGGAATAATACTGAGCAGTCAGTATCTGGAGCTTCCTCATCCAAATATTTCTGTTGACCCCATTTTGTCAAAAAACCAAACATCTGTACCAAATAAATTGACTGAATTTCCAAGCATATGCACTATAGCTGAGAATACTGTGCATATGGATATAGGCAATAGTATCTTAATGCTCAAACTACTGCTTTTTTCTCTATGTTAATCATAAAAATAAAGCTTTCAAAAATAAGCACATACAGATTTTTGCCTGTAATTTCAAGGTACTCACATGCCCTGTGCTGTCAATTTTAAAATGTAGGCCTAAAATCCCTGCTAATAATAGGCAATATAAGTTGAACACTACAAAACAAGCATTTGAAAATAAACTTAAGTAGACTTTTATTCCGTTGTGGTGTGTGTGTGTCGATTCATCCATCTGTTCATCCATCCCTTAATGCTAACTCATTCTTTAGTCTCTCCCTTTTTTTAGATGGAGCAGAAGAAAGGGGAGCATTGGATTTACAATTTTGATTTTACAACAGATAGTCATATTTGTAGAATTATCAAATTTATAGAGCTAGGAATAGAATGGAAATACAATTATCTAATTTGTAGAATTACAGGTAAAAATTAAAATAGATCTGCAGATAAAATTTTTAAAAGATTTTATTTTAGAGAGAAGGGAAGGGAGAAAGAGAGGAAGAGAAACATCAGTGTGTGGTTGCTTCTCATGCTCCCTCTACTGGGGACCAGGCCTGCAACCCAGGCATGTGCACTGAGAGGGAATCAAACCAGCAACCCTTTGGTTTTCAGGCCAGCACTCAATCCACGGAGCCACGCTAACCAGGACTGCAGATTAATTTTTTAAAGTTGCAGATTTGTAAGCAGTAATTTATTCCCTAGGTTTTCCTTATTACCTTATTCAGATACTTGAAGAGTTCATCCCTGTGAAATTTCGCTGTAAATTAAACAAATGTATTCCTGTCCTCATTCACCCAGCCTTTGCTGAACAGATTGTGTGAGACATTTGTAAAGTTTCTAGCACATCGATGATACTCAGTAAGTTTTTGTCAAATGCTGAGTTAGTTCCAATGTAATATTGTTGGGCATTGGAAACACAAAGATTAATACATTGTCTTTCCTGTCCTAGAAAAGTGTATTTGCCTGAGGAACGAATCTGCTTAACAACTAATTGGATAAAAGACTTGTTGCTTTTGCAGATTTGCAAGATTGTGTCAGTTTGAAAGACTCCACCATCTTTTCCGTTGGAGGGTAAGGAGATGTTTAACAATAACAGGTGACTTGACTTAGCCTGCTAGGAACTTGGTGTCCAGCTGGTAGAGTGATAGAACATACCTGTACCTATTCTGTCTTTTAACTTGATAACTTCTATCTAAATGCATGAGGTTTTTATTTTCTTAGAAATATCTTTCCTGCAAGTGTTTTGTTGTTGTTTTATTGAGATATAATTGGCATATTGTACTGTATAAGTTTAGGATGTGCAACATAATGATTTGACTTACAAATATTGTGAAATGATTACCACGATAAATTTAGTTACCATCCATCATCTCATATAGAAACAAAAAAATTTTTTTAAAGATTTTTTTCCTTGTGATGAGAACTGTTAGGATTTACTCTTTTAATAACTTGTATATATATCATACAGCAGTGTTAAGTATAGTCATTACATTGTACACTACATTCCCAGTAGTTACTCATCTTAAAAATGGAAGTTTGGACCTGTTGATAGCCTTCTTCCAATTCCTCCTCTCCCCTCCTTCCTCTGGTAACTACAAATCTGATCTTTTTTCCTATGAGTGTTTGGGGGTTTTTTTAGATTCCACAGTGAGGTCATACAGTATTTGTCTTTCTTTATCTGACTTATTTTGCTTAGCATAATGCCCTCAAAGTCCTTCCATTTCCATATTTTTTCAAAAGAGAGGATTAACTTGTTTTTATTGTTGAATACTATTCTACTATATATTACATATATCATATATATAATATATGTGTGTGTGTGTATATATATACCTCACAACTTCTTAATCCAGTCATCTATGGACACTTAGGTTGTTTCTATATCTTAACTATTGTAAATAATGCTGCTGTGAACATGAGGGTACAAATAAAACTGGAAAAGTTGGCGTTCGTGCTTTCTACCATAACCAGTAAGTAGAGATAGGGATTGAATCTTTATGTGTGCTTTATTCAGATGCCAGTGATCTAAGATGGCAGGTTATGTACCCTCAAAAACTGTCTTAACATCTCATCTCAAGCCAACCTTTTTATAAGGAGAAGAAAGGATAGGTAAGGGGTTTGGAAAAAAAGGTTAATCAGATAAGAGTTGAAGTCTGGCAGCGATTTTCCTAGTATACCTTTATCTGCATCATGGAATTCCCTCCGTGGCACACATGGCTCAGATACCATCTTTATTGCTTACAGACTGCCCCCAGCCCTCCAGGGCAAAAAGTCAACCTCCTGGAGTCACATAGGTCATGCATTCCAGTTCCCTGAATAATAGCTTTCCACATGCATTAATCACTTAAGCCTATCAACTATAACTGAGGCTAAAATCGTTTCAACATAGTGTTTTCGTTTCCTTCAGGTATATTCCCACAAATAGGATTGTTGGATCATGTGCTAGTTTGATTTTTAATTTTTCGAGGAGCATGTATATTGTTTTCCATTGTTTCTATACCTATTTACTGTCCCACCAGTAGTGTACAAGGATTCCTCTTTGGCCACATCCTCCCAGCGTTTGTTACCTCTTGTCTTTTTGTGCTAGCCGTTCTAACAAGCATAAGGTGATATCTCATTGTGGTTTTGATTTGCATTTTTCTAAAGATTAGGAATACAGAGCATCTTTTTGTGTACCTGTTGACCATTCATATATCTTTAGACAAATGTCTATTCAGGTCCTTTCCCTGTTTTTTAATCAGATTATTTGTTTTTTCCTGTCGCGTTGTATGACTTCCCTGTACACGTTGGATATTAACCCTTTTCAGGTATATGGTTTGCAAATATCTTTTTCCACTCCATAGGTTGTCTTCATTTTTTGATGGTTTCCTTTACTGTACAGAAGCTTTTTAGTTTGATGTAGTCCCACTTGTTTATTTATTTTAATTTTACTTATTGATTTTTAGAGAGGGAGTAAGAAGGAGAGGGAGAGAAACATCAATGTGTGGATGCCTCTCGCACTCCCAACACCGGGGACGTGGCCCACAACCCAGGCATATACCCTAAATGGGAATTGAGCTGGCAACCCTTTGGTTCGTGGGCTGGCACTCAATCCACTGAGCCACATCAGCCAGAGCCCTGCTTGTTTATTTTTAATTTTATTGTCTGTGCTTTTGAAACTGGAAAAGCTAGTGTTTGTGCTGCCTGTCACTATCAGAACTAGTAAGCAGAGACAAGGTATTCAATCTTTATGGCTGCTTTATTCAGATGGCCGGTGATCCGAGAAGACAGCAGGTTATGTACTCTCAAAAACCATCTAAACATCTCTTTTCAAGCATCAGCCAGTTGCTTCTCACAAGCCCCCATCTAGGGACCAGGTCCACAGCCCAGACATGTGCCCTGACTGGGATTGAAATAGCAACCAGCACTCAATCCACTGAGCCACACCAGCCAGGGCTCAAGCCACCCTTTTTATAAAGTGAAGAAATGGTGGATAATAGCTTTGGAAAAAGGTGAACTAGTAAGAGCCACAGTCCTGGCTCAAGTTCTCCCCCAGAATTTTGGGGGAGTTCTTAAACCCTTGTGGCAAGACTCACCAGCAGTACTGAGTCTTGACTGAAATTCTGGTTCTTGCCATTCAAAAGCAAACAGTGGTTGAGCGCCTTGGTCAACTGAAATGCAAAAGAAAGCATCTTTTAAGTCCAATACTGAATACCCAAGGCTGGCCCTGGGTATACTGTTCTATACAGTGCCATTTATGGCCTCTAAATCTTGTATTGCACACGAAGCGACAGGGCCCAGTGAGTCCACATTCCTGAGACTTACGAATTCTTGGATGTATTCCTTCTAGGGTCTCTTTTTGCAAGGGATACTGCCTGTTATTGGGAGTCCCTGCCCCTGGCTTGAGGTCAGTTTTAACAGGAGAGGCTCACTTAGCCTTCCCTGCCTTCCAGCAGCCCACACAGCAGGGTTTACCTGATCTCAATATTCCCTGGCCAGGTTGCTTTTCTTCCCTCAGTTTCATAAGAAACTGCTGGGCATGCTCTGGAGGGACCTGTAGGTGGAGCTGTTGTTCTTCTGGTTAGAAAGTGATCTGAGCATTAGGTTTCAAGAACAAATCCCTTCTCAAATAAGAAAAACCGTATCTCCCACAGCACATTCTAACGTCTTCAAGAAAAATTGTCTTTCAGGGCTTCCAGAAATTCAAGTTACAGTTCAGCTAAAGGTCTATTGACCACAGGATATGTCCCTCTGTTATCAAAGAGCCTACAATTGGCCCCCCACACTATTAGTTTTAGCCAAGTTCTCAGACTCTGATTACCTTTTCCCTCACTCGAGATACTCATTTTTTCAGTGCCCTTTTCCCTTGCAGTATGATTGCCCTGTCCCAGTAGGGACTCATTATCCACCGAATTTGTGTCCTTGACAGGTTCACCTCCTTCGGCTTCTAAGGCTGACTGAGTGGGAGGATCCCCCAGGGCTGGAGGAGCTGTGGGAGCCCTGACCTTGCTCATAGCAGCCATCCTGATCTTCCTGGTCCCTCTCCTGACCTGCTCTCTGTCACAGGCAAATTCTTTTTTTCCCGTGAGCCATTTTCCCACTTCCCTGATCTTTGATTGCAGTATGGTATAGTAGTTTAAAAGACCCATTCAGCAGCTGATGTTCTCCTGAGTCTAGATTATACATAAGCCAAGTAGTATTGCAATAAATAATCAGTTTCTTACGTTCATAAGTAGGTTGACCGATCATCCAACATTCTCCCCAAAGGGCTATTTCCCGGAACAGAGGCTTTCCCCCAGTTCTACTAGACAGAGCTCTCTCATAGCACACAAACCAGAGGGAAGCTGCCCCAAGAGGCTGTTTCTTGGAAGAGAGCTCCTCCCTGCCCATTCTACAAGACAGTGCTCCGTAATGTAGTATCACACAAACCAGAATGGAGGCTCCCCCTGCCCATTCTACCAGAAAGACCTCTGTAAACCAGAAAGTGCCATAAAACACCTTAATACGAGGGAGTTCTGTAACCAGAAGTTACCTCAATTAAGCCAGGTCTGCAATCCTGAACCAGCAAGCACACTGATTCAATTGGAAGTGAAGGTGATGGGCAGGGGGTGCCAAGAATTGGAGGAGAGTCCCCAAGTGAAATCACTGGGCAGCTGCTAGGGAGTCTCCAAATCTTCACCCCTGGGCCCTCCAGTCCAGGCAACAAACGAGACTCGCTGCCAAATACCCAGATTTACCAGAGAGTACTGAACCATACCCAGTCTAGGTCGCCAGAACATGAAACAGGAAACATTGGTATTCATGCTACCTGTCACTACCAGAACCAATAAATAGAGACAAGGATTCAATCTTTATGGGTGCTTTATTCAGATGGCCGGCGATCTGAGAAGACAGCAGGTTATGTAGCCTCAAAAACCATTTTAACATCTCTTTTCAAGTCAACCTTTTTGTAAGGAGAAGAAATGGTGGGTTTGGGGGGAAAAAACAGTTAATTGGGTAAGAGTTTCAGTCTGGGGTGACTTTCCTAGTACTTCTTTACCTGTTGATCAGTGATCCTTTATCTGCATCATGGGCATTCCCTTCCTAGAACACAGTGGCTCAAATACTATCTCCTTGGCTCGAAGACCCTTTGGGGTGCAAAGGTTGAATGTGGTCATGCATTCCAGTTCCTGGAATAACAGCTTTCCAAGAGCATGAGTCACTTAAGCCTACCAACTATGGCTAAAATCGTTTAACTCTTGAGTTACAGCTTTCCACATGCATTAATCACTTAAGCCTATCAATGGAAGCTAAAATCTTTAACTCTCGAGTGCCCCTGTCACTTTTGGTGTCTGTCACATCAAAATAAAAATCATTTCCAAGCCTGACATCAAGGGGCTTTTTTCCTATATTCTCTTCTAGGAGTTTTATGGTTTCAGGGCTTTAATCCATTTTGAGTGGTGTAATATAGTAGTCTAATTTCATTCTTTTATACATAAGGTCTTTTAGCAGCTTGATTTAGAAAGAACTAAGCTTGTTTATTATGACACAGGATTGGTATTGTTTCTGAGGTTTTGCTTAAAACATTATTTTCCAGTATCTTTTGACAGACTTCTTGCCACTATCAAGCACCAGTTAAAATTTTTCTTAGTGTGCTAGTGGTGGTTCCCCGCCAGTGAGCTTTAGGGCCCCATTATAGGGAGTCTAAAGTTATTTTCTGTATTTCAAAAGCATATCAGAAATTATGCACTGTAAAATGCATATAGAAGCCGAATATGACTATATAGGCCAAAATGACAATACTTTTTGCTTTGGATTATAAATAGCATTAACCCTGGTAATATTTGTCATTCAGCTCTAACTGGAAGTGTCCCTAACCCATTCCCAAAGATGAGCTGCGACTCTTCCCTATACATACATCTTTCACATGATACGGACGGGTAGGGTCTCCCTGTAAGTCTCTTGCTGAAATATAATCTAGAAAGTATTCATTCAAAAGGAATGGTCTTCCTACTTTTCTTCAAGCTTGTTCTTACCCTGAGGACCTTTCTTTCTTTCTTTCTTTCTTTTAAATATTTTATTTGTTTGTTTTTAGAGAACAGAGAGGGGAGGGAGAAAGAGAGGGAGAGAAACATCAATGTGTGGTGCCTCTTGCATGTGTGCCCTACTGGGGATCTGGCCCAAAACCCAGGCATGTGCCCTGAATGGGAATCGAACTGGTGACCTTTTGGTTAGCAGGCCAGCACTCAATCCGCTGAGCCATACCAGCCAGGGCAAGGGCCTTTCTAATTTACTATTTCATCTGCTTGGCTTGTTCTTCCCTTAGAAATTCAAATCACTCAGATAACACCACCTGCCCCATCTCCTATACTGGCTTCTTTTCATCACAGTACATTTCTCCCTTACATCTTTGTCTTTGTTTATGGAAGTTTCCCATACTAGACCTGATATTTTACGAGATCAGGGACAGCGCATGTATTTTCTCTGCCATATTCTAAATGACTAGGAAAAATCCTGGACTATAGTAGGTGCTTAATATTTGGAAGAATTTGCAAGTTTTTAAGCAGCCTCTTATGATATTGGAGTTAAAGTGAATAAGACAGACATGGTCCCTGTCTCCAGATTCTGCACTTCTTATAGTCTTGCTTAATTGGGAGGCCGAACAAATCTGAAGTGATTTAAAACCAGTATAGATTGGATATATTTGTGTTTAGCTTTGAAATATACGTTACTTGCCTTTAGCTATTTCATTTCTATGAAAAACAGACAATAGTATGCAAAACAGTTGATTATTTAATTTATTAGACCTAGAAGGATCTTGGGAATTATCATTCACCTCCTCAGTCAGCTCCTAACTGAAGTAGGTTCTTAGCAGTGAAGTGACATTTCCTTAATCAGTAAATGACAGGGTAGTATTTTAAGCCAGCCTTCTGGCTCTTAAGTCCAGTGTTTTTTCTAGCTGCTTGATGATTTGAAATAAAATATTCATATTAGAATAAAAATACTCCATATTAGAATAAAATTTTTCCACTTGGTTTCTTCCTCTGGAAGCGTCATCTATCTCTATGTTCAGTAAGTTATTATACACAAAACTGACATGATTATTTAAACAATTTTATCTTACCACAAGACTATCTTTTTGGTTTGAATGCATAATTTTAATTACGAAATGTCAGACATACAAAAAAGTGTAGAATAATGTAAAAGATTGTGTATCTACCACAGAGAATAAAAAGATGTTAACATTTTTTTTAAATGTATGAATCTTGCCCTTGTGTTATTTGTCCTTTTATCATAAACATTGTAGCACGCTTGTTGGCACATAGTAGGCACTCCTACTAAGTATTGAAGTTGCCTGTCATATGGCAAAACTAAAACAATTTAGTAACAACTTTTGTGTCCTTTATTCAAGGGAAAAAATTTGTGGATTGGGGAGTATATTGCCTCACAAGCAGCAGGGCATTCTTTCTAAGAGATTTTGACCAAGAGTGAGTTTTAGGCCATTTGAAAAGGCAATGTGGAAATGGCTTGATTGGCCAGGAGGTGGAGGATTTTCTTCTTAGGCTTTAGCAGGTCTTATTTGCTGGGGCAGCAATTTTTAACCTGTGTGCTGCAAAAAATTTTAAAACATGCAATACCTGACTGTTTAGTCAGGGGCACTGACCTCTTTTCCCGTAGATTATCAAATAAAAAAAGGACAACAACCAATATAACAATAGCCTTCCAGTGTGAATGAATCAAAATTATACTTTTTTTTTTTTTTTTGCCTAATCGGCAATATCTTTTTTGGTGTGCCACAGAATTTTAGTGATTAGTTTATGTGTGCCATGAAATGAGAAGGATTGAAAATCACTGTTCTAGGTTAAGGTAGGCTCCCAGAGTTCATTTGGAGGGTTTCGGTTGGTGGTTTCCTTAACAGGTGTTTCCACGGAAGTGTAGGCTGACTGATTTAGATTTCTGATATGGGCGGGGCCATTGGGGCAACCTCCATTTTGTAGGACCCCATACACAAATTAATTTTACCAAACTGTTAAGAATCTAATTTACATATGTTGTTTTCAAAACGAGAAAATAAATTACTGACATTTTTTATATTCATAGATGCACATTTATGACTGATACACAATTAGTTGTAATTTGGAATTTTGCTAAGGCTTACATTCACCAACTCATCCTTCTTTTGTATACGAGCCTGCAGAAGTGACTTACCTAATAAGTAAACTAGCCAGTTGGCTCTACATCAGATCTCAATAACTGAGTGTTCTAATCTCTCACAAATTATACCCTTGACTTCATTATTCCATACATACATTTACTAATGAAACTATTGTATAAGGCCTTAGGTTTTAGCTTCCAGAAATATTTAGGATCAGGTAAATTATTTAACAACTGTCATAGAACTAGTGGCTCTGTATTCCGGCATATTCATGCATGTGTTGAACACATTTATTGGGCATTAACTATGTGACAGACATTGTGCTAGGTCCTAAACTGACCTATTCATGGGTTTGTGGGGAAAGGGGGGGATGCGTGTCAGTTATGAGGTCTGTCCAAAAGTATCCAGCCATGTAATATGAAAAATAGAGTCATTTATTGAAGATACAAGAAACATAGTATATAGGACAATGACACCTCAGTCCCCTTCAAAGTAGACACCTTGGGACCTCAAACAGTTCTGCCAGTCGCCATCAGCTGCACCATTGTATCTTCCTGAATCTCATCAACAGTGTGAAATCTCCTTTTCAAAAGTGATTTTAGTTTTGGGAGAAGCCAGAAGTCGCAGGGTACCAAATCTGGGCTGTTAGAGGGGCTGAGTCTCCTGGGTGATTTGGTGTTTCACCAAAAAGTTCTGCACAAGATGTGATGCATGAGCAAGCATATTGTCCTGATGAACCTGCCAGTCACCAGTTGCCCCAGCTGTGGCTTCCTGAATCATCCAAATAGTTTCTGCAAAGGAATGTTCAAGCTTAACACAAAATGTGATGCAGATTTGTTGCTGTACTTGCTCTGTCATTTTGAGTGCGATGGCCACACAGTATTCATGTTCATTCAAGGGAGACTACCGCCCCCACTAAGACAGTGCAGTGGTAGTCGTTCACACATACGCATTCCAGTCCACTCTCCATGGCTGCCAGGTTACATCGATGTTGGGCAAACCCTTCTCAACATTAACAATGGTTGGACTTTTTCCAGACAGACCTGGTATATAACAAGCTGTATGTATCCCTAGTTGTTAAGCAGAGAAGAGGAAACCCTAACTGCTTGCAGAAGTTGTGGCAGTGATGTAAGAAAGGCCCTACACAAGATGGCAGTTAAGATAAAATGAGGGAGGTCATTAATAACTTGCATAAAGACACAGTGACATGAAAGATTGTGTCAGGTTTGAGGAACTGCAAGTTACTGAATAACACTCGGTGAAAGTAATTTAGATGTGGTTGAAAAATTAGGCAAAGATCTTTTTATAGTCAAAAGCTTCAAAAAGTTTTAAGCAAGAATATGTATGTAAAGGAAGTTTTTCTGCAGCGCCCAGATCTTATGCTTGAATATATTTAGGTATGGTACAATGTGCTTTCAAATAGTCAACTTCTGAAATAAAATTAGCTTATCAAGCACTAGGAAGTGTAACATAAAAAAAGGTACTTTTGAAGGTTTACTGATAAAGCAAATTATAAGATAATTTAATGTTACCAAATATATGTAAAAATTCAGAAAATTTTATACCGGCGGAGAGGAAAATCTTGGTAGCTAGGTTGGAAATTTCATTAGTCACTTACACAGATCTGCAGGTGATTCTTTGTATAAAAGATATATCTTCGGCATTTTTAATACGAATGGTTACTAAAGTGAACTTTTTTTTTTGCAGGGTTGTAAATACTGCCTTTTAGAAAACATTGATGCCTTACATTTGTCTTTAAAAAATAAAAAAAGAAGGCGGCAGCAAAAAGCGATTACGTATTTTCCTAGACCGCGGTGTCTCAGGGTCCCGCCGCCGGCGAGGCTAGCTGGGCCTGCGCAGGGCGGAGCCGACGCTGACGTGCCCGTTGCCGCAAGGCCTTGTGGGAAGCTCGGGCCCGCTAGTGAGGTGTTGGAGGCGGGGTGGGGGTGGCCGTTTGTTTTCTCGTGGACTCGAACTCGCGCGCTCTCTCCCTCCCCCTCAGCTAGCCGAGGGGCGGAGAAACGGCGGCGGAGGCGGCGGCAGCAGCAGCAGCGGCTCTAACAGTGGACACCGTCTTGTCTCCTCTCCTGCGAACCGGTTCCTCTTTCCCCTCCCTCTCACTGTCTGTTGTGTGTTTGATGTGTTAAAGCAGGAGCGAGATCGCGAGCAGCGCCATGAGCAATACTACCGTCGTCCCCAGCACTGCGGGCCCGGGCCCCAGCGGCGGGCCGGGTGGCGGAGGCGGCGGCGTCGGAGGTGGCGGCACCGAGGTAATCCAGGTGACTAATGTCTCCCCGAGCGCTAGCTCTGAGCAGATGCGGACCCTCTTCGGTTTCCTAGGCAAGATCGACGAACTGCGCCTCTTCCCGCCGGAGTGAGTATCGTCCACCATCACTGTTTTTGCTAACTCCTCCCTAGCCCGGGCCTAACAACAACATTTCCTAGGCCCTTGTCGATGGTTCCCAGGGCCGGGTTGCTTTTTTTAACTGTTGCATTTGCTTAGGAAAGAATCTGCATATTAGGGCCTACTAATTTAGAGGCAGGGCCAGGGTTTGGGAGACTAGGAGACGCTCTTAATCTCAAGACTTTTTAATTTTTTCCTTAAATTGTGCCAACGTGGTCGTTCTTTGGTCAGTTAAAGTAAGATAACTGCCTTTATCTGTTTTGATTAATCACATGTTTCTTTTGAGTTCTTTGGAAAGGAACAAAATTGTTCATTCCTGTGTAAATGTATTATTGAACTTCGTAGGCGGTGGTTCACTTATTCCTAAGTATTACTGTTTCGTGATCCAGGCCTAGGGAATACAGAGTTAATGCTCTTTGACAGACAATAAATTCAGTGAACCCGAGTACTTAATTTTAACGACAAAAATGAGTTGTAGCTGAAAGCTAGAGCTATCTTTTGCTTAAATAATGTATATTTGATATTTTACAGTTCTAAATTTTTAATTTAGAGTGCATGGCTTTTTGTTTTTATCTTGTTGTCTCACACTTATTATTTTGATCTCATAAATGTTAAATGAGTGAATTGTAAAGAAAAACTAATTTAAAGAAGCTATGAAGTTAGATAAGATATGATAAATAGTGGAATAGCCTTAGGAATAAACAATCATGCATTCTTTGAGAAGAGTGAAAATTCAGATGTTACTGTCAGTATGTTCTCCCATCCCACTTAGTTTTATGTTGTCACTTAACTACTAAACAGGAAATAGGGATCTACTGTTTTGGTGGATGTAATAAATCTAATATTACTCTGTGTACAACACTGGAACACAAAAATGAATAGAAGTTGGCTATATTACTGTATTTCTTCACTATTTAAAACATTTTAGGTGATTCTTAGTGATTTCAGATTGTTGTGTTTTTAATTTTACGGCAATATACATGGAGAGAGATTTTAGAATTATTTGCATGAAATGTACAGTTCTGGGAACATGTATTTATAGTAGTTAATTTTGAACGGAAACTTGATTGCTTTGGTAATGAAAGACATAGTTTTTCATAATATGAACATACAGAAATAGTTTGCTGTTACTCAGTTTTTCTCACAACATATCCCTTACTAAGTTGTTAATAAAATTAATAAACAGTAAATGGCAGAAAATGAGCAACACATTTGATTATAGTAATCACATTGTTATTCACAGTATTTGAGGTACTGGGTTTATTTACAAAATAATTCTTTCCAGTCCCAGAAATTATTAAGAATTTAGTTACAGTTACTGATCTTGGCGTGTTTCATTTTGAAGATTTCTCTTTTTATCATTCATTATAAAGATGACAAAGAGGTGTGAGCAGTTTTCTGGTTTATCTTTTCCCACTATATGGTCAGTATCTTAGAGGGAGTCATGTTGGACCGTCATGGCTTTTTTGCTTTATAATCAAAGGTGTAGTTTCATCATATAACCAGGATAGTTGATGTACACCGGATAACATGATCTGGGTACTGTACCTTAAGAGGACTTTCCCTGTATTGGAAGGAGTTACATATTGATACACCTGTTGACCCCTTCACATATGTTCACACATATAGACTATTTTCTCAGAATATACAAAGTTACAACATAATGAATGCTGCATTACCTTAGTGGTCTTCCTGAATTGAATAGTACTTACGTAGATGTCTGCTTTTGCTAAACTTAATCTCAATAGCTCATCTGTCCGGCACAGTTTGGAAATACTTTATTGATACTTTTAAGTTTGCTGCAGTTTTCTATAGCTTGCTGGTTATAAATTGCTATGGAGTTATAGTAGTCCAAAACAGTTCATCATTTCAAAACTTGGCTCTTAAAGATTGAGTGGCTCAGATTATATAAAATTATGACTATTGTAAACACATTTGCCACATGATTTTTTTTTTTTATGGTGTGTATTGTTTCTCCCCCAAAGGCATTCGTATTCACCCAGAACTCTTTTGTTCTAGATATGGCCATTATGTGCTTATTTCCTTTTATTGCTTGAATGCCACCTAATCAGAGGATTGTTCCCTGATTACCCTATATAAAAATAGAGCATCCCTGCTCCCTGTCTTTTCTGTTCAACTTAATAACTACATTCTTTTTCTTTATAGCACCGATCAACAGGTTACTTTTAACTGTCGCTCTTCTAGAATATGAGGCCCTTGGGGTCTTCAGAATTGAGGGAGTGCCATTTTTTATGTACATATATGACTGAGCCCCTGCTGGTGGCGTTGCGGGGGGGCAGGAATTCTGGGATCTGTATATTGGCAAACGTTTCCATGACAGACAACGTCCTCAAGAAGATTTCTCTCTGTTCCATTATTGAATCCATCTATTTCTTGGTTCTTTTAACCCAGAAATTGCTGACCTATAATTTGACCCAGTGATCAGATTGTCTTCACAACAAGTAATATTCTAACCATCTCTTCAGTATGACAGCCCTACAGCCATTGAAAGTATCTGTCAGTGTTCCCCCCATTGTCTTTTTAAAAGAAAAACAGTTACTTTAATTCTTATTCCTAGAATGCATGTTAGCAATTCATATACTCACCTATGTGCGAGATGCTTTCCTGTTTTACCTTTCTCAACCCTCACAAATCTAAAGGGAGAATGTATTTTACCCTATTTTACAAATGAGTGAACAGAAATGCATGTAGGTGGTTTTGTACACCCAGGCCAGTCTACCAGTGTCAGACCTATTATTGGAATTTCAGTGTTGTGATTGTCCTTTAACACTTGATCATGATTTTCTTTCTTTTTTTTAAGAGGAAGATAGGAGTCACTATCACATGTCAAATTAAATATAAATAGATTTTATTTATTTATTTTTAGAAAGAATGGAAAGAAGGGGGAAAGAGAAGGAAGGGGAAAGAGAGGGAGGGAAACATCAATCAGTTGCCTTTCGCATGCCCCCAGATGAGAACCTGGCCCGCAACCCAGGCATGTGCCCCGATTGGGAATCAAACTGGTGACCTTTCGATTTGGTTTTAGTGGGATTTCATAATGGAAAATATTACTGAAGTGTTGATAGGATAATGATCCCAGAAAAGCATATGTCAAAGTTATACAATAAAGGCTACAGTAAACTGCAGGTAAACTTAAATTTCTTACTTCAGTAATTATTTCAGTGACCGAAAACAGGTATTTTAATCATCAAATCAGTAACTTAGGATAGTTAGGTAAGGAAGAGAAATTAGTTTACCTTGAAGAAATTGTTTTAAATACAGCATTTTTTTGTATTTCTTTAGAACTGAATAAGAACACAATGGGGGAGAGGACCTGTGAGGTCAACAGAGTCAGGTTTTCAGATGAATGTTAGCATTCTCACATACCTGCTATTTTGGGTGTCTTCGGAGATGATTTTGTTTTTAAGCTCAAAGTTCTCTGCTCAGAAATAGTTAGCATAGTATGAAGGTGGGAGTTGAAAGAGTGGTGTCAGTGGCTTAAATTAGAAGTTCTCATACCTCAGTGGACACAAATATTAACTGCGCATCTTGTTAAGAATCAGAGCCCTCCTGTAAAAGGGATTCTTAGCTTCAGCGGCCTTGAGATGGAAGACAAATCTGAATTTTCTGTATGTAGCCCAGGAGATTCTCAAACAACCCTTAGGAGGACACTGGAAGAAACATTAGATACAGAACCACCACTCTTAGGTAAAAGGCAAAGCATCATACAGAGCCCACTTTTTAATATCTTGTTTCTTAGTTCTTTTCACAGCCTTACTTCATTTATATTCTTAAAGATAAGGAGGAAAAACAACTACATTTTTAGAAGTCCTACTTGCACAGAATACTAGGGTATGAATATTAAATTTAGGCATCCCTTTTCTAATTAACATATATCTCATTAATAAATTTTAACTGAGAAATTTTAAGAATATAATTGTAGGGTCACATAGCAGTGCTTTTAAAGAAGACTGTGAGAAGTGGGGAGAGATGGATCATTTGCCCTTCTCAGTTGTCTTACTATCACTGTCTTTTCCATGGTATTTAAATTATTCATATTTTACCTTACCACCACTTGCAGGTTTGGTATAGCCCAGGTAATAATGGTAGCATTCCTATGATGAGTGGGTAGAAAAAACATATCATTTTAGCATTGCCAAGTAAGCGGAAATAATGGGAGTGTGTAGGCAGTATTTCCTAATTTCTTTTAATAGAACTGTACATTATATTTATGTTCTTTAGGAACCTAAACTTGATAGTCATTTTTTTCTTTTCATCAAATGACATAGTGTCAAAGAGATAGTAGAGGTCACTTTTTATTTATTTTTTTAAAGAAATTTGTACCTACTACTACTTATGGCATTATGTTAGGTGTCAAGAATATCTAATGGTAGCATTTAAAGAGCTTTTTAATTTAGTGTTAAAAATGTGGATATCAGAAAGGAATACAAAGTGCTATAGTTTTAGTACTCAAACTGCTAGAATTGCATTCTTTTCTACTACTCTGAATGTAATATTGTTAAATTTCGACCAGTAGTCCTTTGCATTAAAAATCACTATGTTATGTGTACATTAAAAAACACCGTATCCTTTCAAAAACATTAACAGTAAACCTTTATAATAAGATGGCTTAAATTCCATTTCTGTATATTGTCAGCTTTGCTTTGAACCTAGATTAGGATCTGTGCTTGTAAATTCTAAACATTTAAGATCTCAGGTTAATAACCTTGTGTTACTCTTCATTATAAATAATAAGTTTTTATTTTCACATTAGTGCACAAATAAGTGGGGGGGGGAATGTTTTTCAGCAAATACTTACCTCTGAAAATACCTAGCATAACCAAATGTGATGTAAATACATTTTTATGTACACTTGAAAGTCCGGTTTATTAGAAAGGTTAACAGTAAGCCTCATTCTAATAACATGCAAAGATACTATAGGATTTTCCTCTTATTGCATCTTAAGATGTAATTGGCTTATGGAAAAGCAGGGGTTCTTTACCCTGGATGCATATATTAAATATTGTTAGAATTTAAATAAAGGAGGAAGCACTCAGTGCATCATCTTCAGAGATTTTGATTTAATTCATTGGCATCTCTGGGTCACACTGAAAGAAGAAGAGTTGTCTTGGGTCACGCATTAAATACACAAACACTAACGAAAACTGATGAGCAAAAGAAAGGTTTTAAGTAATTTTACGATTTTGTGTTGGGCTGCATTCATAACCAGCTGGGCTGCATGCAACCCACGGGCCACGGGTTGGACACCCCGGTGGAGTAGAGAGCCCATGTGTTTTTTTCACCATAGATGATCCTAACGTATAACGAGGGATGATGTGGTTACTCCTGTCGTAATACATTGGTTTTAAAATAACTTTTGGTTCAGCATTAGGGAGCAGCCCCTGCCTTTCTTTACTCTTCATTTCACAAACTTTTTGTGGCAGAAATTTGAACCACCCTGTGTTTGTTTTTTTTTTTAAACAACAAAAACCTTCACCTTTTTAAATTTATTTTACAGGCTGCCATAGCTTGTACTTCTGCACTTGTTTTTGTTTTGTCTAAGAGCAGTTTGCTGAGGGAAGTGACTCTTGCTTATTGAAATTTTGCATAATAGTAATACTAAGGTGTGGAGTACTGTCCCCATGTGTACTTAAATTTTTTTCCCTGCTGTAAGTAAAAGAAGGCGGGGCACTTATTTAGTAGGTGGGTTGAGAAAACTCAATTGTCAAGTAGATGTACTTTCCCACAATATTCTTTTGTTCCTGAACTGGAAAATTCTGTGTTTTTTACTCTGAAAAGTTTTCTGAGCCAAGACTACTTACTCGTTACCTGTATTTAGACATAACTGGTATTGGTATTAGGTTCAAAATGTTGACACTTTTTTGGTCTGCTTAAACTCTGAAAATTTAATTTCAGACTTTTTACCTCGGTAAACTGTAAAATCAAACAGTGATTTGTATACATGCTACTTGCTACACGAGCTTAATGGATTTTTTAACTAGTTAACTAAACTAATAAGTATTTTTATGTGCATATTTTGCTTTCAAAATGTACGTGTGGGTTTATGAATCACACACATGTTTTAGCTGATACTCTTTTTCCCTACTTTTATGTTATTTGTTTATTTTTCAGTGATTCACCTTTGCCAGTCTCATCCCGTGTGTGCTTTGTTAAGTTCCATGATCCGGACTCAGCAGTTGTGGCACAGCATCTGACAAATACTGTATTCGTTGACAGAGCATTGATAGTCGTACCATATGCAGAAGGTTTGTGCTTTGTCTAACTATCTATGTGGGCATCTATGATGACCATCTACCTCAGTATAGTTTTAGAGTGAGCGTTAGTAGCATGTTAAAAATGTAGGCAATTAACATTTTGAAACCCTTGTTATACTGTGGTCCATATTTTAACTTGCTATTGTTTTTTCCTAAAAATTCGAAACCACATCTGTTTTTATAAGATACTTAACCTTTCCATTCCTTTAAAACATTTTTAAGTTCTTTAAAACCATACCCCTAATTGTAATTTCTTAAAATGCATCTGTTTAGTTAATTTAATGTTGAGTTTTATGAAGAAATCCTGAAGGTGAATGGACACAGGAACCTTCAAATAAATAATGTTATTTCTGTTTTGTATAAATGACTAGGTTTTATTTCTTTAGTGCTTCCTCTCATTGATAACTTGAAAAAATATATACATATCCCATATTGAATTCCAGTATACCAAGGGTTACAGTGATTTTGGTTTGTATGAAAGTTCAAGATTTCCTATAGTTTAGGTGCCAGATGGGCACTGGGTGTTTTGTTTTTATTGCCAGATTTTCTTGTTCATTCTTGCTATATTTTCTAGAATATCTCTAAATAATAAATTCTTCTCTCTGTTATTTGTGTGTGTGATTTTTGTAGTGGAGAAGGCAAATGCAAAACTCTTCCAGATGACTGAAAAACAGTGGGTCCTCTGCAGCTACAGGGGATTCTAGACATTAACTAAAGGCCAGCAAGCACTCAAGTCCCCCAAGTGTTTTCCTGTGTAACCATTTGTTAACTACATTTTCTTTCTTTTTACATTTTAGGCTGTTAAAGTAATTTGACAGAAATAATGAGCAGGGTTTTTGGATCTAAAAAAGCCACTGTGACAAGACAGCACTATTTTAATTCCATTTTGTAAAATTTTCTAAACCATATTTTATCATTACTTTGTTCCCAATGTACTGCTACTTTATTTTCTTTTTGGTAACTACAAATTTTGACAAATAACTGAAATAGAAAATTAGTGGATTTTAATTAAGTTAATAATTACTGGGCTTTAACCTAATTTACAGCATTAAGTTAATGCTGACGAGGTTTTAAATGCTTTCCCTTTCTTTAATGTACTGGTCAGTGGAAGCAGAATCTTGATATTGTTAATTTTAGATGCTATCTTGGATCTTTGAGTACCAGTGTGAACATTTACACCATACCTTGTACAAGTTGTGAAATGTCTAATCCATAAAACTTAGAAAAATTGCCTTTGGGGTTTCTAAAGAAATTAAGTTGCATTCATAGGTGGGTTGAAGGCATGCTGTATAATAGTACATCTGTCTCTATGATATTGAAGTGTGTGAACCCAGTTTTAAGGTTCTAAAATATATAATGTTGATAAACATTTGATTTAGTGTGTTTTGATTAAGCAATTCCTTTTATATCAGTGTGCCTATTGTAGGATAAGACCTATCACCAAGAGAAAATTTACAGAATTCAAATTTAGGATAAGTAAAATACAGATAGTTTTTGGAACAAGGGTCAAATCATGTGAGTAATGTGCTAAACATTAGCCTTTAAATGTAAAGAATTCTTATTGGCGAAATATTATATCATAGTACCCAAGGCCTGAACATAATACAGTATATCATATAATTGGCATTCATAAATATTTTTAGACCATGGTAATTTTTCTGGATCTGTGTCGAAAGTGAAATATTTAGGAGTATGCGTAGAATTACCAAAATATTTAGTTCTGGAATTTATTTTTGGTGTATTTAATTAATGGTATGGTATGCTGTATTAATGTTATCTCCACTAAATAACTGATGTACTTAATCCCTTTGTCACCATTCACCCTAGTTTTAGCTCTTAACACTTTGGTGTTGGTTCTCCGTCATGTTTTAGAACAATAGACACAAAGTCTACGGTAAGGAATAAATAGTCTTAATTGGTAAAACTGAGATAGCTGGATTTGGAAGGAACTCTTAATAGTAATGGATTTGGGGGTTGTTTAGGTTCCTTGGTTAATGTTTGTTTCTTTTGTCTGTTTCTTTTTCTTTCATTTCTACACATTCATGCAGTATTTCATGGTTCTATCAAAGCAGCAGTAAAAAAAATACTCTTGACGCATGAAAATTAACTGGTGAGGGGCCTCATTGCTATTTTTAAATTGTAGTTTTATTTTTAAATAGTCTTTTTTAATCAGAGGATCAGATGCATGACTTTTTTTTTGTAATGGATGCAGATCTTCTATCAGGTGTCTCACAATAAATTCAAGAGGATTTTAGTTTGCCAGAAATGTTGCATATGCACTAATTTGAGTAAGATGTTGATATTTAATATTATCCTCTTGAGACATAATTTTGCATGCAAGATTATCCCATAATCTTTGTAGGTTTGTTAATATTGATGCATTAATGCCCTATATCTAAATGATCTTCTCCCTCCCCCTCCCTCCATAACTCTTGGTATCTAAATTGATGACAGCTCTGACACAAGCAAGATAACAGTGCTGTGTAGTATACATTTGTTTATATTATCGGCACTTCTCAGTATAGGTGGAAGGAACCATTACCTTTATTTAACAGTGGTTTTTCTTTTTTGTTGTTGTGTTTTACAGTTCTTTTCCCTGGTTCAGCCTGAACTATATACCAGGCCCTGCTGAAAATACCACCCAACAGTTTTCTTCTGCAGCTTATCCAGTTTCTCTTAAGTGCCCTGTACATATTGTATGTTTTATGATGAGATGCAGTTTCTTAATATGTATTACAGAAATACTACTGGTATTTGCAAATATGTAGTTTAATTGTATTATTGAACTCTCATTTTGGGGGCTTGGGCACATTAACAGATTAATCCATCTGTATAGGGCTTTTGCTGTTGGATAGAATTTAAATTGTCTACATAAATATTTGTCTTAGGACCCTTAGATTTTATCTGAATACACAGATTAGGCTTTAAAAACAGACATACATGTTGTTTTTGGCTTTAGGAGTTCGGCTAAGTTAGCTTTTGAACTCACACTGTATAGCAGCATTTTTTTGGTATGGTTAGCATGGCACATGTTGGAACATAAAGCATTTTACTGTACAGGTAAGGAATGTGCCATGTTGTTTTACCTATTCTCTCTCTCTCTCTTTCTCTAACTACCACACACACATCCAGTGTGTATTCAGAGACCTTCAGAAACATTCATTTTCATGAGTCAGCAAAAGCCCTACACTTGATTCCAACAAAATATTTCCTTTACATACTTTCTTCTCTTAATTTTTACAAAATTTGTATGGTAGGTGTAAAAGAAAATCATAGTAACTGTACCATATTATTAACCCCTAAATCAAACTTTTTTTGTCTTGTGTATCTTGATTTTTCTGTGTGCTTTATAGTGAAGCAGCCGACACGAGTCGTTGTTCATAAAACAGCTTTTGAAAGTTGAGAGCACACCCCTGGAGAACCGACTGTGCTTGCTTACGTTTGGTTCATGACTTAAAAATCGAGTACAGGTGATGAAATCTTGGCAGTGTTAACAAAAAAGTAGTGTGTATTGTGCTATTTTTTTTTACTCTAGAAACTTAACCATTTGTAGAGAAAAAAGGAAACAAATTTTCACACATTGAAGTTTCATTCTGACATAAAATTAATGATAAATAATCATAGAAATCAAGCTTTATGTTTTAGCGAACATAAGTACTTTCAACAAACTCAGGTGGTGTATCAGGGAGACATTTTCTGGGTGTTTTTGTGTGTTTTCTGTCTTGCAAAAGGGTGTGTTCTAATGCAAGGATGTTTCTCTGCAGGAGTTATTCCTGATGAGACTAAGGCTTTGTCTCTGTTGGCACCAGCTAATGCAGTGGCAGGTCTTCTGCCTGGTGGTGGACTCCTGCCTACTCCTAACCCACTTACCCAGGTACTAGTTCTATCGATAGCTTAAAGGATAGAAAGGAGCATAGAATTGTGGATAAAGCCGAATATTTAAAAGTTTTAAAGTGTTGTGATTGTAGCTCATGGAATGATACCACGTGTGTAGTATTGTAAAAGGCTATATTGCAATCATAAATACTAAATAGAATCTCTTAGAAGTTTTCATTTTAAGAACATTCTGAAAATCACAAATACCTGTTATATTGGTTTTGCCACTGACTTTCAAAATAACCCAGTAATAAAAAAATCTCATGGAGCATAAGACTTCTGTTGAACATTCTGCTAAAAAGGCTTGGACCGGGAAAGAAAATAAAGGTGAATTTCAATTTTTTTTTCTTTGCCAATGCCTTTTGATCTTTTGCTCTTACCTTGGAATTTTAAGTAAGGTGGCTTGAAATAAAAATGAATTCACGGTTATATGTTCGATATGAAGAAAATGAAATACTCAAGTTGGAGAAAATTTTACTGGGTAATGTTTCTAACCCTGGCAGTACTATAAAAAGCATATTTTAGAGCCAGAAGTTTCTTGAAATACTGTTTATTGTAACCACTGAGAAAGATTGTAACCAGTCAGTGTTTTCACAGGTAAAGTAAATGATGGAGCCTAAGCAAGAACTTTATAACAACATTTCCTTTCATTAAATCGTTTTGCCTGAGTAGTTTAGTTAACTGTTAAATGAACTGCATGGTATCATAGAAAGATACTGATAGCATGAATTCCCAGCTTTTTGAGTTTAACTTTATTTAAAAAAAATTTTTTTTTTAATTTATTGATTTGAGAGAAACATCAATCTGTTGTTCCACTTATGCATTTGTTGGTTGCTGGTTTTGGGTTGTTTTTTTTTAAGATTTTATTTTATTTTTAGACAGGGGAAGTGAGGGAGAGAGAGAGGGAGAGAAACATCAATGTGTGGTTGCCTCTCGTACTCCCCCCACTGGGAATCTGGCCCACACCAGACATGTGCCCTGACTGGGTAATTGAACTGGCAACCTTTGGTTCGCAGGTCAACACTCAGTCCACTGAGCTACACCAGCCGGGGCTTGAGCGTAACTTTTATTGTCACTTATAAAATGCAGATCTGGGAAATTTGTAGATTGCTTTCATGTATAAAATTGTGTAATAACTGAGATAGCTTATGTAATAGTATTAATACAGTATTTTAACTATACTCAGTAAATAGTTAATTACAGACGTTTGGAACCTTATATTTATTAAGAATTGAAGCTAGGAGAACTTTTAGTTCAGTACTTATGGAGAAGGTCAAACTGCCCTCAGTGCTACAAGATTTTGCATGGTTTGTCTTATTATTTTTTAAAAGATTTTATTTATTTTTAGAGAGAGGCAGAAAGAGGGACAGAAACATCAGTGTGCGGGAGGAACATATATTGGTTGCCTCTTGCTTGCCCCTAACTGGGAACTTGGCCCGCAGCCCAGGCATGTGCCCTGACTGGGAACCAAATCAGCGACCTTTTGGTTCACAGAACAGCACTCAATCCACTGAGCCACACTAGCCAGGGCTGGGTCTTAAATTATTGATTAATCAGAATTATATCAGACAAGAGACAGAAGCACACAGTAATTTGAACAGGGAAAGTTTAGTAAAAGAAATTAATAACTAGTAACAGGAACTTAACTAGGGAAACTAAGGAATACATGAATCGCAGATATAGAAAGCAACCATTACTTCTTAGGGCTGAGGAAGAAAGAACACAAGGGAAAAAACACATTTAGATAAGGGTGCTTACACCTACCCACCCCATCCCCCAATAAGATTTAGACTGCCTTTGAAAGGGGTGGATACCAGAGAAGTTTTCCCGGGTACTGCAGAACTTGTTAGGAAGCTGCACAAGAAGATGGCTCTGATACTTAACGCAGAGGTGAAGGCTACTGGGTATCCCTCATGGCCCTGCAGTAACAGTCAGAAAGGGGACATAGGAACCAGGAAGAGAAACCCTTTTCACAGTGTCGTTTCAGCTCCCCAATCATAATCGACACAGGAATATATTGAAAATTCTTACACTTTTTTCCTAAATTCTGATTTGAGGGATAAATGTGCTCTAATGACAGGTGGAAAATAAGGCCAGAGGTAGGCAAACTACAGCTTTTGGGCCAGACCCCCATCTTTGTTTATTAGAATACAGCTGTGCCCATTTGTTTATATATGACAAGAGACCCAATGAAAGTGGAATTATCTTCTGGAGGGTGGGCTCCGTGTACAGGCTTCCCCCACTAGGTGAGTGTTCTAGGATGCCATCTGTATCAGGGTACTAGCTGGTGGTGTTGTGAGAGTCTGCGTTCAGCCTCAGTGCATTTTTACGTAAGACTCAAAGTGTTTGCCCATTTCATGATGGTTGGTTTATGAACGGACCTCCCTTACTGTTCTGAGCGTTGGGCAGGTTTTGACCAAAAACGACTTGACCCCCGGGTCCCACCCACTCTCCCTATTCAACAGATCTCACCCTAAGTGACGTTTTTTTTGTTGACCTGGATAAAAAAAGTACTCAAAGGGAAACATTTTGCCATTGTGCAAGAGGTGAAACAGAAAATGGCAGAACCACTAAAAGGCATCAAAATCAATGAATTCAAAAACTGGTTTGAGCCCTGGCTGCCGTAGCTCAGTGGATTGAGTGCTGGCTTGCAAACCAAAGGGTCACTGGTTCGATTCCCAGTCAGGGCACATGCCTGGGATGCAGGCCAGGTCCCCAGTAGAGGGTGCACGAGAGGCAGCCACACAGTGATGTTTCTCTCCCTCCCTTCTCTCTAAAAAATAAATAAAACCTAAAAAAAGACCAAAAACTGTTTTGAGCAGTAGAAAAACATCTCAGTGCATGTATTGCATCAAGTGGAGACTACTTTGAAAGTGACCAAAGTTTAAACATGTAAGAGTAAATACACAAGTTTTTATAAATAAATTCTGGGGTTTTTTGAGTCCCCCTTCGTATTGCCTGTGCCTGTTTTCAACCAACAGTCGTATAGTCAAGTAGTTGTAACAGCAGTCACATAGCCTATAAACTTAATTATTTACTCGTTAGAAGGAAGAATAAGTTGATAACCCCCTCCACACACACACACACACACACACACACACAGTACAAAGAATATAAATGAAATTTTAAATAATAAAATTTGTAATTTCACAGATTGGCGCTGTTCCATTGGCTGCCTTGGGAGCTCCTACTCTTGATCCTGCCCTTGCTGCACTTGGGCTTCCTGGAGCAAACTTGAATTCTCAGGTATAATTTGATAACCTTCAACTTTGAGCTCATTCTTATAATTAAAAAATTTATGTTAGTAGCTGTTACTGTGCATTTCAAGAGCAGGATATAACTGATTACTGTGGGGTAGTATTAATTTTTTTCTTATATTCTCTTGTTAACAGATTTAATACATCATTGCATTATTAGCCCCTTACCCATTGAAGAATTTCTTGTTTTATATATAGTTTCACAGAAATTAAACACTGTCAGTATGTTATGAAGTCCTTGTTTTCCTGTCATTTACTCAGTAGGAAATTTTGTTCCGTTGTAGTTTGGGAAAGTTTTTTCAGGAATCCTTACTTTGTGGAAATTTTTGATTTATTATATTGGGTAAGCCGTTTGAGTTTTGTTTTTCATGTTTCTTTAAAGTGGCATTATTTCCCTCAGAAAGTCTTTAAATAAGCAAGAGGTGATTGTTCTGTAAAATCGAGATTGTTCATTCTTACAATCTTCACATTTAACTTAACTAAAGCATGAGTACTAGAGCCAGTAATGCCACTTTTTTTTTTAATGTGGCTACTAGAAAACCTGATATGACATATGGTTGGCATTGTATTTCTGTTGTCATTGATTTGCCTCAAATGTTATTTATAGGTTTGCCAAGTTGTCTGAGGACATTTCAGCATCCTGAAAACATAAAATACCAATCATTATTGCTTTACTTATTCTCACTGTTGTCATATTTTTGTTTTTGCAGTCTCTTGCAGCAGATCAGTTGCTGAAGCTTATGAGTACTGTCGATCCCAAGTAAGGACTTTTTCTTTGTTTCCGTTAATGATGTGGATATAGTGTGTGTCTGGAGAAGTCATTTTTTGATAGCTATAAAGGTAGTTATCTCAAGGCGCACAATATATAATTCATTTCTCTAGAAACCAGGAGAAAAATCCTTGTTTCTGTAGATGGTAAGTCCATTTATAAAGAGTTTCATTTATTATAATTTAAGTCTTCCAAAATAATTATAAATAGCTTATACCAAAATAATGGGAAAATAGCTAAACATTATCTTCATTCATTTAAAATATATATTGAATACCTACTATAAGCTTGTACCTTTTTATAGCATTTATACTCTAGTCGGGAAGGGGGAACATTATTTAAATATAGGAAAACATGTGAATCCAACTAGAGGAAGTGCAGAGATGCTATGAAAACATTACAAGTAGAAGAACTTAGCTTGGAGATCAGAGAAGCTAATTCCTAGGGGACGATTAGGAGTTAGGAGACAGAAGTGAGGGAAACAACCTAGAGCCAAGGAATGGCATATGTCACCTAATAATGGCCAGCATCTTTAGGTGCTTTGAAAAGTTCTCTACATGCCGTAACTGTTATATTTCTTACTTGGTGTACATGTGACAGAGTCATATTTTAATTGGTAATTTCTTGGTATTTTAAATTTAAACGAAATGCTTTTTCTCCTTGGTGAAAGGCACTATCAATAAGTGGGAGAGTATGGGAGAAAGGAGGACAGAATCATTTTACTATAGTAGTCAGTGGACTTTTGTCTTAGGTACATAATCAATCTGATTTTATCTGATAATTTCTATCACCCAGTTTATGAAATAAAATATCATTAATAAAGTTGAAATTCCCTGTGTACCCATTTTTATTTACACTTCCCACTTTCTGCACAAATAACTACTGTCTTAAATTTGGTGTCTAATTTTTTTCTCAAATGTACAATATAAACCCTTAAAGGTTCATTTTTAGCCTTTTCAGTCAGGAATTTCATTAGTAACTTTGATGTGCCTTTGGCCTCTGCCTATTTCAGATATCCTGAATCTTTAAAATGCAGGAGCCATAAATATTCAAAAGGGTAGTATAATGTATATAGTTTTACCAAAATAATAGAATTCTCTCCCCCTTTTTTCTTCAAGGAATATCTTATTAAATATTATATGAAACACATATATTTATTTGAAATGCTGTTGTGCATTTTAAAACATTTCTGGTCTCAATTCTTGGTTCTGTTTCAGGTTGAATCATGTAGCTGCTGGTCTTGTTTCACCAAGTCTGAAATCAGATACCTCTAGTAAAGAAATAGAGGAAGCCATGAAGAGAGTACGAGAAGCACAGTCCCTAATTTCTGCTGCCATAGAACCAGGTAAAATATGTTCATGCACTTGTGTAGAATCTTAAACTATATGGTAGTTGGCGAAAATGATTATTGCACCCTGGCCAGATGGCGCTGTTGGCTGGGGTGTTGTCCTGTGCCCTAAAAAATGTGGCAGGCTCAATTACTGGTCAGAGCACGCAATCCCCAATCATGGCCTATCAAATGATGGGTAAATTAATAACAAGTGCTTTATGTGTATTATTTAATTAACAAAATACCAGTTAACTCAAAGTCACGCATCAAACAGTAGGAGCTTTTAGATGCACAACAGGATCTCTGACTCCAAAACTAGAACACCATGCTGTAACTTTTCATTGAAAACTTATAACTGAAATGACTAAAAGTGTTTTTTTAATGAATTTTTTTCTCCAGAACTTTCTGTTAATTATTAACAACAACATGAACATAACTGGATTCTATTAATGAAATGATCTGAAAGTGAAAGAGGAACTAATTCTCACTTTGATAATTGTCCATAAATGCAATAGTTTTCTTTCTCTTGTTACATCCTAAATTAAAGAAATTTCTAGATTTATCTCCTACGCTTACACAGTTGAAAACTGGTGAGGAAGAAAAAAAATTAAGAGAGCAAGCTTACTAATATCTAATTCTTTCACAGAAGTATAGCGCGAACAGTGAATGACTCTGAATTTCAAGCCCAAATATTGAGCTTGTTTATCGACCACTTTGATATAAATACACATGAGTTTATTTACTTAGCAAAGGAGCAAAGAGCTAAGTGGTGAAGAAAGAAGGAACATTTTGCTAAACCAAGAATTTAAACTGTATCATTAAATATTTATTTTGCAGTTAAGTGTTGGTTGGGGAGCTGTTATTAATGCATAAACGTAGAAAATTAAAATTTTAATCTTGGTGAAATATAGTTATATTTGGGAAAGTAAACCAGTGGAAAAGGGAATTGTTTCTAAAACTCAAAAATAAAGGGTGAAAAAGGTAACCTTTTTCATAGATTATTTTATGGACCACACTTGATAGCCTCCCAGGTCTACAAAATGACATCGTCAGTTTGACTAGCTGAAAATCAGAAGCCTAATTTGGATCTTCCAAAACCCTGGATAATTTGTGTCACTTCAATAAGTTTCAACATTTTGATTGTAAAATGATCACTTGTAACATTTAAGGATTATATGTAACATTGAAATTTAAGATAAAGAAATTCTTAGATAAATTCCTGAGTGGGATTAATCTGTTTGGTGATTTTAAAATCTGGGATCCTTCTCTTTTAAATCCAGATAAAAAAGAAGAAAAACGAAGGCACTCAAGATCAAGATCACGCTCTAGGAGAAGGAGAACTCCCTCATCTTCCAGGCACAGGTTAGCTTGATTGCTTTTGGTATTCAGTTGTGCCTTGGACAAAGATCATTTCTACATGTCACATCCTTCTTAACTTGCTGCCTCAGTTTGTTTAGCAGATCCTGGTTAAAGTGTTGTTAGTAACAAGTACTGTTAGAGTGTGTAAGTGTTCACACGTATATAAAATGGAAAACGAATATGGACTAAAATAGGTGATTGATACTTTAAACCCCAAATATTTAGGGGTAGGAGGAAAGTGCCTGGACTTAAGCACCAACTTGAGTTAGTACTGTGGGAAGAACAGAACTCAAAACTTTTGTCTTGAATTCTGGTTTTGGCTTTTTTACTGGAGCTTGCTAAGATTTAAGTTGTAAGGTCATCATGCAGCCTGCACATTATCCCTCTAACACATGGATATTTATTTGCAAATCACACAAGTTACTATTCTTTTGAAACTGTTTTTTGTATTGTTGACTATATCGATAGTATAATGTTTTTATCCTGCCTAGAGTAAGACAAAATAAGTTCATTCTCTTTTCCACATGATATCCTGTTTAAATTTGTAAGGTTCTCTAAACCACTGTCTCTCAAATTTGGCTGGTAGTAGGACCTTTATACTTAATAGAAAACTTGAGAAACCAAGATAGTGTTTACCTTAGTTATAGCTGTTTATGTAGGCCATATTAAAATTTAAAACTATCATTTTAAAATAATGAAAGTAGTAAACCCATTCATATTCACACAGCTTTGAAACTAAACTTTTAACGAAAATTAGAAGAGTGGCTTTGTTTTACTTTTTTGCAAATGTCTTTGATGTTTACAAAATGGACACACAGGATTTTACATTCAGCCTCCTACCATATATTTTGGTTATTATATAGAGAAAATCTGGCTTCACATGAACATAGTTAGAAAAGGCAAAAGTTATTTTCTAGTCCTTTCAGGTAAATTGCAACCAGTGTTCTTTGATTAACAACAAAATTTGACAAGTGATGGTTTCTTAAAAGATAGTTACAATGGGAAATTTGAAACCATAAATAAAATAAACCTTTCTTATACTGTTACATGAAGATCTGTTGATCTTCCCTAACACTTTGAATGGATCTTTTTTCCAAACATGCTTTTGCAAAATTGTGCATTGGTGGTTTGCAAGATAATCAACTCATTGCTTTATGCAAGTTTTCAAATGTTGGCACCTTTTTCTGTAACAACAAAAATGACATTTAGTGCTACCACCACCAATCTCATCAGAAAATGCTTTCAGTTCACAGTGGCAGGTTCAAGTTTTCCAAAATTTTCTCTTTGAAAGCTCAGATTTTTTTCATTGGCAACAAATGGAATTTTCCCCTTGAAATGATAGTCTTCCTTCACTTTTCAAGAAAATGGCTGCCAAATACCCAGATCTGAACAACCATAGATTACCAGTTCTTTCAAGTAAAGGTGATGTTTCATGTACGAGACAGTATAAACCCAAAACTTGGTCCACAAGTGCCTCCTTTGATGCAGCCATTGAGGTTTAGTAAGTATCAGAAGTGATCTACCCATACTTCCATTTTAACTGTATAGAATATTGCTCAAGGAACTAGATTTAATACTGATTACTCAATAATAAATAATAAAACTGCTTTAGGTAGGATTCAAGGGACTAGATTTAGTAAAATTGATATTTGTTACTGCTTTATCAAAGGCATCCCTTGTGAAAACGATTTTTGTTTTGTTTCTTTGTTTTTTCTTTTACCTAAAGTGCGTATTACAAATGGCAGTGAAGAATACAGGGTCTTCTGAGGCAGTTTAGTTGCCACTACCTTAGTCTGTGATAAGGAAGTGCCAGTGCTTTTATACCACCATTGCTTTTATACCGTTAGCACAAATGGCAACACAGTGAAAAAAGGCCAATAATATTTGTTATTTTGAAAATAATTTTGACTTCATGGACCCCATGACATTATCAAGTCATTTCTTGGCCAGTGTCTTCATCTACTCAGATGCTGTAGTAGAAATTTTATAGACGGGGTGCCTTATAAACAACAGAGATTGTCACAGTTCTGGAGGCTGAGAAGTCCAAGATCAGGGTGTCTGCAAATTTGGTGCCTGGTGAGGATCTACTTACTTATGGTGGGCAGGCAGTCTTTCTGCTGTGTCCTCAAGTGGTAATGAGCAACGGGTCTCTTAAGATCTCTTTCAAAAGGATTACTTCTATTCATCAAGGCTGTACCCTCTTTACCTAGTCACTTCCCAAAGATCCCACCTTAAAATACCATTTTGGGGATTGGGTATTGCCTAAGAATTTTAGGAGGGACACAAACATTCATTTCATAGCAAAATGTTAGCATGCTTGGCCTATCTGGCATATCTATTTTGTCGTGTTACCTACTTAACTTACCTCAGCCTATTTTATTCTTAAAAATGTCTTTCAAAAACACAAGATGGGATCATGTCACAATTCTGTGAAACCTCGAGAAATCCCGTATTGCTCTAATAAGGTATTAAGTAAAACCTTGGAATGGCATTCAGGGTTTTTTACTATTCAGTTTAGTTTTTCTTTTCGCACTTGTCATTTACCACCCAAAAACAGTTAACCACAGGACTACTTGCCTGAACATAACCTTTTCTTTATGCTTTCAAGTTTTTGTTCATGATGCTCCTTTCTGCCTAATGCGTTTTCATATCTTTACCTAATACTTTCTCATATCCACCTGAAAACTCCATTTTCTTTGTTCAAAATGCCGATTTAAATGAAGTGTTGATACTAATTAGAATTCTAATTTTCCAGGTCGTTGCTCTCATAACTTAGTGTAGCTTGTTCTTTGGTTTTTTGCTAGTGCTTTTTCTTGTTTTTGTTTTGTTTTTTTAATCCTCACCTGAGGGATCTATATTGGTTTGAGAGAGACAGACAGACAGACAGATAGAAACAGACATCGATCAGTTGCTTCTCGTACCCACCCTGATCAAGGATCAAATCCGCAACCTTTTGGTGTACAAGACAATGCTCCAAAAACTAAGCCACCCAGCCAGGGGTCTTGTACCTTAGTTTTAACCCTTGGAGAACTTGTCTATACTAAGGCCAGAGTGCTAGACTTTACAATTCCATTTAAAATTACAACTATTTTGTGATGTATGTGCTATTATTTTTCTGTGCTGAAGTAGTAATGGGCTCAAAGAGGTTAAATAATGTGGTCAGTTGTTAGCTGGCTTGGCTTATAAATAAGGTTTTTTCCATTTATAAAATATCCATCCCTTTGCACCTTGAAGAAGTGAAGGCAAAAAGTTTAGACTATATTTGAAAATTTCCATAGAAGGAGGTTGGGTGGTCACTAGAAGTTAAAAGTCTAAGCAAAGGATTGCAATTTATTTTTAATCTTAAAATAGAAGAGAATAAAATACAGGAAGGAGGATCATTGACAACCTCAAAGGGTTGATTGTACTTCTGGGAAAGATAAGAAGTATTTGGAAGAGAAGGTATAGGGGTGTGCAGAGAGAAACATTTCTGTTATATTATAACAGGAAAGATGATCATATAGAGACAGGAGAAATTAGAGTAAGAGGCAATTTGTACTGAATTATAATAAGGCCTGCATTGCCCTTAAGCTGTAAATTACAGAAGTGCGATATATTTTAGAAAAAAACAGTTAAAAAGTGTAGAAGACAACACTAAGTGGTTTCTGTTTATAAATGGGAACAATAATGGTACCTACTTTATAGGCTTATTATGAGTATAAAATGAGTTAGTATTTATGAAGCATGTAATAAGCATATGTATAATAAATGTAATTGATAGATTTAACCAGCGATAGTGAGGAATCAAATACATAAGAACATGCTGAAGTGCTATATAATGTGGAAGGTGTATTTTGTTTTTGTTTTTTCCTCTAGCACTATTTTTTTTAAGCTCAGTATGGTAGTTTCATTGGGCATAGGATTAGTTTGACAGGTTGAACAAAAGGTGTTACATATTCCTAGGGCTGCAGAAATGTTTATTATATGGACTAAAGAATTGCAGAAACTGTCAGGAAATTATCCTCACTTATTGATGGTTAGCCCATATATCTGATGAACCTTATGCTATATGAAATAATCACAAACAGAACTAGTCTTTTTACATTTACGTATGCATATTGGCTTTCTTTTATTAGGCGATCAAGAAGCAGATCCAGAAGGAGATCACATTCAAAGTCAAGAAGTAGGCGACGATCCAAAAGTCCAAGACGGAGAAGATCTCATTCCAGAGAGAGAGGTAGAAGGTCAAGGAGCACATCAAAAACCAGGTACAGTAGATTTAACACTGGGTGAGAAGAAAAACTTTTGAGTTCCCAAGGCCCCAGATGCTGTGCTACTTAATGAAAAAGAGGTGGTAATGGGAGATAAGGCTAGATTGGGGGAGAAACTTTTTCAAGTTTGAGGAGGCTAACAGGATGTATTTTGCATTCCTATTTGAATTATTACATTGTTTATATTATTATAATAAGTCATATTTGTATTCTTGTTTCCTTTGTAAACTTGAGATTTCTACTTACAGCTGAAGACCTAGATAAAATTCTTTGTAGTAGAAATTCTTAACTGTCCTACTATCTTCCTTCATTTCCTGCTTTCCACTCAGCTGCCATTAAGAATTGATTTAGTGCTACCAGCCATTCCTCATAGTATGCCAAAGAGTTTATGGCAGGCAGCTGTGCTTTAGTTCATCTTTATACATGTAATCATTAGCACTTAAAACTAGTTAGTAAGATTTGCTGCATGCCAGAGACTGAATCATACTTAGTCTTTTATCCCATGATGTGGGACCAACAGAGTTAAAATAAGGATTTATTAAAAAAACAAATATCCCCACACTAACATTTTATTTTGATTTTTAAAATACATTCAATAATCAGCCTTTTTAATTTAAAGCAAAACCTTTTAAGTTAGTATGCTTACCTGGCCTTGAGTAACAAATAACTAACTCTGTCATTGGAAAAGTGCCTAGAGTGTATTTTTTTCCCCTATATCTAGTTGACACACATAGTTTTACAACTGTCCTATATCTCTTTCTAAAATTTTTGCCTTATTTTTCTAGAAGCAGTTCTTTATACTACTTCACCCATTTATGTATTTAATTCTGTAGTTAAAATAAAGGACAGTAGGGGCCAAGCAAATTTATTCTTGGTAAACATTTAGCTCAGCTGGGACCATGACTTCTGGGATACCTTTGCTGCATGTTCATTGCTTAACAGGGCTTTTGTTCATGTTTTACACAGTGGGTCATCTCTTATTTCAAACAAACAAGCTTCCTTAATAAAGCATCTAGAATATAAAGAGAAATTAGGCATTCCTTTCCTCAGCTCACTTTATACTAGTATAAAGAGATGAATGTACACAGGACGGGCCATTGTTAGTGATGTTGAAAGAGGCTCAGTTGAGAAGTGACTCATGAGTATTATCTTCAGATAGATTTGACTGGACCCAGTGAGTGGGTCATGGTTTCAGGTAGAGAATGTTGTTAGACTTAGCATGAATTCCTGAAATAGCAAGTATTTTGGTTTAGGAAGACCAGGAAATGAGGTTTTAAAAAAAATGTAAGGAGACAGATAAACAGATTTACTGTTCACACTTCGGAGTTCACACCTGACACAGAAGACATAACAGCCATGATGGGTCAGGAAACAGAAATCACTTGAGAGAGAAAGGACTATTGAAGAGCCTGGAGATAATTATTAAAACTATTGGTGTTTATGCCAGACAACCAAGAAACTGTTCAGTACCCTTTATCATTTTCTTATCAGTCTACTTTGTTCTATTGGAGAGAAGTTCTATGTAGAATAACAGGAAAATAGGATTTTTCTAAAAAAATGATTTTTACCTCAAATAATGCCCCTTGAATTATATTTCTATATAGTATCTATTAGAATAACATTCATACTTTAAGAATGGAATTAGATCCCTCTGTTTTTGTTTTTATTCATAGCACTGTATAAATTTATATTAGCTGAAATTTCTAGTGCGTTCATAAATTGTGTTCATTAATTAGAGACAAAAAGAAAGAAGACAAAGAAAAGAAGCGTTCCAAAACACCACCAAAAAGTTACAGCACAGCCAGACGGTCCAGAAGTGCAAGCAGGTAAGGCCTTACGAATTCTTGGCATCCTTTAAAACTTTGTTTGCAAGAATATCAATAGACTTTGAACCTTAAATGTTTTCCAGTACATACAGGGGTGGGCGAAAGTTGGTGTACAACTGTGAGCAAAACATAGTTTATTCTTGTGTTATCATTTACTAATTATTGTATTATGCTCCATATGAACAACTGTAAACCTGCTTTTGCCCATCCCTGTACATACGTTAGTGTTGACAGTTTTTAGAGGCAATTTGTGAAGAATAACCGAAAGTCCTACTTAATATTTATAGTTAGAGCGTATTCGAAATAACATGAAATTCAATAGAGGTTAGTTTTTATGTTTGCTTATATGCATTTCACATCCTGATTTGAATTATTATATTAAATTTATTTTATTATTGTAAGTCATATTTAAAATGTGCACATGTTAATACTGAAGTTTTTCCCCCCTTTTGTAGTCTCGTTCATTAGTAAAGTAATGGGAAGCAGTTATAACTTTTATCATTCTTAGACTTGTAATTCTATCTTTAACCTGCCATTGTGTGAAAATTTGATGGTCAAACTTTATTCTTCACACTTATGATTGGAATTTATATGAAATCAGTGAGGGCTGGCCATTCATAATTCCATTGTCTTCCAATCTAGTTTACACATTTGTTGCAGTGTTTGTTTGTTTTTTACCTTGTTTATTAAATGCTGAGAGACTCACTCAGTATATAAAAATTAATTCAAAATAATGACCTAAATGTAAAACCTGAAACTGAAAATCTCTTAGAAGAAAACATTGAAGTAAATCTTGATGACCTTGAATTTGGCAGTGGTTTTCTAGATATGACATCAAAGGTATAAGCAACAAAAGATAAAAATTGTGAAGGTGGTTAAAACTAAAAACTTTTGTGTTTCAAAGAATACGGTCAAGAAAATGGACAACCCTGGTTGCTAGAAAATAGCAAATTGTATATCCGAAAAGGGACTTGTGTTTAGAATATATAAAGTATTGTTACTTACAACTCAGTCATAGAATAATGCATACATACAGTTAGCCCTCTGCATCTGTGGGTGCAAAACCTACAGATAATGGAGGACCAGCTATTTAAAAAAGAAAGTGAAACCTGGTGTGAGTGCTCGAGAAAATTCTGACCTAAGCCTGGGGGGATAGGTGTCAAAGGGACATAAAAGATGGGATGTGCTTACTGTGCAACGTTTCTTAGCTTAAAAACTGAATGCTTTTTTTCCCTATTGCTTTGTTTAATGTGCTTATTCATAAGTGCCTTGCCGTGTATAATTATTGGATCACGTAAAATTATGGCATATTCTGTGAGATTTTATCGAATACCAACTATGTGTTTGCAGTTGTGCTAGTCTTTCAAGGGGCTTGTAAATATAAAACATCTAGGTAATCTGGAGTGTCAGTTACACAAAACAGTAGCCAGAAATATGAGGTGTACAGCCCTGACAAACTTAATAAATATTCGATGAATGAAAAGTGTGTAATGTTTCCAGGACCTGGGGCAGGGGAGGAGGTGTCACAGTGCTGTAAAGGTTTAAATAAGGGAGGGGAGCTACTAGACAAATGAATGTGGCATTTTATTTTTATTTTGTTTGTACCTAAATTGTATAACGGTCATCTTGCAAGTCCTAATAACATTTGAAAATAGTAATAGAAGCAGATTTTCTTTTTTTTTAATGACACGCTTTAAAGAGGTGGAAATGGCTGTACATTTTTAAACACTGATTGCTCAAAGCGGGGTTGTGGGGACTTGGTTTGCTGGAATACAGGCAGTCAATTTGATCTCTCTGTTAACCATTAACTTTGGTTCTCTTAATTTTACTTAATGACTTAAAAGGGGTGGGGTTCTTTTGTTTGTTTATTTGGATTTTATTAGCACCTGCCTTACATATATATTACAAGATAGGATCCTTTTTCTCCCCTGGACACTTATGTGAGTCAGAAACTGACTTTTTAAATAATTTACACACAGGTTTTCTCTCTTGAAGTAGAACTGTGGTTAATCAGTCTTTCCTCAAGTTTAACATTTCTGATGTCATGAAGATGTAATGACTTCTTAATTATATTTTATTGACTATTCTATTACAGTTGTCCCAGTTTTTCCTCCTTGTTCCCCCTCCACCCAGCAACCCCCCTCAGGCAGTCCTCACACCATTGTTCACATCCCTGTAAATTCTTTGGCTCCTCCATTTCCTGTGCTGTACTTTACATCCCCGTGGCTGTTCTGTAACTACCTATTTGTATTTGTACTTCTTAATCCCCTCCTGTCTTCACCCAGTCCCCTACACCCTCCTCCCATATGGCAACCATCAAAATGCTCTATGTGTAATTCTGTCTCTCTTCTTGTTTGCTTAGTTTGTTTTTTAGATTCAGTTGCTGATAATAGGTATGTATTTATTGCCATTTTATTGTTCGTAGTTTTGCTCTTTTTCTTAAGTCCCTTTAACATTTCATATAATAATGGTTTGGTGATGATGCACTTTAGTTTTTTGTTCTCTGGGAAGCTCTTTATCTACCCTTAGATTCTAAGTGATATCTTGCTGGGTAGAGCAATCTTGGCTGTAGGTCCCTGGTTTTCATGTCCTTGAATGTCTTGCAAATCCCTCCTAGCCTGCAAAGTTCCTTTTGAGAAATCAGCTGACAGTCTTACAGGAACTCAACTGTAGGTAATTGATTGCTTTTCTCTTGCCACATTTAAATTCTCTCTTTAACTTTTGGCATTTTCATTATGATGTGTCTTAGAGTGGACCTCTTTGCATCCATCCAACTCTGAGCTTCCTGGCCTTGCATGTCTATTTCCTTCAACAAATTAGGGAAGTTTTCTTTCATTATTAATAGATTTCCAATTTCTTGCTCTTTCTCTTCTGGCCACACCTATGATGTGAATATGCTGTGAATCTTGGAATGCTTGAAATTGTCCCAGAGGCTGCTTACACTATCCCTGTGATTTTTTTCTTTGTTTTTTTTGGGGGGGGGGGGTTGTTTCGTTTTTGGCTTCCTTCTTCTCATTGGTTGTTCTTTTGGTTCCTTATGTTCTAAATCATTGATTTGATTCTCGGCTTCATCCACTCTATTGTTGTTTCCCTGTAAATTGTTATTTAAATTAGTACATCTTCAGTTTTCTACTGGATCTTTTTTATGTTGTTTAGGTCCTCACTAAGTTCCTTGACCATCCGTATGAACAGCGTTTTGTTTTGTTTTTTAACTGCATCTCATAGATCAGTTAGCTCCATTTTGTTTAATTCCTTTTCTGGATTTTTCATCTCTTTCATTTGGGCCATGTTTCTTTGTCTCCTCATTTTGGCAGCTTCCCTGTGTGTGTTTCTATGTATTAGGTAGAGCTGCTGTAACTCCATGTTGTGGTAGTGTGGCCTAGTATAATATGTGTCCTGTAGGACCCAGTGGCACAGCCTCCCCTGTCACCCAAGCTGGGAACTTCAGGTGAACCCTTCATGATGGCTAAGTACCCTCTCCTCTTGTAGTTGACCCTTGATTGCTTGCTGTTGGCAGGTCAGTGAGGGGGGAATTACCCAGGCCAGTCAGCTGCAAGGACTGGCTGTGACCACTGATGACCAACTAACGCCCTCTGGAGGTTTACTGCCTGGTGCAAGCCAGGGTCAGCCGCCACCTGTGTTCTGTCTGGGGCCATCCTGCCTGAGCTGTAAGCAGTCTGAGATTGCTGCTACTTGTGCTGGGCTTGAATCTCGGTCAGCTGCTTCTAGCCCCTTCCTGGGGCCACATAGCAAGAGGTATAGAGTTTGGGGCTCACTGGAGCCAGCTGTTGCTTGTTTGAAAAGATTTAGGAAGTTGTGAAGCAAGAGCCAAGACCAGCCATTCATGGAAAAGTCAGGGTTAATAGTGTGGGTGTACCTGTAAGTTGGGTGGGAGGGAGTCTCAAAGGATCTCCAGGGAGGGGCAGACAGTGTTAGCCTGCTGGCACTGTGGCTCTGTAGGGGGAGGGCTCTGAAAAGAGACCATGGCCTCTTGCCCGCCTTTCTCTGAGAAAACTCTCCTCCAGCCCCTGCCAGACACTTCCAGTTCCACCTTGTATGCCACTGGTGCCTTTTAAGCTGCTGTCCCGCTGCTGAAGCTCAGAGGAAGTGAGTCTGAATAAGTCCCTGTGTGGGTTCATTAAGGGGAACTGCTTGGGACTTCAGAAATTTCTTCTACCAACTCAGTCCCCACTGGTTTTTGCAGCCAGAAGTGATGGGGACTTATCTTCCTGGCACTGGAACCCTGGGCTGGAAGGCCCGGTGTGGGGCTGGGCCTGCTCACTCCTGAGATACCCTCCTGAATTTTCATCCACCACATGTGGTGGATGTGGGACCAGCCTGCTCCATTTCTCCGCCCCTCCTACCAGTCTAGATGGATGTGGTTTCTTTTATTTCGTAGTTGTCAGACTTCCATTCAACTTCGTATCTGATGTTTCTGAGTGATGGTTCTATCTTTTAGTTGTCATTTTGATGTCAACGACGTAATAATGTCTTTAAGAAGAACTGCTGGAAATTAGGGGTCTTGAGGGCATTAAAGGAAAGGCACATAGTGTGATAAAGAATTATGGTTTATTATTATTAATTTGATTCTTCAGCTCAAAACAGTATTTGAAAATGGGTCTTTCATTATCAGAATCCTGTTGTCAGAGATCCTAATGTAGCTCTATCATAGACCCATCTGCAATGATGTGTCTGTATTTTAAAGTCTAGCTTGTACATTTGTGGTTATAGAGAGAGACGACGACGACGAAGCAGGAGTGGCACCAGATCTCCTAAAAAGCCTAGGTCTCCAAAAAGAAAACTGTCTCGCTCACCCTCCCCTAGGAGGTAAGACTGTTAATGATTCAGATCAATTTTTTCAGAAATTTTCTTTTGAGAAAAGTGCTTATGAATGTGCTTTTTATTTTCCTTTTGTGACTGGAGATGGTGTTATAATAAACACTGCCAAGGATCAGGCATTTCAGACCTGTTACCAAATTCATCTTCTGTTCATGGCTTGTATCCAGTGTTCTGAAAATGGATCTTTGCTATCCTCCTTGCTATCCTCCTATTCTTTAATAGATTGATTTTAGAGAGAAGAATGGGGAGAAAGGAGAAACATTGTTTTTTTGTTGTTGTTCTGCACAAATTGGTTAATTCTTCTATGTACCCTGACCTGGGATCAAACCCACAACCCTAGCGTATTGGGATGGTTCTCTAACCAACTGAGCTACCCGGCCAGGGCTCTGCTATCTTCTTTATACCTTGTGAACTTGGTCAAGCTCAGCATCTAAACAAGCTTAACCGTAATGCTGTGCTTACAGGTGAAACTTCAGGTGTATCCTTTAAAGCATCTTTTTCTTTTTTTGAGAGCATTTTACTGTTATCCTAGGCATAAAAAGGAGAAGAAGAAAGATAAAGACAAAGAAAGAGGCAGAGATGAAAGAGAACGATCAACAAGCAAGAAGAAAAAAAGTAAAGATAAGGAAAAGGATCGGGAAAGAAAATCAGAGAGTGATAAAGATGTAAAAGTATGTATACAGACTAATTTATTGTGGTATTTGGGGTGGTAGTAGTACTTTAAGAAGTGATTTTTCTGTGAAGACATTTACTTCTATTATTCTCCTTGGCAAAGCAGGTTACACGGGATTACGATGAAGAGGAACAGGGGTATGACAGCGAGAAAGAGAAGAAAGAGGAGAAGAAACCAACAGAACCAGGTTCCCCTAAAACAAAAGAATGTTCTGTGGAAAAGGGAACTGGTGACGCACTAAGAGAATCCAAAGTGAATGGGGATGATCATCATGAAGAAGACATGGATATGAGTGACTGAATGTGGTCCCCTTGGGAATCCAGCTGTACACATGCATCAGTGTCATTCCTCTGTGATTTCTTAATGCTGTATTTGTTCATCTCAAACCTTAGATGTATACAGCTCTGAGCTATAAGTGGTTATAAAGCTCCTGATATTGATATTATTTACATCCAAAAGCTTTTAGAAAATGATACATGGGTAACCAATTCTTGACATGGTGAAATCTGACTGAGTAACCAAGCAGTCTTACTATTCTGGTGCCGCTTCGTAACAGAAGTGAAAAGCTGCATGCATCTACAGCAGGCATGGATTGTTTTAGTTGTATGATCTCCTTTAAGTAAGTTCACTTATAGTATTTCTAGAATTTGATTCATTGCCATAATAGAGCCATGTAGGGAATGCACTGATTGCATGTTAATTGTGGCAGGAATATCCTAAATGTCATTAAAATCCTCCAACATGATGGATCTACTTATGGTCTTGTTTGTTGACATGACAAATTAACATCCTTATAGTTACATCTGGAAATAAGCATTTGAAGTAGATAATCCTTTAAGCCTTGTGGCTGAATTTTTGTGGCTTTTGTTTAACTTTGAAAGGTTATATATGCACTAACCTTTTTGATGGCTGCTTAGGCTTTAATTACAGAAACAAGATTTCAAATGAAACTGTCTTTGGCAGTGAGTAAATAGCATATTTTGAAGTAGAGTTGTATACTTTTTCATAAGGTGTTTGGGAATTTTTTTTCCTGAAATAATTTATTCCACACCTACATCAGTGAAAGGTATCCGGAGTCCATCTGTAAAGGAAAATTATCTCTTGTCCTCATTTTCAATTTTCCACTTTTATTAATTTGTTTTAATATAAGTGTTGGAAAAAGGGGGTAGTGCATTTTAAATTGACCTTCATATGCTTTTAAAATGTACTTGATAATGTACTTTTTATTTGAGCTCAAGTTGTATAAAACCAATAAATTTGTGTTAGTGTTACTGCAGTAGTAATCTTATGCCCACAGTGATTCCATGTTAAATGCAAAGTAGTATGGCAACTGTTTTCTTAGTTACGGGAGTTTCAAGCTTCACTTTTGTGCAGTAAAAACAAGAGTAGGCTACAGTCTGTGCCATGTTGATGTACAGTTTCTGAAATTGTTTTACAAGACTTTGATAATAAAACCCTTAAACTGATGTTCATTTTCCTGTAAAACTGTATTTGTATTTATTTACAAGCTGTTGAATGTATGACATTTACCTCATTTCATTTTACAAATCAAGTTCTTGCCCCTTTCAATCTAAATTTTTCATGATAAAAGCCATCACTGTAGTGATTACTTGCCATCAGGATTGTCAAAGTTGGTTTAATCTCTATCTGAAAGTGTGTTTCTTAGTGTACATTTCTCGTATTTTGGGTGTAGGGATTGGGATTAGTAAAGCAAAGAACTTTAGGATAAACAAATGATCCCACCTGTATCTAGTAAAGTTATGTTTTCAGTGAAATATTTGCCTTTGCTGGAATAGTATAGCAACTGTCAATGGTATGTATCTACTGTATAATACTAAATAGTATATTTATTCCTTTATGAAATGGGTAGTGCTAGAGTGGCTGGGTTAAAGGGGAAAAATGACACTTGGAAATATAGTTTTTATCCAAGTTTGATAATTTTTTTAACTTTTAAAATTGAAATGCCATATAAAAAAGCAGCATTGTTTTTACAGTTTGTAGTAAGTAACTTTTTAAAGATTTTATCAAAAGGAATTTTGTCTATAGTTAAGAAGTTCTAGTAATGGTCCTAATAATCATTTTAAAAGTTGGTTGCAAATGACATAAACTTACAAATCTTTTTTAGTAAATAAAGGTAGAACCATATGACACTGCCATTTTTCTAGAGCAAAACAAACTTTGGCAGTTTCACCTGGTTAAACCTAATATTACTCAGTCTGTTTCTTCACTTTTAATCAGTGAATACAAATATACTTTTCAAAAGGGATTAAATTTTTGGCTATAAAATAGTGCCACTGACTCAAGATACTGTAGTGAAGGGAATTCATACTTAGGTTATTTTTCAGTGAACATTTTATGTACAATACTAGGGTTGTACAGGGACACAAGCCTTTAACATAGATAATCAGTTGAGAGATCAAGTGAACACTGCCTCCACACTGAGTTTTGTTCTGTATTTAGTAGTAAATGATTTTAAAAAATAAAGGTGGTTTTCTTAGAAAAAATGTTTGTCCTATTTATTTGCTTAAGTTCTTCAGGAGGGAATGAGAGGTAGTGGCTATGTAGAGTCCAGTCATGAGTTTGTTTGATTTACAGCGGGGGAGACGTATTATGTTCATTTTCCTAATTGTAGAACAGGATTGACACCTATGTTGCAATGTAGTTGGTAGTTAGGAATTAAAGTGCAGGCCTGTGTGACCTGGTCAGTAAATTGTACCTGCTATGGAGCTTTTCACAATTACAATAATTTAGTCACTGTTTTTAGCAAAAGCACTAAGATAAATTTTGTGCAGATAAGACTAAAAAAAGCTATGTTGCCCTTTTCATTTTTGTGAAGATGAATGTTGGATAGGTTTCTGGGTAATGACTAGAGTGTATGTATGTGGAAGGTAGGTAAATGTTAGGCACGTAGGAAAAGAACAAACGGGGCTTCTGCTGGAACAGTACAAAAGAATTTTACTTGAAGTTGCACCTTAACGGTAAAGTTCTGGTGTGGGTATCAAGGACTTCACAAACCAACTTTTCCTCTGGCAGACAATACCAGTCTTTCGGGCTCGAGATTAAGTGCTTAGGGTCAATGCTGCTTCAAGATTGACATCTTTTAAACTGGACTTGAGATTTGTTACTTTTGTCTCAAATTTAGCTGATACAGTTCATTCCTGTGCTATCTATAAATACTTCTATAATCAAGGACATATAGTTGTGTTTATTTTAGTTAAATATAGATGTAATGGGAATGCTATTGGTACTTCTATGAACATCCAGAATGTCTCTTCCTAAGGTTTTATTAGTAGGAGTAGTTTCTAAATGACACTAATTCTGGAGTTGTAGATTTTGGAGGCTTTTTTACTCAGTTTTAATTTCATTGCCATTTTCTTGTATGTGAATTCATTTAGAAATTCTTAGCAGAAAAAGAATATACTTGTCACTAGCAGTAATTATTGTGAATAAGACAATTCACAGAATAACGTTCTGTAAATGATGTCCTTACAAAAATAACTGGGGAAGCGACAGGTTCACATTCTTTTCAAAATGTCAGGTTATTTTCCCAGTGCACTGTTACTGAACTAGTGACACTAAAATTAGTTATGATGTCTTTTTCTTAAAAGCTAGTTAGCTAAAGTATGATGATTTGCACATAAAAAATGAAAGGCCTAAGGTCACAAAAAATGGAACGTTAAAATTCACTTACTTTAAATACCAAGTTTGGGAAGGATGAGCATGTAGATTAAAAACATCCTTACCAGTCAGCATTCAATCTAAGGAGAACAAAAAGGTTTGTTAAAGGTATTTGACCTTAATTATGGGAACTGGGTAAGTAGTCTCAAAGCTCTTAATAGTCTTTGCATGCTACTGGAGGCTGAAGCCAACAGGAAGCTGGGAAGGGAAGGTGGTAGTTGGAGGGTAACAGTACTTGGAACCACAAGCACAAGCTGGAACCCACAAGGATGGGCTGAAACTCAGGTCCGATCTCATTGCTTCTGACCTAGGTGGCATGGCAGAGGCCAGGACCCTTCATTGTGAAGCTAAGCACACATACCGACCTAGCGCATAAGTCTGAGGTTGAAGGGAGAAGTTCGTGAAGTACTGAACAACTGCAGGCCTGGCTTCTGGCTTCTGGCTTCTGCCTTCTCCCAAAGCAGATGAGCAACAATGTGCATAAGCTACAAAATTTCTGCTTCACTTCGGCTCTCCGAAACTCCTACACCACCTATTTTCATGAAAGCACCCCAACCAGTCACTGTCATCCACTTTTAGTGACCGAGAATACCATGAAATGCACAGGTAAGTAAGTGGTGGGTTTTATTTATTTTTTGTGGTTTTAATCACTTTCTCCTGCAAAACGATCCCATTCAGGAATGCCTGCCAAATACCTTTCTCTAAAATCCTTAGAGGATTTTGCTTAGGTATTCGCAGGTGCCATAGCAAAAGTGAAAGTGTAGCTGTATCACAGTGCCATTATGACTATAAGTACTATTCTAAAATGAGCTTATAATTTTAGAAGTTCATAAGAAGGGTCACGTGACCTAAAAATTGCAATTTAATATTTGAGATGACACTTTCTAGATAGCAATTTAAGATCTTACTATTGCCCCAGATTTCTGAAATAAAAGGCTTTGCAAAAGGAGCTTTTGTTACTTCACAGTGTACAAGTGGTGGGCTTTTACCAAGTTTAATTTTCCTGTCTTTACAATTGAGGTAATACCTCCTCTGTCCATCTGTCTCTGGGGCAAGTTTCACTGTCATTTTACAGTTTCCAAATATAGCACCTTTGGTAAGGATGCATTTTGTTAATTTGAGAAAACATGGTTAAGATACCTTTGCCAGAGTTAACAGCAGAGGCATATTGTGTTCCACACTAAGCAATAATTCTCTCAATTTTAAAGGCAGGATTTCAAATTCACCTGATTTTCTATGGCAACTTTCTCAGTCATGCTGACTGCAAGCAAAAGTAACATAAATGAGCGAAAGGAAGCACCCCTTAATTCAATCTGAAAATACTGCAGCCCTTTTTTGTGCCATTGAAACAGGGTCTTTGCTGTAGACTTTGTGAAAAATAGGAAGAAGAGGTCGCTAAAATAATCATTACTCACTACCCCTGCCCAAGGTGAGAGTTACAAACTGTACTTGAGTAACAAAAACCCATTTCTATTAGTATGAGTGGGGCAGAAAGAAACCAAATTGTTTTTCAGCTTCTGTCAGCTATTAGCTTCTCTGAAATGTGTTAATTTCCAAACCACCATATGTTCCTAGATTCACAATAATCAGAGCATCTACTTTATGCTTCCTTTTTATGAATTCTGACAATTCTCTATGAACATCTACAGACGGAAGCTAATTGATTCTAGGGGATTATTTTCTTTAAGACAAAAATCGTATCTTCTTTTGATACCACACTGGTGGCAGGAATGTTGAGCATTTCAAAATAAACATTTAAGGTGACCAATTTCATAGTCCCCCAAGATTAAACTTTCTTCATCACAAATAGAAGGCATATAAAATTTTATGGCCCACATTATAAAATCTAGCTTTTCATGTGGAATTATTAAAATATATGGTATTTTGATTTACTTACTTGAAACACAGCATATAGCTTCATTGATTAACTGGATTAAAAGGCACATTTTGAAAAGTCTAATGTGAAAAGTTTATTTGCATTAATAACTCCTTGTTTTTACCATCATAAGAGATACTGACATTTGCTTGTCCTTTATGATCAAATAAAAGACATTTGGAATGGATCATCTCTTTATACTATTCTTTATGAAAGAAAAAGAGAAAAGTTAAAAACAAAATTGAAGTGCAAAAGTTTTCAGTAGTCTTCCTACCTCCAGTGTACCCCAGCAAAATAGTCACAGCTTTCAGGACATTGACAAATTCCAAGTTGCAATTTACCATGTTTTTTTTCCTCCCACTAAGTTGTCTGTACTTTAAAAAAAAACAAACTACAGTTTATTCCTGAAAGTATATCATATTCTCACAAAGTAAGAAAGCCTAAAAGCGACAGCAATAACTGCCGGTAAGTGTCTCAAGCCTCACATAATCACTGACAGGATAATTCGAAAAATCAATCTCTAAGTCACTTGATCTATAAGCATTCCCAAAATAATTGGGATCAACCTGTATTCAATAAAGCTAGTCTGGCTTTACCAACTCCTTCCACAAAATTCAACAGACCCACGTAAGATAGTAAGTAATTGGTCTTTGAATATTCAACTAGGATTATTCTTCATTATAAAATATATTTAATAAAATGTCAACATATGCAATGTAATATGTTATCGGCATGGAAGATACAGCTTTAAAGATGTTTATTATAAAAATCTTATGATTGATGCTTTGGATTTGTAAATAATCATCTTTTCAATAAAGGTTTCTAAATTCATTCAGATTATTTAAAATTCTGGAAAAAAACTAAATTACTGGTCACTCTAAAAAAACTGACAAATGCATTCTGATACATTTATCAGGATACATTTAAAAATCATTTCTTTAGCTAACTTCTTTAATACAACATAACATATTATGACTGTTATACATTATTCTCCCTAATTTATTTTCATTCTTGGACCATCAACCATCTTGGAATAAACATGAAAAATTTTAAGTGCAAAAATGAGTAATGCATGATTTTAACACTTTGAAGACAATGAAAACCAATAAATATTTTGTGACTTAAAAAAATAAACAGGAACTATCAATCTTGTGTACATTTCTGGAATTTAACTTATAACAAATATAATTCTGTTAGCATATAAAATGTTTTTACCTTACTATGAAAGCATTAAAGATGTAGGGATGTCCAAAATGTGGGTTGTTGTTTAAAACTGACATGAATGCATCCTTATTCCACTAAAAACAATCAGAATGATATGTACTTATTAGGAACAAGTTAAAATTTTGGAGTTGTTTAAAGTGCTGAGATTTGGAAGAGGACTATCTTTAAGCATGCTAACCATACCCTATTATGAACACAAAAAAAGACTTTAAAACTCAAGTTTAGGAAAAAAAAATAGAAGTTCTATGAAAGGAAGATTAGTAACAAACATTTTCCATTGAAGAAAGAATTCAGGTAAAAACAAATAGCACCACAATGAATTGCACTAAGGTGCTAAAGGAGGTACCTTATTCCCTGCAGAGTGAACGCTCCTTCTGAAATGTATTGCAACATATAAATGCAATTGTTTAATGGGTACCATTTGGTTCATTCATCTACAGAAAATTGCATTCCTTTCTAGTTCATTATATTGAACAAACATTCAAATTACTGAACTATACATAAAGTTACATAGTTTACATTTTATGAAAACAAAGTTTGAAGGAATATTTATAAATGTCACCTTGAATATAAGATGACAAGTGTAAAAGGACTTCATATCTCTTAAGACATTTAATTTATGTTAATGGTCCAGGAGTGTTTTAGATATAACTATATATTTATATGCATATATATTTCAACAAGAAGTGTAAAAATTTTTAAAAACAAATCACAGCACTCATAGCTGTTTTACGTAAGAAGTACTTAGGGTCATTAAGGTGTCAAACTATTACACTATAATATGTATATTTTTAAAAAGACTGAAAATGGCACATCAGGAAACTTGCTGAGATTCTTCTTATCAGAGGTCCATTTCACTATATGTTACTGATGTGTCAATTCCTGTATTTCCCTTTTCTTCACTGAAAGCGCTTGTCCCTTCTATTTCGCATCACTTGTGGGGTCTCTGCATTTTCTTGATTTCCTTGGTTAGGTGGCATCATTTTCCACGTCAGTTAAAGATCAGGAAAACGGCTTGGGTCTTCCTTGTAGTCGTCAGGTATAGTAAAGATGGAGCCATCAAATTCATCATATCGAAACTCCTGAAAAGTCACAGTGGCTGTGATCGTAGGAAACACAGGTATATCTAGAGGACAATCAATGATAACATTGCAAAATGAAATGTTAATCTATTTATAGGCTATAACATACTATTAGAGATATCTATACTCCTTAAATGTAAAAAAATATATATATTATATATTTAAGCTCCAGGCCAATCCTAATATATGTTTATTAATGAATGTGTATGTTTTGGGGAAGGATTTAGCTATTGGTAAGGAGAAAAAGACAACAAAGCATCAAGAATTATCAAAATCGCAAGGTCCCATTGCTTCCCAATCTTAAAACTATGTCAGATTCCACCAGTCTTTTTTTATTTTTCCTGAGGCGATGGGACAGCTAGCTACATTTGTACTTTCTACATTCTGACATCTTTTCTTCAGGTTATAGTATAGATATTATTCTGCCTCTGGGCTAATTTATTTTCATTCTAACACAAGATACATGAATCCTTTTTGTTTTAATACACTAAAAAACAAACCATCACTTAACTATATGGGAGAAAAAGAATCTCATCAGAATTGGACTGATATCATGCCACCACAGCTCAATATTCTTCTAAATAAAATATATTTCTGGCTGAAATTATGAGTGAAACCTTATATTAAAAATGGCTAAATACTTTAATCACTCTGCTGAAGTTTTCCTAATATGAAATACTGGAAAAAACAGAAATCATAAAATCTGAGTTCTGATTCCTACAAATCATTTAACTTCTATGCCCCAGGGATTTCATCTACAAAATAAACTGTAAATCTTTTTTAAAATTCACAGGGTGGTGATTGTGGGGGCGGAGGGATGTATAGGAGACGAAATGGCAATGGAAAAAATTTCAATAAAAGAAGTTTAAAAATAAAACTCTGAATGATTCTATGAAAGCTATGTCAAGTATCCATCCAGGATAAAGGCACACAATAAACTGTTTATTTGTTAGAAACCTAGTATTTTACTGCAGAAAGTAAGATTCTTATGATTAAAAAATAATAATTCACATAAAGACTCCATAAAGAAATCAACATAAGGATTACACGATTTACAATTATTTCTGGGGGAAAAACATCATTCATCTGTGCCTCGTAAGTGCAGATGCTGTTCTAATTCAGGCATCTGCAGAGCAAAGCTCACTGCCTGGCAAGTTTTTGTAAGGCCTGTGAGCTATAAAAAGATTTAACATGTTTTAAATGGTTAAAAGTAATAGAAAACAATAATATTCTGTGCCAATAAAATTACGTGAAATTCAAGCTTCAGTGTCCATAAGTAAAGTTCTATTGGAATTCAGCATGCCATTCATGTACCCATTAACTATGGCTGCTTTCTTCCTCCCACAGCTGGGTGCTTGTGACAGAAACCATATGCCCACAAAGCCTAAATATTTACTGTAGTTCAGAAACAGTTTTAGTCATTGGATATACAACTGTAAATAAGAGAAAAACATCATGCATTTATGGAGATTACGTTCTGGTTGGGAGACAGAGATAACAACAAGCAAAAAACTTACTGTGCCTAAGTATCTAGACAAAAAAATAAAGCATGGTAGGGAGACAGGGAGTCCCAGGGTTTGAGGGTAAGAGTTCCTAACTAGGGCGCTCAAAGGAAAACCTTAATAAAGTGGTCAGCAAAGACCCAAGATAAGAACAAATTCCATAGTTGCCTCAGGAAGAAAATTCCCAGAATAAGTAAAAAAGCCCTAAAAAGAACATGGTTTATTCTGGGAACAGCTAGGAGACCAGTGTGACCGCAGCCAAGTGTAGGGAAGATTAGCAGCAGCTGAAGTCCGAAGGAAAAAAGGCACCAGGTCAAGTGGGGTCACGGCCTAGGAAAAGTATTTGGCTTTCTCTCTGGATGAAATGGAAAGCCAACAGATGGTGTGAGCAGAGTAGCAACATGTTTTGTCTTCCATTTTAGCAGATGAAATGAAGCATAACACGAGTAAAAGGTGGGCAGCCAGAGACCCAAGAAGAAAATCGAGAGAGAACTCTATCAAACAGTCAGAGGAAATCTGAAGAAAAACCATTATTCACTGGGACAAAGAATCCACAAAAATAGTCAACTCTTGGGAGTTAAAAAGAATAATAGAAAAGTATCCATCACATTTAACGTAACGATATGAATATCAATGATATATATAATAAAAATGGAAGAGTAAAGAGACTGCAATGAGCAGCTGTGTTGTTTCTAGTTTGGGGCTATTACGAATAAGTTGCTATGAATGAACATTTGTGTACCGGTTTTGTGTGAACATAGTGTCTATGTTTCTGGGATGAATGTCTAGGAAGGAACTGGGTGTTTGGTTTTTATAAGAAATTGCATGGCTACACCAATTACCACCAGCAATGCAAGAGTGAGTGATCCAATCTCTCCACATCTGCACAAACATTTTTGTTGCTGTCACATGTTTTTATTTTAGCCATTCTGTTAGGTGTGTATAGTAGTATCTCACTGTGGTTTTAATTTGATTTCTCTAATGGCTAATGATATTAAACATTTTCATGTTCTTATTTTCCATTTAGTCATTATCTGGTGAAATGTCTCATGCCTTTTGTCCTTTTCTAATTGGTTTGTTTGTCTTGTTACTGATAAGTTTTAAAAGTTCTTGTGTTTTCTTAGCCTTAACTCAGTCTTTCACAGAGCATTATTTCACAGAAGCATTATTTCTGGGAGTAAAGCGTTTCAGCCTAATTATTCTGAGATGTGGTTAATATTGAATGAAGCAAGATAAATATATCTGAGGAATTATAAAGGTCATATTTACTATATGTTTATTTTCCTCCCCACTAGAATGTAAACACCAGGAGGGCAGGGACTTTTACTGTCTCTCATCCCTAGGAGAGCATCGGTCATATAGCAAGCAATGATTAAAGATTTGACGGCTGGATTGGTGGATGGTTTGAAGGCTCTCCTGAAGCTTAAATGAATGCTAAATGTAAGCCTAAACTCTTAAAAGTACCTTTTTAACAATCTTGTTCCCAGTTTTCTGATACAGTTAAGAAGATAAATATGTAAAAAAGAGAGTTTACTATTTCTAAAGATCATTGCTTAAGATAAAATTAAGTTTAAATATTTGAAAATAGAGTGTATGAGTATCACCTTATCTATAAATAGCAACTGTTGTGTTGACTTCAGAAACATTCTCACTATTCAGAAACTCAGAGTCTGCTAAAATCCAGTTTCCATATTTCACATTAAAGACATTATCACAGTGCGTCATTAAGTACATCCACGCCCTCTCATATGAAGTATTTGTACACCCCATACATTTAATTTAAATCAAGTAGAATCAAAACTCTCATAAGGCACTTTACATATTTGACAAAAGATGAATATCAAATTTGAAAAAGAGGAAAAGATGAAAACTTTAAAAATTTTTATCAACTAGGAAATCCATTTTCCTTCAAAGCATATTTCTTATTAAATGTTAGTAAATAATTCCATATTTCTAATAAATACGGAAATTATAAGCAATTTTTCTCTTACCTAGTTTTACAGGAAAGCCTGGAGGAAGCTTCATCTGAACAAATTCTCTAAGCTTGTTAAAGTGCTTGAAGGGAGCTATTACTTCCAAAACATTCAATATTCTAAAAAATGGAAGAAGAAAAACATGTTTTCCAGTGGATTTCTTTATGTTCTTATGTAGTTTTATGACCACAAGTTTCAAACTTAGACATTATTACTAACTTCTAGATATTAAGGATGAGAAAATGACACCTCCTTCTCTCTCTTGAAATTTTTGTTTTTTTATTCTTTTTACCATGTCGTGGTTTATAACTTCTACATTTTATTGTACAGCCAGAACTTCCAGTTGTTTGCCTTTCAGTCTACGCATAAATGAATTTAAGGCTTATGCCCATCTTCTTCCTAAAGTTTATATATTCCTGTGTTCTTTAACTTGCTTCACTATTTGAGTGTCTAAATTTCACTGTCAATTTTTGTGTGTGTGAAGGGATTTTATGTGCTTAGTATTCCTTGATTTCTTGCAGACTTGATAAATGTGTGTCTTTTCTGCATACTCAAAGGGAATTTTGACTGGTATAAGATTTCAGTTTATACTTCTTTCCCTCTAAACTATAAATTTCATAACTTCTCCTAGCATTCAGTACAAACACTAGTCATTATACTGTAGCTTCTTCTTACATCTTTTGGTTTAATGGATTTCATTTTCAAGTAGTAGTATTTTTTTTTTCAAAAAGGGCCCATGGCTGCTAGATTTCTCGAATTATTCTTCTTTAATTGCTTTGATAGGTAAATGACATCTTAGCTAGATATGCTATCAGATCACACTTTCTCTGCCTCAGAAATGTTAAGATGTGACAAAATGTAAAAGCAGGCTATATTTTACCTGTTTTCTGCCTGAATGCCATTAGATTTCTTAATGAAAATTAAAGTCCCATAGCTTCATCGGATAATTATTGTTACTTATCATTCTCATCAGTTTTTCTTAAAGCCTAATGTTATGCTACAGATTCAGTTTTCCTTACAGAGAAATTTTCTTTTTTCACATTTATAATGCTGTTTTGGTTACATTTTGGGGGCTTTCTATGTAAGTGGAACATCAAGGATCCTTATGTTGAACCATCTTTGTCCCCCATAAATATTACTTCTCTAATTACTTTAATCTCTTCTTTCACTATATTCACTATGAACTATCAAAATTTAATTTTTTGCCATGTCTGTTCTCTTCATTGTAGTTACTAAAGTATTTGCTTTACAACAGTCCTATTTAGTGCTTAATTTATTTCCTTAGCTTTACAGTCTCTTTTTCATTCCATTCTATTATCACCTTGAGTGATCCAGTTTACTCATTTCATTCTTTTAATGTTTTTCTATAGCACTTACAAACAATTTTCCTCTTTGTTTCACCAGTGTTTTATTCTAGAATGATTTATTTTTGGTCTGGCTTTTACATGCTATATTTCTTACTTTTTTCAGGGGAAATCGTTATAAATGCCACATTTATAGGTTCTAATACCCATTTTTTTTTCACATATCAGCATCTCTGAAATTGGGATAACTCCTAAAATTGATAACATCCTATAATTAACCACATATTTATTCTTCATTAGAATTTAAATCTGGTACATTTTTCAATTAATTGGGTCCAAGATATGGTAATCATGCAGATCTGTATGGCTAACTCCCTTCCCCCATCTTCTGGGAACTATCTATCTAGCTCCATCTCTGATCTATAGCTTGAGCACTGTATAGCACATTCTATTTCCTTTCCTCAAGTTTGGCTATTGGAGAGTATGAGAAATACAGAGACTTTTTAGGAAAAAGCAGGTCATGCTCTTTTCCATGATAATTTATTTTAATGTATTTGGCCAGACTGGTAGGGAAAGTGCTATGATGACAAAATAGCCTGGGGCTTCCATCCATCCCCTACTTTAGTGAGGAGCCTGAAGTTTCAGTTCTGCCAGAGTAAATCATAGCTACCTTGCTCCCATTCCACCCATTTCTCCAAAATTGAATTTTTTTTTAAAGATCTAGCAGGCTTTAATTAAGTGATGCATGCATTAATAAACAGCATCCCCCCAGCACTTTAAAAAATTCAAAAGATGCTCCAAACTGAATTTTGTTTTAAATGAGCATATGATGAGTACTACTTTGAGAGATAACCACTGTAACATTGTTTATAACAATGACAAACTACAATCAAAATGTTTTATCAGTAGTGGGGTTGATAAAATGACAATAAAATACAATGACAATACAATATTGTAAAATGCCAAGAAAGAAGAAAAAGATACACTAAAAAGTAATTGTAGAAGTGCAAGATATGCTTTAAAAGAAAAAAAACCCTCACAGAACAAAATGTAGACTATGCCATTTTTATATAAATACAAAAACATATAGAAAAAACTTAGATTAAAATATACCATTCACCTAGTAACAATTAGAAAGACGAAAGTAAACTGTGATTTTTATTCTATAAATTTCCATGCTGTTAAGATTTTTTTTTTACAAAAAGTATGTATTTATGTATTATTTTTATAATTAAAAAACTGTTCAAACATTAACTGGTTAAAATAATGTTAACATTTTGTGAACTAGAAAATTTCTAGAAGGGTGCACACACTATCAAAGCAATGGCTACTTGCTTTTGCATTTCAAAGGCCTTAAATGAACTACTTAGATGCCAGTATTATTACAGCCTTTAGGATTTAATAATTTCTTTCATGGACTTGTATGGTTAGTAACAAACTTACGACTGAATTCCCAAGGGAAATTCCTGGCTCATGGCTATTGTGGCTTTAAATGTTTTCTTACTCTCTTTGCACACCAGTTCTCTACCAAGATGAGGAGCTCTAAAATGAAAAAATGTGTATTAGCAAACACTTTCCCATTGCTACCATCTTCCTAAGAAGACTCTATCCTCTTACAATGACACTTAATTTTCTTACTCAAAGCCCAGAAATTAATTACCACAGTCTGCGATGTATAATGTGCATTTTGCCCAAATTTTTGAGGGAAAAATAAGGATGAGTTTCATACATGGGTAGTACTAATTCTCTCTCTATATAAATGTTCTTAATTCTTTATTTATGCTTATACGTTAAAAGAGTAACTCTAGAAAGCAATAACGATATCTTTATGCAAAATAATACCCTGGAATATAATAGTCGATTTTGTTTTAAATATAAATAAATAAATAATTGAATTAAAAAATTAAAAGATTTTTTTCTTGAAAGTCTGAGCCAAAAACATGGGTGCACATTCATTATACATGGCAAAATACAGTAACATTACGTTAAGAGGAAATGAGAAACATATAAGAATAAAACAAGGGTAACAAAGTGTAAAAGTTCAGAAAAAATTATCGTAACTCAACAAATTTTACATTGGATACAATGTTAATAATCACTCTTAGGAACAAAGCAAATCATAGTAAAATTTCAGAATACCATTGTGTGTCTTTAAAATCACTTAATTCAATCTCTTTTACTGTTTACAGTTCTCAGCACTGATCAACAGAAATGATGTGAAGAATAAAGAACTGCATGCTGAAAACATTTTGGAGAAGTTAGGAAAGTATAATAAACCTTTCAATACAAAAAATAATGATAATCATTATAACTTCTTCCCAAGCATGGGATAGGTAGTATTTTATTCCCTGCCAAAAGAAAATAAGGATTGTAGTTTATTGCACACAGTTGGCCAAGAACAAAAACTTTTTATTTATTGACTCATTCAAAATATTTATCATTCTTCATTCTTTTACTCAATAAATATATGTTGAATACAAACTACGTGCTAGTAATAACATTAAGCAAATGCCTCATGGAAGGATGGTGAGAAGTAGCCCGGCATAGGCTAAAACACAGGGATAATGACATGAGATGAGCTTGGGAAACCAAAAGGTAGATAAATAGTAAATGGCTATACACACCAGGCTAAAGACCCAGGATAATAACGGAATATAAAAGTTCACCATAAAGTGAACTCAAATAAGCAACGCCACTGGGCAATTCCTCACCTTGTACTTCCTTAGAACAATGTCCTATAGCTTTTTTTAGTGCATGTAAATTGGTAGCAAGGATGTAAAAAGAAAACTCTATAATTTAAAGAGTGCAGACAATTGAAGATACTTCGCTCTCATCATGCCTAATCTATAATTTCTTTTTTAATCCTTACTCAAGGGTATGTCTCATTGATTTTAGAGAGAGAGAGGAAGAATGACAGAGAGAGAAACATCAATGTGAGAAACATTAATCAGCTGCCACTCCTATGCGCCCTGACCAGGGATCGAACCACAACCTAGGTATGTGCCCTGACCAGAACTCGAACAAGCAACCTTCTAGTGGTATGGGATGACGTTCTAACCAACAATGCTACCTGGCCAGGACATCCACATTTGTGAAGGTAAAAGAATTGCTCCAGACAAAACTAATAATTCTCTCTAAAACAATTTTATACCTAAATATCCACTGTCTTTATAAATTATTCTTTTTAAAAACCAAAGAATACAAAAGAAACCAAAAAAAACAAAGGAAACCACTTACTTTCCATTTTCAGCAGATATATATTCTTCCCATGTAATAGTGTTCTGAGGAGGAGGGGTAAGGGACTGTCTTCGAACCGGCTGCCAAAAAGGAAAAAGAGAGAAAGAAAGGGAGAGGAGAAGGAAGGGATACAGAGACACATGCAGTGAGAGACACAGGGAGAGAAAGACAGACAGAGAGGAAGGGAGGGAAAAAAATGACATTTTTTAAAATATAGAAACATACAATAAACTATTTAAACTACTAAACTATTTCATCTCTTCGATATAATGCTTTAAGAATTTACTTCCAAGATAGTTCCATGGTGATTTAAGTTCTATCAGTAATATTCATTATCAATTTTTTAAATCTCAAAAATGAAGTTGTTATCAAGTAATAAAATCCACTCACTCAATGTTTTAATCTTCTAAAATATTCCTGGCATTAGGCTATACAATGAATATGGTTAACTACAGAGAAATATAAAAACTAACACTAACTTCAAGGAGTTTACAATTCAAAGAAGAAAAAAATATAGACATGAAACAGATAATCAGAAATACAAAATATTACAGGATCAAAAAAATTAGTACTAATTTTTAGCTTACAAAAAAATTAGTGCAAGAGTACAGAAAAGAGAGCAATCTTCTATGGATAATAAACTCAGACTAGGGGACTGGGGCTCAGATTTACATGCAAGTAAAACACAAGCAGACTGATTATTCAATCAACGACACTGGTATAAAGGTCATGTCAGATTTTAAACCTTACACCTTGCCTTTGTTAAATATTAATTTGGATCACTAGAGATAAGGAAGCAATAACTTAGAGAAAGAACAGCATGGGGTAAGCCTTATAGAATTAAAACCCATCTTTGCTACTTCTAGCTTTTTGACTTCAGAGAGATTAATTTCTTTAAAGCTCATTTTCCTTCTATACAATGGAACAATGACACTCATTAGATCACTGTAATAATTAAATGAAATGATAAATGGAAAATACTTAACACAATGCCCATGTTAACAACTAAATATTTTAAGCCAACATAAATAAAAAAGAAAACTTGTTGAGGTACATATGAAATCAGCTTTTAATCTACAGAAGCTGAATTGGAGTTTATGCCACTCCGTTCAGATTAGGCACTGGAGAATTCTTTGTTACTCTCCAATATAATGTTTTGTTATAGTCATCACTAATGAAAATACATGCATTTGAGTAACTGATATTTACATGACACAATTGTAAGTTCATAGCAAATAGCAATTTCCACACTCAATTTACTTTTATATTACCAGCTGTGACCAAGCAGCCATTCATTTTTAATACTGGTATATTGTTTTTTAAACTTTATAAAGATTTTAAGTACGTTTCACTATTAAAATGGGACTGTCTCTTGAATTTGAGAGATCCCTCCCTTTAGTCTTTTGATCACCTGTTTTTTAACTACACATATTAATTTATATGTATCTTTCCTAAAAAGCTTATTAAGTTTAAAAGAACTGTACTCTCAAATTATCTACAAAATGCATATAAATGTCTTTTCTCCCTTAATGCCAACTGTCAAATATAATTAAACTGGTATTAGTTCTGTGCTGTTTTCCGTGTGTTTATAAATTATGTGTCTAGGAGAGAAAAAGAAGGCAGCTATTTGTATCTATTTTCTAATCAGACTTATCAATTCTGTGTTGATGTTCTTTCATCCTGCACCTTGCCACATTCAGTGAAATCAAATTATACATATAGATGAATATCTGACAGAATATTTTCTTTATTCTATTTATAATTGAACTGCAAAATAATTCAGTGTAATTCATCAGTTCTTCCCTATCAAAAGTCCAAATAATATATGAGATAAACGAGGTCTATCCAGAAGGTATCCAGCCATGTAATATGAAAAATAGAGACATTTATTGAAGAAGACACAAGATACAAGAAACACTGTGTATAGGAAAATGGGGCCCTGTCCCCTTCAAAGTAGGCACCTTGGGGCCTCACACAGGTCTCCCAATCGACATCAGCTGCCCTGACGTATTTTCCTGAATCTCACCGACAGTCTGAAATCTCTTCCCTTTCAAAGGTAATTTACTTTTGGGAAAACCCAGAAGTCTCAGGGCACCAAATCTGGGCTGTAGGGGTGCTGAGTCACCTGGGTGATCTGATGTTTTGCCAAAAAACTCTGCATGACACATGATGCATGAGTGAGCACCTTGTGATGATGAACCTGCCAATCACCAGTTGCCCAGAGCTGCAGCCTTCGGAATCACCCAAATAGTTTCCACGGAGGAATGTTCAAGCTTATTGTAAACTTGATACAGATTCATTGCTCTATTTGCTCAGTCATTTTGAATGTGACAGCCACACAGTACACATGTTCACTCAAGGGGGTGTCTTACTGCCCCCACTAACTAGTACAGTGAAGTTGTCATTGTTCAGGCAGGAGCATTCCAGTCCACTCTCCTTGGCTGCCAGGTTATATGGACGTTGCACAAACAATTCCCGTTATATTAACAATGGCTGGGCCTTTTCTGCACAGACCTCGTACAGAAGGCAAATAAGCACATGAAAAGATGATCGTTCAACATCATTAACCATTAGGAAAATGCAATAAAGCCACATGAGATAGCACTATACATTGCTTTATATAGACTGAATGTTTGTGTTTTTCCAAAAATCATGTGTTGAAGCCAAAATCCCCAATGTGATGATGTTTAGAGGTAGGTCCTTTGGGTGGTAACTGGGCTTACATAAGATCATAAAATGGGGCCTCATAATGAGATTAGCATGCTTATAAGGTGAGCAAGGGCACAGAGACCAGATCACTCTCCCTCATTTGAGGACATGGTAAGAAGGCAACCATCTTCAAGCCTGAAGAAAGCCCTCAGCCAGGAAGAGAACATGCACACACCCTATACTTGGATTTCCCAGCCTCCAGAACTGTGAGAAATAAATTCCTATTGTTTAAGCCATCCAGTAGATGCTATTTTGTTATGGTATCCCAAGCAGACTAAAGCACTATCGGAATGAGTAAAATAAAAAATTGTGGCCCTGGTTGGTGTGGCTCAGTTAATCGAGTGCCGGTCTGCAAAATGAAAGGCTGCCAGTTCGATTCCCAGTCAGGACACATGCCTGGGTTGCAGGCCAGGTCCACAGCAGGGGGTGTGCGAGAGACAACTGATTGAGAAGCAACCAATCAATGTATCTCGTTCACATCAATGTCTGTCTCCCTCTCTTTCTCCCTCCCTTCCCCTCTCTCTAAAATTAAATAAATAAAATTGTGACAACAGCACCCTGACCAGGTCACTCAGTTGGTTGGAGCATCACCCCATACACCAAAAGGCTGTGGGATCAGTTCTTAGTCAGGGCACATACCTAAGTTGTGGTGATCGCCAGTTGGGGTGCATACAGGAGGCAATCAATCAATGATTCTCTCATAATGATGTTTCTCTCTCCCCACCCCACCCCCACCCCGTCCTCCCTCTATAAAATCAATAAACATACCCATATCCTCGGGTAAGAATTAAAAAAATAAAATTAAAATTAAAATTAAAAATTCTGAACATAGCAAGTGCTGGCTAGAATGCAGAGAAACAACCGCTTACACACTGCTGGTCTGAATATAAGATGGAAAACGTTCATGCTAGAGAAATGAAGACCCATGTTTACACAGAAATCTGTATGTGACTGTTATGGCAGCATTATTCATAATGTCCAAAGACTGAAAGCAACCTAAATGTCTTTTCATCAGGTGAATGATTAAGCAAGCTATGGGACATTCACACCATGGAATACTACTCAGTAATAAAAAGAACAAACTATTGCTATACACGACTTGAATAAATTACCAGGGAATTAATCTAAGTGAATAAAAGCCAGTCTCAAAAAGTTCACATACAACACCCTTGAAATGACAAAGTGAAAGAAGTGGAAGAACGGATTACTGGTTGCCGGATTACTGGTTGCTGGGCGTAAGGGACACATGGGGGCAAAAGGGCAGTAGGTGTGCTAATAAAAGAACAACAGGAGGGATCCTGTGGTGAAGGAAATGTTCTGTATCTTGACTATAAATGCCAATATCCTGGTTGTGATGTTACACTACAGTTTCACAAGATGTTGCCATTGGAGGAAACTGAGTAAGGCATACATGGAATCCCTCTGCACTCTACATACGTGAACCTACAATTATCTCAAAATAAAAAGTTGAACAAACAAAAAACAAGGAGGCTTTTATGTAGAAATTGATGGATCTAGAGATTCAATACTAATCAAAATCCCACCAAGTGTTTTATCTTTTGTAAAAATTGACAAGTTGATTTAAATATTCATCAAAAACTGTAAAGTTTGCCCTGGCTGGGTAGTTCAGTAGGTTGGAACATTGTCTGGTGCACCAAAAGGTTGTAGGTTCGATCCCAAGTCGAAGTGCATGTAGAAGACACCCAATCGATGTTTCTCTCTCATATCAATGTTTCTCTTCTCTCTCTCTCTCTCTCTCACCTTCCCTCCCTTCCTCCTTCCTTTCCTTCCTTCTTTTGTCCATCCCTCTCTTCCTTTTCCCTCTAAAATCAATAAAAACATATCCTCAGATGAGGATTTTTTTAAAAACTATAAAGTTCAAGGGGCTATGATTCACATGGGAACTGTTTTCTTTGATTTCTTACCAGAAGTCAAAAATCTTATTATTTTATTTAATTCATATTACTTTGTTGTATTATATAGCTACCTGAAATTAAACTATTTCTTAATTACAATGTGCAAAACTATAGTTTATTAAAATGCCATTTAAAGACCCCTTTAACAATTCAAGTGCATCAGCTACAATCTCTGCCCTAAAGAAAATTAAGTAGTATACTGTAAGTTTAAATATAGATAAATCTGACAATCAGTGACAATAGGCAAATGGTCCATGAAATGGTATTCTATAGAGTTTTTTTTCCATGTACTATCCCAAAAAGGTTTGCTGACAAAATTTAACAAAGGTAGCAATAACCACTACCACAACAAAATTGTTTTTTTCAATAACCTTTAATGAAATTTAAATTACAGTATATAAGTCTAAAGAAATGGCGTTTTTGTCTGGTCAACAATGGGTGAGAGGGCAGTTTTGTCAAAAACTGAGCTCAGTACTTCCTCTCCCAATTCATGTCTATTCTCTGAATATGTCATATCTTGTATCTCGTAGTGATCAAGGTATCAGTAAATACGAGGTGGCTTCTGAAAAATTAAGTCAGATAAAGCTCTACTCAATCCCAAAGCAAAATGAAGAGTATGAAGAGGATCTGGCAGGAAGGGTACAGGGTCACACTAAACTAGCACGACCACAATTTTAACTTAACCATTTAATGGGGATTCTCAAACACTTCACATCTTGCTTATTTAATTGAACCATGACTGATTCACTCCATATATGAATTTTCTAAACATTAAAATATGTTCTTGGCATGCACACACAGTTATTGCCATGGACAGTTAGAACCTGGAATACTATTCTGAAAAGTCTGTCTACCCCTAAAATATAATCTGGCAGAATACCATAGGGGGAGACTAAACATTCAAGAAATTCAAGCCTCCTCATAGTAGCTTTTAATTTTTTACAAATGTGATTCACATTTTATACCACAAGCCAGCACTCACACATATAGGCATATTTACACAACACATACTCCCTGACACTATTGTTTCATAAAGTAATAATGACCTGTACTGTGTGTGATGTGCTCTAGTTTTTCTCTGCTATCTTTATTTAGATTTGAATTTAAAAAGGGTGGTCACAAACCACTAAAATTGATTTCATCATCTAATAAGAGGCCCCTATCCTGCAATTTGAAAAACACTTTTTTAAAATTTAGTAAAATGTAACATTTGAGGAATCTTAGTGAAGGATATCCAAAAATTGTTTGAATGATTTTAGGACTTCTTTGTAAGTCCAAAATTGTCAAAATAAAAAATAACCCCGGTTTTGGCTGGTTGGTTAAAAAATCGTCCTGATACACCACCATATTGCAGGTTCGATCTCCAGTCAGGGCACATACAAGCAACCAATGAACGCATAAATAAGTGGAACAACAAATCGATGTTTCTCTCTCCCTTCCTCTCTCTCTAAAATCAATCAATAAAATTTTTTTATAAAAAAGAACCCATCCTTCATTTTATTATGGAATAAAATTGCAGAGGCAGTTAACACGTCTCATATACCTTTGTATCCTCTAAGCTCCCCCTCTCTTTCTCTACTGTCACACAATTCTTTGTATACAGCATGCTTTCAACAAACACATGCTGAGTAAAAATCTATTGGAAGTTATAGGCTAGAAATGATTTCATAAGTAAGTGGACCTTTATTTAGGCCTTCAAAGCAGTCGATCATTCCACTCACTGAAATAGAAAAAAGAATATGTGCAAAGAGATATGGATTAAAAATTAACAATGGGTTTCACACTTACAAAATGATTTAATCTATTTGTTAGTGAAGCCTCAAAGACCAAGTATGAATTTGCAAAAATAAATCACCAAGCCCTTATCAAAAAAGAAAAAACACACAAGGTGTGTAATAGCAAACAAAACCTATGAGTGTACTTATATAAACTCACTAAAGGCCAGGAATGGCATCTACCCCTCTCTCTTTAGAATATTATAAATTAGAAGTGAAATTATACCTCAAAATTCTGTTCCATTATGTTACCACCTTTACTCAAGCTCTCCATAATGGCCTTATTTCGAAGAATATCCTCTTCACTGAGATGTTCTCTTCTTTTCCTTGATTCTAAAACAAGTCCATTCACCAGATAAAAGTCTGCCAGAAAGTTTCCTACTCTTTCCTAAAACAAAATCAAATATTCAAAATAATAAAAAAATTAAGTTTGCCTTACATTTTAGAAGTTTCAAAGTAATATACATACGTGTATACCTGTTTTTCAATAAACATGTAACATTAAGGCATAAATACATATCCCTTTGGCACTTGAAATTATCTCAGTATCTTATGTAATCTATTAGGTTAATAATATATAAAATTACACATTTCAAATTTGTAAAAACAATTTAATACACATTGATATATGGCAGTTAATCTAAATAAACATACCATATAGTATTCCTTTAGCACGTACTCCAATGTAGCACAAAGTTATCTGAAAACTATTTACTTAGCTGATAGTCAAACATTATGAGTAACAAGGAGGGGTCAGGGATAATTACTGTTCCCATTTTATAGATAGAAAAGAAAGTAGACTAAAAAGAAATAATCTAAGTCACATAGAAGTCTTTAGTACAACTAGAATTAATCACCTGTTCCAATACTCTATTCTGTAACAGGATCAAACCTTAAGTTACAGTTGCTTGCTGCTTTCAACAAAGAACAACAGAGCAGTCTAGCTCACCAATACAGTACAACTGTTTACATTTGGAATTGGGGATAAGGAAACTCAAGAGGTATAAGGGACATCAAGAAGAGAATTGTTATTTCTTTTCCATGAGGGTCCTCCTTCGAAATCAACCTTTACCCTTGTAACAGAACCAAGAGGTGGTCAGAGTTTACTTCAAATAAACATGATGGAAAACCTGCATGCAAATCACTTGCTCTCCGTCTTACTACTCTTTTCTGGCATTCCAAAACTATGTGTTTAGAGTCGTTTCCATGTCCACCTTGCTTTTGGTGGCCTCCTTACCAGTCACCAGAAAGCAAAGCATTCTGTACCTGTTTCTACCTACAAAATGGGAACCATAGCATTACTGACGCCCTCCTTACCTGTCAAAGATTTAAGAAGATCACCTAGACGCTGTTCGAGAGCTTTGAGCTGCTTAGCAGTAGCACTAGATGAATAGCAGCTTCAATTTTTAACTCCTCTTGAAGTGATCCTTCTAACGCTGCCCAGAAGAACAGAGTACAAACACATGAGACTTTAAGGCAGCAAATGGACTGCAGTGCAGGGTCCCACAACTGGGAATCCTGCCATGCTGTTTGTTGCCCAAGAGGCTTAGAGAGGAAAGACGATGAGCCTAGACTTCAGAGTGAGGATTTTTCCGGGGCTGTGAAATACTCAGGTAATCATTAGTTGTTTTTGAACTCTTACGATGAAAAAGCATTTATTAAAAGTACACCATCATAACACTAAAAATTTTAAGTGTATAGTTCCCATAATTCAGCCATTTTATTTCTTGCTATCTATAACAGATACTGAAAAGGAATGTAAAAGAATGGTAAATACAACATCATTCATTATGGCAGAAAACTGGACACAAATGTGTGTCCATTCTCTAAATGTCCAAAAATAAGAGATTGGATAAATAAATTACAATATACCCATACTATGGAATACTACGCAGTGGTTAAAAAGAACTAAGTAGCAATACTAATAAGAAAACACTCATAAGACATACTAAAGAGTGGGGAGGGGGAAGGAGTGGCAAAAAATAGATGTACTTTAATGAAAAAAATCAACTAAGGCTACATATTACTATGGATACATATTTATGGAAAGCATAAAAAAGGTCTGAAGGATATACAAATAGATAACCTTACAAAAGGATTTGTGAGTAGTGGTCAAGCTTTACGTGTAAGGTTGTGCGGTGGTGAATTTTATGTCAACTTCGCAAGACTGGTGCCCAGTCATTTGGTAAAACACATGTCTAGCTGCTTCAGTGGCAGTATATTTTAGATGTAATTATCACTTAAGTCAGTAGACTTAGGATACAGCAGATGGCCCTTCATAATGTGCGCAGGCCTCATACAATCACTGTAGGCCCTAAGGGTAAAGCCTGTTTCCCAAAGGAAAGGCAATCCTTCCTCAAGGCAATATAGAAACCATGCCTGAGATGCCAGCCTGTTTGACTGCTCTGTAGATTTCAGACTTGCCCTTCATTCACATGCGCCAATTCCTTAAAATAAATCAATCTCTCCCTACGCCCCTCTCCTCTTTAAGTATCTACCTATATATCTATAATTCTACATAGGAGATCCCTCTATCTCTCTACCTATATCTATATCTATATACCTATGTCTATATAGGCAGATATTTAGACAGAGGGAGATCTATTGTTTTTGTTTCTCAGAGAACCCTGTCTGCTAATACAGGCTCTCTTTGTTTTTCCAATAACATAATATTCATTTCTACTGTGTGTAATAAAAGATAAAAATAATTTTTAAAAGCAGGAAGTCCTGGCCCTTCTGATCCGGTTACTTATTCTTGACTTCAAAACTTTATAAAATACTTCTTCATGTGTCTAATTTTTAAAATTTTTTAGTATATTTCAAACATTCTGATGTAACTTCTTGCTGACAGGCAAAACAGTAATTATGGAAAACATTTACAATTTACTAAAGGGAAACATCCACTAAGATTTAATTTAATGATGCTGTTGTAGAAATGCAACATATTTAATTTTAGTTATATAGAATACTGAAAATCAGATACTGGATAAGTAAATAGTTTAGAAGTCTAAAAGCAGAAAGAAAAAAGGTTCAGGGAAATGAATTCAAAAGCATGTCCCTCTTTGTGGTCTTCCTAGGTAATAAAGTATTAGTAGAAATGAAATGGAACCATAACAAGTCAGCTAACAAGAATCTTTCCCAACAAAGAATTTAAATGAGTTAGGAGGGGAGAGGGCTATAAGGGGACTAGATAGTAATGGGAAAAAAAAAACACAATTAAGAAAAAAAAAGAATTCAAATGAACTAAACTTTCTCTCCTGGCTTCTGTAAGAATATTTTCCAATCATTACAATTATAAGTAACTAACCATTAAAATTTCATATGTGGATTCAAAGAGGAAAGAATAAACTACCTGAAGGCAACTCTTCCTGCATTTCCATCACATTATTTTGGCAATATTAAATACTGAACAATTTTTAAAGTTTAAAAAAATCTGGATTTGTACATACTGTTTTATCTTCCCGAAAAAGCCATCCTGTTTGGGCACGTGTGAAAGAAATTGATTTGGTTGATAGAGTTGCAGAGTAAATATCACTACTCATCAAAATGTCAACCTCTTCTTCTGTTTCCATCTCTGATTCCTGGGGTGGGGGTAAAAGTTAAATATAAGAATCTAGGTTTTCAAAGGTTATTAGCATGACATATGAAAATAAAATGTTATAAATTTTCAAAAAGAAAACGAGATTTTAAAAAATGTGAAGTGCTACTTATTCTAAAAACAATTACAGCCCCGGCTGTATAGCTCAGTGGCTCAAGCGTCAGCCTGCAAACCAAGGGGTCACCAGTTAGATTACCCAGTCGGGGCTCATGCCTGGGTTGAGAGCCAGGTCTCTGGTAGGGGGTGCATGAGAGGCAACCACACATTGATGTTTCTCTCTTTCTCCCTCCCTTCCCCTCTGCCTAAGAATAAAATAAATAAAATCTTTTTAAAAATTACAGAATTTTAAACTATATATCTAAATAAATTAGAATTATGACTAATTATGAATCTACAAATACAGGACATAAGATGTATAGTACTCTTATGTGTACTATTATAGATATGTAATGGAAACAATACTAGATCACCCATTACAGAAATACAGAGTATGCAGAGCAATTTTAAAAGATTACTTAAAGAATTAAGTTGACAGGTCTGAGGCAAAATGCCCATGTGAAGGTTTCATTTTCTTTCAATACAGATGAATCTTTACTTTAGTTCTTTTTAATCCAAACACCCACCACTGTCATTTGAGCCTTTCTTTCCCAGTAGTTTTAACTGAAAGGAAAAAAAAAAGGGAGGGAGAGAAGGAGTGAAGGAGAGGGGGAGGAAGGGAAAAACAGGAAAGCTATCCAGATGGGACCTTCTCTGTATTTCTTATAGAAAAAAAAAAAGAAAGAAAGAAAGAAATCCATAAATGCCAGAAGTGAGGCTACTTCTCGTTTTATTCTCTGCATATTCTCCAGTGCTGACACATAATAAGTGATCAAAAATATATATTTTTTTAAATGAGAAAAAAAGAAAGCTTTGTGCTTGCTTCAGAAACAGAAGACTAACAGGTACAGAAGGGTAATTGAGCAGGTGTAAGATGAGGTTCTATTCTTCAACAGGCCAAGAGAGTCTTTGATACTTAGGCCTGAAGAGTCGTAAGGGAGGAAAAACAAAAAGAAGAAAAAAGAGAGAACCTAGAGAGCTGAATGGAGAACAGGAACTGGCCACAGGGTTTACATTAGCTAGGGGCTCTGTTTTCCCACACTTCCTGATTTCTATTACCGGGAGGCCCATTTTCTAGGCTTCACTACCAAGTTTTTACCGAGGTAGAATCTACTTCTTTTTTTAATTTTTTTAATCCTCACCCAAAGATATTTTTTACTGATTTTGTCTGTTTGTTTTAGAGAGAAGAAGAGAGACAGAGAGAGAGAGAGAAATGCTGCTGTGAGGGAGAAACATCAATCGGTTGCCTTCTGTATATGCCCTGACCAGGGTTTGAACCCACAACCCAGGTTTGTGCACTGACCAGAAGTCGAACCCTCAAACTTCTGGTATATAGGAAACGCTCCAACCAACTGGGCAACCGGGTAGGGTGGAAAAAAAACGGCAATACCGTGGGACCGGGATAGTAACATTTCCTTCAACCTTACAAGTGAGAAATAGTAACTCCTGACATTAACGCAAAGGTAAAAATGTATTCCTGGTAACCCAAACTAATCCTAAACACAACTTTCTAAAGAAAAATTTGGGCTGGTATAGGTTGTACAGTACTGTCAGACATCCTTCCGCTGTATTACAAATCAAGTAGGATTTTATATATTAGCTTGGGAACAACATTACATATAACACTTAAAGAAATTTGCCTTGAGTTTCAAACAACTTATTTTTAAATAAACTTTTAGAACAGAACTTTTCTATAAATCATAGACTGAAATCACATCATTGAAAACAGACTTGTTGTTAATTACATTCATTCAACAAACATTTATTCAAGTTATTACTTATAGATGCATATTAGAATAAAAAAGTATTTCCTGCCTTAAGGATTATTGCCCCAAAACCAGCTTTTCTGTAATTGTTTAGGCATAAAATACAGACATATACATACCATAAATACCGGTCCTTTGGTGATCTCATCAGTCCTATAACATCAGCTAATATTTATACTACTAGCCTTAAACTCTGGCTTCTCTTCCAGTACCATAGTTCCAACCTATCCCTAGTTAGCTATGCTGTTTAATATGCAAGAGGTCAAATTATTAACAAACATGAGTCTAGAATAAGGGTCAGCAAACTATGCAGGCCAAAATCTAGTCCACTACTGGTTTTCATAAAGTTTTCTTGGAATATAGCTATAATCATTCATGTACATATTGCCTATGGCTGCATTTATGCTAATTACAGCAGATCTGAGTAATTGTGACAAAGACCATATGGCATGCAAATATATCTAAATATCTGAAATATTTATTATCTCTTCCTTTATAGAAAGAATTTGCCAAACTCTGGCCTAGAATGTATTGATGTTGTATTAGGAACCAGAGAATACTAAATGAACCTCATAACCTTGAGGAATTTAACCCAACAGAGGAAGAAAGCCACGTAAACAAATACAGCAGAAGAAGTTCTATGGTACAAGATTCAGTGAAACCATAAAGAAAATGGCCATCTGGCAGCAGAGGAAGTGACACTACGCAGGTGCCCCACCACTGTAAGGGTACACAAAAAGAAGGGTATTCCATGTTGAAAAATGTGAACAGAGAAATGAAGTGCTAAATGGCCTGGTATATCTGAAAAAATTTCAAAGAGTTCAGTACTAGGGTATCTAAGACAGCAAAGTAAGAAAAAGGCTGGAAATACGAGCAAAAGCTAGATCACAAAAGGAACCGTATCAAGCTAAGAAATTTGGATTTCTCTCTTTAGGTATACAAAATTTTAAAAACATCCTTAAAGAAGGCAGGTTTCATGAATTTGTTTTCAATGTTTAATTTATATCCAATATGTCAGATAATTCAGAAGCAGAGAAGGGGGCCAGGAAAATCATTTATGAGACTTATAACTATCACATAAATGATAAAAATCATAAATGTGATAGTCAGTCGAAAGATAATATCTAAATTAAGGCATCGCCCTGACCAGTGTGGTTCAGTTGGTTGGGCATCATCCCACGAAGGGGAAGGTCACCAATTTGATTCCTGGTCAGGGCACATGCTTGGGCTGCAGATTCAGTCGCCAGTTGAGCCTCATAAGACAAGCTGCCAATGGATGTTTCTCACATCGATGTTTCTCTCCCTCTCTTTCTCCCTCCTTCCCCCTCTCTTAAAAAAAAAATTAATTACTTCATTAATTAAGGCATTGGTAGCATGAATAAAAAAGGGATACTTATAAACCATCAGGAGAGAGAAATGACCATGCACGTTCTCTAATTAAGAAACATGGGGTACAAGAAAAAAATGTCAAAAATAACTACCGGTTTTCTGGTTGAATAGAGAATGGTATCATTCATCAAAAAAAGGAAAATGGAAGAAAGGGCAGGTTTGAAGGGAAAATAATGAGTTTAGCTTTAGATGAGCTAAATTATGAAGTTACCTGGGAGATGTACATGATATCCCATTAGACACTTAAATAGATAGGTCTCCACTCAGAAGATCTATCTGGGATACAAATGCATCCTTTGTGAATGATCGACATACAGGAGGTAGTTAGTATGGGAATACAAGAGATTATTCTGGCAGTCTGAAAATGTAAACTACATCAGAGGCAAATCAAAATTCAAGAGGCGAGTAGAGAAAAAGTAAGAGGCAAAGGAGAATAAGATGGCCAGGGGAAGAGAACAATTGACCAAGGTCAAATCACAAGGAAAAGAAAATTTTAAGAATTGAGTTATCAATAAAAGCAAATACTTCAGAGAAGTCGAAAAGAAAGGGTTGAAACAAGTGCACTGATTTTAGCAATGGACTCAAAATGAGCACCATCCAAAACCCCACACCTATTCCCTCTTCCCCAGTTCTATCAGTGGATCCACCATCATTCCACTCTTCAAGATAGAGTCACTACACTCACCCTTAAATCATTCCAGTTCTTAAGTCACTCAACCTATTAGCAAATCTAATTATTTCATTCTTGGAAAATCAAGTCATAATTTCTCTTTTTCAATTATTCATTACACCTTCCTATCACCTCTCAATTGTATAACCGTAAAAACTTCTGACATAATTTCCCTGCTTCCAATCTCTTCCTTTCCCAATTTATCCTGCATACTAGTTGTGTGATCTTACAGATGTCAGTTAACATCTATCCATAAGCCTCAATTTTCTCATGTGTAAAATGAAGATAAAAGTATTTACTTTGACAGGTTATTTTAAGAATTTAATGAGAAGTATTTTTTAATTAAAGTACTGAAATAATAGTTCCAATATGCTGGCAATTAATACTAATGCTTAATGTAATACTAATATATGAGAGTAATTGATATACACTATCAATACAGCACCACTATCCATAGCCCCTAACAGTGTCTAACATTTATTAGGTCCTTGATAAATGTTTAAGAAAGGAAGAGAGGGGAGGAGGGAAAGTGAGAGAAATACACAGGATTAATTCACTTAAATTACTTTTGGATTACATCAATACCTTGTTTAAGAACCTATGACTCTGTTATCAACTACAGCAGATCCTAAGTTATCTTATCTGTCCTTTAAGGCCTTCCATAAACCATGTTCCCATACTCAATAGAGAAACCTTCACTGCAGTCAGATAGATCTCTATTTCCCCAAAGACCATTCTTGTTCCCACTTCCCTGACTTTACTCACCCAGTGTGCTCCACAAGGAATACCTTCTCCTCTTCCCATCTAAATCTTCATTGTTCAGTGCCAGTTAGGAAACTACTTTTCAATAGTACACGTACAAGGTAACTAAGGTCTCATCAACAGATATGGTAGTAGGAAGGTCTAATCTAAGAGATGTTGAGGAAGGAACCATAAGATGTGGTGAATGACAATATGGGGAACTGAAGTGGAGAAAAATGAAAACAAAATTTAAAAAGCAACAGTGACAAAACAAATGTTGACAAAAAAAAAAATTTGTAGGACTATCAGTGACATAGAGATACCAGGAAAACTCTCTCTTTTGGGTATCTCTAAAAACAGGAAAAGGGGCATTCAGGGGACAAGGGATGAAGATAACGGTGCATGTGGTTTTCACTGATGGTTGTGGAGGCAACACCAACACTGATTTATGATGTGAAAGAAGGAATGTAATTTTGTACTCTAAAATGCAAAAGATAAAAGAAAGGTAGCCAAAGAGTTAGAAAAGTAAGAGTACAGAGAATCAAAAGAGGTATTCCTATTAAGGAGGTAGAGATGGTCAGCAATATTTTAAAAGAAGCTAAGGTAGCAAGACAATAAACGGTAAAAGGGCCAGCACAGGTTCAACACATGAGAACTAAGGGAGAATGGAGTTCACTTACCTAACAGATCATCACTGAATTATGAGCAAACAAACCCAACTGACTGGTCAAAATGACAACCAGATGATAATTTTTTAAAAATTTTTTTAGTAGTACGAAAATGAAAGCTTTAGGATCAAACCATCCCAATTATGCCTTATTCCTTTTACAACAAGTACACTGAAACGTGGCTGCATACAAAGACATTTTTTAAAAACCATGTAGAGGAATATTCATAAACAACATGCTCACCTCATGGTGTATTCGCTGATAAACTTTTTGTTCATTGTCTAATACTACAAAAGATTCAGAGGGTGCTGCATCGCCATTGAAAATGAAGCTTAAATCCCCTCGTTGGCACTTCATGTCAGTAAAGTCTATGAGAGTAGTGTCAAGCCTGAGAAAGATGGTTAGATGAGAAATTCTGATAAATAAATTTCAATAAAACTACATAATAATTAAACAAGTTTTGTTCCTTCGAAACTCAAACTAAGATGCTAATACAATTATTTCAAAGTCAAATTTAGAGAAAAAAGCTAGATTTAAAATATCTTATTTTTTTAAATCAAAAGAATATTTAAATATATTCCATTTTACCTATATTTCATTTTTCTGAATATACACTTCATTAACCCAGCAGGAAGATCGCTTCCCCAGTGTTAAAAGTATTTCCCTAAATGTACCCTTGTTCTCTACCATTTCCACAAAAGTTACAACTGGAAAGAGCAGAAAAAGACCTAACATTCTTTGATTCCTTCAAGACCATGTTACTGGTTCAGCGGTAAAGAGAGGTAAAGCAATGGATGTACCACACTCTTGGATTAAGGAATGTGTGTCTAGTGTTGGCCTTCACTCCACATCTATGCCTTATGCCTAACCATCGGGTCTGAAAACGTGCTTCATCCTTCCACTTGGTAACCCATTTAACTTACTCCAAATTCCTGGCCTTTCTGTTTGACTTCACAGATTCAGTTAGCATTCTCTTTTCCAATACCTCCACAGCCTCAAAATGTTACGGATCATTCCTGTGTCGAAACCTCATAGATTCACATAATTGTGTGTTTATTGTGCTCTTTGGTAACCAAGACCTAGCATGGTCTTCCCCAATAAGTTAGTCTCAAATGAATTCCACATATCACTACTTGCTGAAATTAGAGAGAATACTGGAATGGAAAAGTTCCCAAGTACCCTGAAGTCCTTCAGTCTTCTGATGGCTTTGCAGAAGACCACAACAGGACCTCTCTGACTAGCTGCTCAAAGCATAGTCCTTAGTCTAACACATGGGTTAACACATCTGCTACAAGATGCTGATCAGATCCAAGGAAACACCTTGAAGTCTTTATGAGAGATCCACCCTGGCTATCTAGTTTCTAATTCAACTATATGAATTCTTTACTTTATAGGTAAAGGCAAAGTGAGTGGGCATTCTCGGCTTCCTCAGAAAAAGCTGAGAAACAGAACATATCTCATATGCTACATAAAAAAAAATAACTAGAATGACATCACTAAAATTTTTAAAAGCAAAAGTGATATCATTAATAATTTTACCAGGACAAAGATGAAGCAGCGCAAATAGGAAAATTTTATGACCCTATGCATAGTGGGCTCTTTTCTGAACAATAAAATACGTGTATATATATATGTGTGTGTGTGTCTGTACACACACATATACATATATACATACACACATATATACATGTATGTATATATAAAATCTCCCTCAGAATGAAATCAAGAAGCACTAAAAACATCAAGTCACCAACGCCTGCAGCAGTGGGCCCTATTTACTGCTTTAGAGCTCAATTCTAGCTCCTGGTCTATTTCTAGTGATCTGCTATTGTACTACTAGTATCTGTACTACTAAACTGTCCTGTTATTGCATACACATTGTCATGAAGAAAATAATGCCAATAAAAGGGGCTTGTCCTCTACTGATACTACTTTTTGATACTACTGATAGTATCAAAAAGAAACGGATCATTTCATATACATGCCCTATTTGGACTCCAAGCTTCAGCTAACAGGGAACTATACACCCCACATAAAAAATAAATAAAAATAAATTTTTAAAAAAGGGTCAGAACGGTCTTCTGCCTTCATTCCATTCTCACCCATCCTGGATGAGAGTGGTAGCGAACTATAAGGGGCAAGGGTGAAAGCAGTGAGAACAGAGACAAAGGCAGATTCACATGGTGATTTTTAAGCTCCTAGATGTAGTCATACCTAAAATTAGTCATAGTCAACTTTTATTTCATCTGTGTTTCTATAACTTGCAATTGAAATAAGAGTAACTAACACTTCTGCAATATCCCTGACATATTAGATTACTTGGTATATATCACACATGCCTCACAATGATAAAATTTCTCATGATGGAATTTTAATGTCTTTACTAGTCCTTGGCTTTAAACCTATGAACCTAAATATTTTAAATTTTTGCCATGTAATGGCTATGAAAAAAGAAAAATTCTTTATACAAATAAAAATATTTGAATAGAAAATATTTTTGATAAAAACTTGAAAAATGCAAAATAACACTGGATAAGGAAATAGAGCCTTCTCTTGAGACAGGAAAAGCCTGAAAGGGGGCAAAGTTTACAATGATCATTTCAGTCAGTGGGTACAGATTATTAATATTAGCAGAAAAATGTTTATTCAGTATTCCCAACAATACAGTTGCTCACACTTTCCTATTTCTACTAAAGTATTAATCTCTCCTTGACACCAGAGAAGAAGGTATTTTACATGATCAGATGGCTGTCATGAGATACAGTAAACTGTAAAAATTCCTTTGAACAGAGTTTAAAATTCAGCTTCATTTGAAGTGATGTTTGCAAAAACTAAGTGTCCCATGACATTTAAATTTCAAAGTTTTTATTTAATGTTAACAGATTTTTTTAAAGTCCATTCTTGTCATCTATGCAAAGAGCTTTCACCGAACATCATAAAATCCTGCCTCTCTGTGAATGTGGTAAACTTTGGTAATGAGAGCATCAGAACCAGTTGCTGGTAAGCCCTCGGTGTGAGTGTCTCGCTGCATTACAGTAGCTTCCCCTCGGGCTCCTATTCCCATCTCTCCATTTTAACCATTGAGTGGTTTTATTTATTTATTATCTATATTAATAAATATAGATATCGATTTTATTTGTTATCTATATTTATCAGATAATATTAATTATAAAATGTACTTCCAAAAGTCAAATATAAATGTGAAACAATTTTTAAAGAGAAAGTTGCACCTTTTTTCCTATTTCTAAAAATAAACAAAACTAAAACTAACTTTTTTAAAGTAGTACGTGGAAGAAAATACTATTCTTCCAAATTATCTACTACCTTTGGCAAGCACCTAAGATTAAACATTTTTAAATGGACAAATAATTTTTGATGAATCCATAATATATTGCTAACTATTGGCTGCTAAATTAAATGCACATCAGTATCAGATCCTCTCCTAGTATATCTTGTTTTTCAGTATTTTCCCAGGTTTCTAAAATTACCACAAATTTAATGCGCATGAGGACTTTCATAATTAGAAACATCTGAGGAGGTTATTTTTAAAAATCGAAAACAACAGAAACTTATTTAACCAAGTTCTACTGCTTGAGATAATTACCCCAGAACTTACCCCAGAACTTCAAACTAAAGGTTATCTCTTCACTAGAATTCAACGTATTATCTAATAAATGTTATAAAGAATTGATTTTTTAAATTTCTGCCTTGAGACATGGTGAGAAATGACAGGAAGTCAGGGCCTGGCTCAGATATTAATTGGCGATATGCTCCTTTAAAGATCACTTCTGTTCTCTGACCTTTCTCATCTACAAAGCAAACAGTTTATATGAAATAATATTTCAAGACATTTCCAGTTCTAGACCCTTACATATTCAAATTAATATTCTGGAAACACATAAAGACATATATAATATTATATATAATAATTTATAAATACACTAATATACATGTGTATATATATAAGTTGGCATATTCACTAGCATTATATATAGCTTCCATATACTTAATTTATAAATATCCCTATGTTAATATAAAGCTAAAGATATAGAGGATGATAGAAGTAAAATGCTAAAATGAGTAAAATAAATAGATTTCCCATAAGATCCAACCATCAATCTTATTTTAAAAGGAAACAGAAGAAAATTAAAATTGGCCTTAAAAAGTTCACTAGAATAGATACAAATGATTGAATAGATGAATGAATAGATTCATGGATGGGCAGATAGGGAGAGAAGGGTGTAAGAGGGATGGAGAAAAAAGGACAAAAGTTAGGTTTTCTTTGTGTCCCTTATTCCTTAAAAAGCCAGGACCAGGGAGATGACCATCTTAAATCTTCTTAGTATTACATCACGATCTTCACTCTGTTGCATTCTAGATACTCTGCAGTTGAATAGGAACAATACCTTTGTTTTAGTGAAAATGTTATACTTTTGGTTATCTGTAGTATGTCTCAAATGAGATAAAATATTATGAATACATTATAGCATATTTAAGTTATAAAATACTACATCCAAATGTAAGCTATTACTACAGAAAAAAGAAAAAAAGCTTCCTCTAAATCTCAATTTTCTGTTACGCAGAAAAAAATTAAGTTACCTTACCTGATATTGATACCTTGTTTGTATATTTTACATGCATCAGAAGGCAGAATTCGGGAAAGTAAAGGCACTGTATGTTTAAAAAACAAAAGTAAAAATTAACCACCTGAAGTTCTGAAACATTACAAATTTTTTAATTAGGAGAGTAATGCAAACATTTTAGAAATTTATCAAAATTATAACAATTTCCTTTAAAATAGTATTTTACTACTAAAAATAATATATAAAGCAGTTTTCAGCAATTTCAAGTATCTATTGTTTAATTGTGCTCGCTGCATCGTTCACCACATTCCCCACCACCAACCTTGCCCACCCACCAACACAGTAGCAGAGTTGCTAAAATGTTACTTGTAGGTACATATTGCAGAATATTATTATAGAAAAGAAAAACAATGTCCTATGGTAACTAACCCCTCCCGAAGGGGTAACTAGTTGGATGCACCTGAATATATCTAATCCTTCAAATATAATGTGATTAAATATTAGAAAGTAATATGCATAACAGGAAAAGGTATTTTTAAAGCTAAATAACTGAATTTGAGTTTGAATACCAAATATGTGACCTTTGTTACTTAAGCACACCGTACATCAGTTTCAAAATCTACACAATGGAATCATACTGTTTATCTATAGATGTCCACATTCCAGTGTTGCTCGAATTCATATCACAGCTATCTTTTGATAGTTTATTACTTATTATCTACTATATTTGGGGTAAATGAGTCATTTCATGAATGAATAAACCCAAATAACATGCTATAATAAACTACCACATACTAAAAAAGAAAAAAGAAAAAATGTGAAGCTCAAAATTCCTGATATTAAGATCATATCAGATGTGTATGTGAATGTGTGAGCATGTGTGAGAGAGTGTGTGTGCATGATATATTAAAGGTGTATTTTTTAAAATTCAGTGTTCAAAATGAGTGATAAATCAACCTGGGTTAGAAACAAAAACATCAGCAAAAATTAAAGACTGGTATTTTAGTTAACTTTTTCAAAAGCATCAATATTTTCTACTTAACACTAAGGGTACACTTAATACATCAATGCCGTTTTAAAATCATGAGAGGTTATTTTATCCAAAATGATTTCCAGCAATGAAGATAGTTTTCTAGACATTTTATTGTACAAAAATAAGAAAAGTTTACCGCCCAAAGAGAATGGAATACTTACTAAGAGTTACCCTAGCCAAAGAACATAAGAAATAATTGTCTGATAAAAAATTTTTCCTGCCCTGGCTAGTGTGGTTCAGTTGGCTGGGCATCACCCTGCAGACCGAAAGGTCATGGGTTCGACTCCTGGTCAGGGCACGTGCCTGGGTTGCAGGTTCAGTCCCCAGTTGGGGAACGTGTAGGAGGCATATGATTGGTGTTTCTCTCCCTCTCTTTCTCTGTCCCTTCCCCTCTCTTTGGATCAACTTAAAAAAAAAATCCTGATATGAAAGAACAGAAGTCGAGAAGAGCAATAATAGCAGAAATTTATGTAAATGGTCAAAGCTGTTCTTTCATGATCATTAATTAGGATCCAGTTTTCCTGTCCTCAAGTATCTGATGTAGCATAAACAAGACAATGAGAAGAATATAGCACTCTAAATTTATTTAACTTAATTTATTATAACTTTTGAAGTGGTATGGTAACCTACAGAAACAAAATTTAGAATCATATACCAATATCCACTGATCAAAAAATCAGAAAAGGAGGAAGAAAGGAATGCAAAGGAAAAATAAGATTAGAAGTAATTTTTCATAAACACAATTTCAAAAATTATTTCATAAATAAATCCCAAGAAAATCATCTAATGCAGCAAATAAGAAAGCCACTTTCAAATAAAACAAGGAGAGCCCTGGCCAGGTGGCTCAGTTGGCTGGAGCATCATCCCATACACCAAAACGCTGCAGGTTAGATCCTTGGTCAGGGCACATACCTAGGTTTCAGGTTTGACGCCCCATGGGGCGGGTACAGGATGGAGCTGATCAATGTTTCCCTCTTTCTCCCTTCCTCTCCCTCTAAAATCAATAAAACATATCCTCAGGTGAGGAGAAGGAAGGAAGGAAAGAAAATGAGGAAGGAAAGGTATTTGTAATAATTGAAAATAATGTTTTTTGAAAGAGCATTGAAAGATGTCAAATGTTTATGTAAAGTAAAATGTAAATTAAAAAATGAGGATATGAAAAAAAAGAAGCTTAGGGATTTGAGGGATTGAGAAGAAAATGCTCAGAAAAAAAGAAAAGAAGAAATAGTATCAAGCAAAAAAAATTTCTGCTATTAATGCATTCTAAAAATAAAGCAATTTACATTTTCAAAATTCTGTGATGGTTTTTTCCTTTCTTGTGTAAATTGAACAATTAAGCTGTCTATATTTTAAGCAATCTCTGTATAACCGGAGAGTCTAACACTGTATTCCAAAGGCAGCATAATTCACTGAACTGAAAAATGAAGAGTCTCTATATTTAAATTTTGGTTTTGCTATCACTTACTCTCTGATTTTAATTAGTTTGTAAACCTAATGTTTTCTATCTATAATATGCAAATAACAATCCCAAATATATAGGGCAGAGTGAATGTTCTATAGATTACAAGATAAAGAAATTTTTAAAACTATCACTTCTTCTGTTGAAATGTGCTATATGCATAATCCTAAATCTGAAGTAGTGATTATGATACTATAAATTATTTAACATTTTATTATATATGTAGTGCTTCCTTCAAAAACATGATTTCATTTCATTCTCACAAAAACAAAAATTTACAACAGATGGGGCAATTATTCTCCCTACTGTAACCAAGTCTGAGGCTATTTTCGGCCAAACACCGAATATGACAACATGAGGAAGAGTGAGTGTGAGTGCTCCGCTGCCTCTAAATTAAACTTAACCCTGGAATCTCAATGTTCCTTAGGTTCCCCTTACTTCCGGGTGGCCTTTTTTTTTTTTTAATTAGTGGTTTTGACAAGGAGAAACATGCCTAAACTCTACAATAAAGCTTGATAATCGAAGTTAATAATAGAAATTATCCAGCATTTTTTAATCTAAAGTGTCTAAACTAAATCTAGCCACCAGGGGCTAGTTTTGACATGAAATCAGAAAAATCCTTTATTTGCAATTAAACAGATGTGCTGACTGTTTTGTGTCAAAGTCACGTTCTCGAACAATCAATACTTTCAACAAGTACCTTAGTGGTTGCATCATGAATCTGATTATGCAACATTTACAATATGTTTATAACTACAGATATATGTACAATTTCAGGAATGATTACATTCATTTCTATTTCTTCATATAACTGAAAGGTTATTTTAAAAATATTTTAAAATATTTTGCTCAGCAAGGTAAATAGACTATTTTAGAATTTAAACCACTAATATTATTAAGGAAATCAGTTAAAGAACCAATAGACTCAAGAAACAACCCTAGTTTAAGATCTTATGATTAAGATCATAAATATATTTGTGCACACACACATTTGTATACACTGAAAATGGTTTGGAAATATTAGCATGGAATGTTAACAGTGGCTTCTATAGTTGTCAATATCTGATTTACTTTTATAATTACTTTATGATTTATTTTTACAGTTATTTGGGGGATAAATACTACTGAGCATTCAAATCTTTATATCTTTATGTCATAAAAATTAATTCAGATGCTTTAAAAAAAACACATGTAAGCTCATTATACCCCAACCTATATATAGATTACATTAAAATAAATTTTTTAAAACAAAATTTAGTTATTTTGATAACTGTTTGGCTAGTAAAGATCACTGGGATCAAACTTCCTATTTAGACAATGGGGAAAGAGAAACCTACCAATAAAATCAATGACTGCAAAATATCTAGAAATTTAAGTCTTTCATAACAATAGAAAATGTGAAACCAAATATTATGTTAAGACAGTGCCTATAAATATACAGTAAAAGTGGCAAGAATGACCTAAAGTTAATAAAATATGCAAAATCAAATGTTAACTAAATTTTGCACATTCAGGGACCCAAGTACTATAGTTCAAACTTCCTTAAATTCAGTAACCAATAATCTCATAATTATACTTCTCTTCCCTCTGAAAATTCCTTAAATTATTATAATATTTAAGCCTGCATTTTATTTTTTAAAAACATGAGTTTTTAATCTCAAAAATAAGAATTATAAAAGTTACTAATAAGGTTGAGATAATTAAATACCACTTCAGTGCTTTACAACCATTACATTCAATGTGATAGCAAATATTAATTTTCCTTAGGGCAAGTATCAAATTTGCTGTGTTAACATTCTATATAGTAGTTATTTTTACACTTGCAATTCTGAATGTGTACATATTTTATAGTAAAACATAGTATACTCTTACCCCAGCTTTGAAAATCCCAGTGAAGTTCTAGATAAAAGTCACCTAGCTGAGAAATGAAATATGAATAATTACTGAATGCACCTTAGTTAACAACTGCTATCTGTACTTAACATTTTGCATTTTTTTAAAAAAAGTGTTATCGTTAAAGGTCTATAGACAAGAATAGAAAAATTTCACTGTTTAGAGATAAAAAAGAAAAATGTTTATTACTTAAAATAAAACATTACAACAGCACACATTATAACATTTATCTACGAAGGAAAATATGCACCACTGTAGATTTTATAACAACATTTTAATCACACAGGAACATATCTGAAACTGATGGGCATTTATTTAAATTTGCATCAATAAATACTCCATATCTCAGCATAACCGAAATATCAATAAGTATTACTGTAAAAGTAGTTAATAACTTTAGAAGGGTTATAAAAAATGATTTCCAAAATGATTATTTGTGTAGCCTCATAATGGCCTAAAAAAATGACCCATTACAATAGAAGCTCTCTGTAAAGTGATAACACAAAGATTTACTAAATCTGAACTATTTCATCATATGAGAACTATAGAAAAAAATTTATTTGACAAATTAGAAGCCAAACATCAAAAACTGTAACTTTTAGGGAAACTACTATGGTCAAATATTCTCCAAAAAAAAAAATTAACTCTTGCGATCTCAGAAAAAAAAAGCATATCTAAGAAAAGACAAAGTCATCATTATCATAGGTCTATCTTTCTCCCACAGTTCTTTTAGGTATCAAAAATACAGAAAAAAAATATTAGAAAATCAACCTCTCTGTGCCAGCACCCCCAGCTGTCACTATCATGAGGTAGGACAGAAGTTTTATCACATTAGGAAGCTGCAAACTGCTCCTGTTAGGAGCAGCAGCTTCAGCTCTTAGAAAATCTTCTAATCCAAAGAACAAAGAAAAATTATTGTCATTAATTATGACTTACTTCTTTTTTTTTTTTAGAACTCTCATCTAATGTATTGAATGCAGTAATTCTTTACCTACCTTTCTAACTCAAAATAAATGGTGCTTCCCGTAAGAGTACATTTATATATCAGAGTAGTTTGTTATATTATTGCTTATTTTAAGCAGGATTTTTACCATATTTTTGACCCTTGATAATAAGTGAGAAATTAGACTGTATTTAAAAAATGCTTAAAACTACACTTGCAATTATTTTTTGGGTGCAAAATCAACAAAGAAATATAGCCTACCTCTTTCAGGGCTTTTAATAATCGAGGTCGTTTTTCTTCAACACTTTCCCTGGACTGCTGTTTAAGCTTCCTTAAAAGAGCTGTAACTAAGATTTAAATTTTAAAAAATTAATTTAAAATAGATTTCACCTTGCTAGAAAACACCACTGGCTTTTATACAGATACATTGAGAGATACAGATATTGCGAATAAGTTAGCAAGTAAGTTTAGTAAAACTGTTATGATCCCCAAGGAAAATTGAGACAAGATACAACATCAATTGATATTCATTCACACTAGCTTTCCTAATTTTTAATTTTCAGTATGAATTTAACTGACTGAGCCAAGATTTGCCAACCTCAATCAGATGATGCGATGTCCTGTGGTAACACTGATCTAAAATATCTCAAAGACAGTAGATCTCAAAAATCCTACTGAATAACACTTTTCTAAAAACATAATTATCTGCAATTGTTACCAGGTGTACCTGTTCTTTTTTCACTAGAGGTTGTATTCTTACATATTACTAATACAGAAAAAATATATAAAAATAAATCCTATTCTATCTGTGAAAATAACTTCTGAATCTAATAAAACCTGAAGACCTCCGTAGTGTCTTCTCAATAGTTAAGAGATCGAGATTTAAACATGTTCAGTGTAAACCCCAGTTTTACTACTTATTAGCTATGTGTAAACTTGGACAACTTACTATATTTCCCCAAACTTAAGTTTCTTCTTTTTTCATTTGTCAAATAAGAATAAAGTCAAATCTACTATATAGAGCTACTATAAAGCCTCAATATAAATTCCTTACTATTGTGCCTTCAATTAAGTAAATATAATTTTTATCTATTAGAATGAAGGTCTAAAATTGACTAGCAAAAATCAGCTAATCCCTAACATTTATTAAAATAAGTGAAAATACTAGACTTGAATGAATTAAGGTTAGCAAAAATAAGAAGATAGAAAAATGAGCATTGAGATATACAAAAAAATGTATTCTTGTACATCAACACATGCAGATTTCCTCCTGGTCCTAACATATTTTTTCATATACATATATTAAAAAATACTATTTTTTCTATTTTACAGTATGCATTCTTATAAAGCATTTCAAGCCTATGTGGAATACAGACAGAAGCAGACGGGAAAAAAGACAAAGAGAGAGAGACAGAGAGAGAGAGAGAGAGAGAGAGAGAGAGAGGAAGGAAGGGAGGGAGGGAGGGAAGGGAGAAAGAAGGGAAGGAAGGAAGAAAGAGAAGGAAGGAAGGAAAGGAGGGAGGGAGGGAGGGAGGGAGAAAAAGAGAAAAGACAGTAGTGAAAGCTTGGACCGGATTTGATTTTCCCGCAGAGGCCAAATTAGAAGAACGGTAAAATTTATTCTTACTTTTCACCACAGGTCTAACAATAAATAACACCGATATAATTTATAAAGCCAAAAATCAAAGAACGATGTTTAAATTACTAAAGGTCTTCAGAAGAGAAGAGGCTGAGACCTAGAAGTCTGAGAACAGGAGGCCTAGTCTCATTTATAAACTAGCTCTGTGAACTAGGTCAACAGTTCGCAAATCCAAGTCTACATTTCAGTGCCCAATTGTTCAAGTTTCCCATGATATGCAGCAAAATTAAAAAACTGGGAACTAGGATGGGTTTTTTCCTTTATAAGTTACATATTATTTCAATTCAAGAACTATTCTTTCTACTATTTTTGTTTCAAAATGTCTTTTTTAAATATAAAATTGCAAAAGAAAGCAGTTTTTTTTTTAAGTTCTTATATGCTAAAATAAAAATGTTAGCTATTCTTCATTAATTCCCAAATAAAATTTTTTTTCTGGTCTGTGAAATCCAAGCAGTCTGAGAACCAATGATCTAGATAATCATTAAAATTCTTTGCAGATTCAAATTTATATGAATCTGGTTAACCTTCATGTTTGTTATAATTTAACTCTAATATCAGAGATACATTACCCAAGTGTGGTAGCTTTTCTTCCTCACTATAAGCTCAAATACTTTAATAAATTTTTATTCACTATCTCTTGCCTTCAAACTGAAATGGACATAAAATGAAAAGAATTAATAAAAAATGAATAACATAAAATACATAACATTAAAAATGAAAAACATTCAATCCCTAGGTTGAAAAGGTATCTTAACATAAAGCAGACGCCATATTTTTTATCAGCTAAATATGCTGTTTTGTAACTGACTGAAGGCATTCAGTAAATAACACAAAATGATATAAAAATTACCAAACATTATTAAAAAGATAGTGACAACAACAATATATAGCACAGTAATATATGCAAAAGAGGTTCTGGTTCTTTGAGACTTGACATTTAAAAAATTAGATCACTCAAACTTTCTTATGAAAGCAGAAACAAACATTCAGAATGCAATTATACAAAATCGCCAGTATGTTTTTGAGGTCTCAGTATTTGTACTTCCACATTGTAAGAATCTTAACATTCATAATGAAGATAAAATTAACTTTAGAGGATTTCGATGGTATTAGAATTCATATAAAAACTCAGAGGAAGAACTCCAACAAACCACAATTAAAGTTTTTCTTTCCTTCTCCAATATGAAGTATTTTTAAAGTTTTCAGTTTATTGTTCTTAAAGCTTTTGAAACTATGCCCCACTGCTCCAAGCACTACTTAAATTTGTATCTTCTGCCCTCCGCTTCCTTCTACACTCCAATCTAATTATTTCACTTCTTATTTGGACAGTTCTTCCTGGATGTATCACAGGTCACTCAAACTCACCAAGCTTAACACCTACTTAATTAAATTCCATATTGTTATTCTTTCTGTATTCTATACATTAATTAATTAATGAGATCACCATTAATCCACATTAAAGATCTTAGAGTTTAATCCTTCTATCACTACCAGGAGATAAACTGAGTGAAAGAACTGGCAATGGCGTGATTATTTTACTAATCTATCTCTTACTTCTCTAAACATAGTATTTCTTCTTTAAAACAAGATTACCACATTTGATCTAAAGATTTTTTTCCTAGAAACCTACTTCCTCCTCCTCAATTAAAAAGTCTTGGGGTTTTTTAGGAGGTGGAGGGGTTAGCAAAAAGGAAAAAGGACTCATGGACATAGACAACACTATGTTGATTGCAAGTGGGGGAGGAAGGTACAAGGGTGCTAAATGTAAAGGAAAAATATTTTTAAAATAAAATAAAAACATTTTTCTTCTTTTAATGCTCATCGGAAAAAAAAAAAAGTCTTGGGTTTTATCCAATGATCTCAGACCCTGCTTTAAAGTCTCCTGGAATTTTACAGGGACTGGAGATTGAGATAAAAACCTTGACTAGCATATAAAAGCAGATCTTGGTGTGTCCCCTTTTCTATTACAACTTCATCTTCCAAAACTACTCTTCATCCCTTCACCCATGTTCGCCTTGTAGCCTCCTTTAGGAAGCCATATTGAAGTACAGTTCTCTAAAATATGCTCTGTTGTTTTTCACATTTCCAGGCTTTCTATACATTCTGCTCCTGTGGGCTAGAATGTCTTTACCCAGCTTATTATACCCTAAAATCTGTTGAGAGTAGACTCAAATAACCCACACCTTGCAAAAACCAGAATTACTTTCTCACTCCACTGTTTCACCCTAGTACTTTGTATGTGCTTCAGTACACTACCAAATAATCATTGCTTTCCCTACCCAAACTACAATTAAGTTCCTCAGTGTCAGTGCTAATGGCACATCCCTACTACGTTTTAGATGCATCTGGCAGATACTTAGCAGACGAACTCTGCTCTAATGAAGCTTACTGCCTAATGGGAGTGATGGATAGAGTTCTGACATAAGGTATGAGCAAAGAAGGCTCCTTTGTACTGGAGCTGAGATCTGAAGAACTATAAATTGGGACAGAAGGCGAAGGATGTGTGAATATGACAAACTAGAAGGCTAGCAATGCTGACGCACAGAAAGCCATGCAGAAAGAACAAGATAAGGAAGTAAAAAAGTGACATTATCATTATGGATCTTAAAAACCAAGTTAGAGATTTTGATCTTTGTCCTAAGTATAGAAATTTTTAAATGGCTTTAAATAAAAAAGTAATATGACCAGAAAAAGAAATTCAAGAATACATATAATAAAATATTAATAGTGGTTATCTCTGGGTAAAATTATTTCCTTCTTTTTTCTCTATAATTTTGTAATTTTCTATAATTAGTATCATTACTTTCTTATAAGAAAAAATAAAGTTTTTAAGGAGAGTTATGGTAAACAAAAATCCTAATAATTTACAGAAAAACTTTAATCCCTGATAAGTAGTGTCAAATTTTGTTTGCTGTTTTTATTCATTTCTTCACTAATTCATTGAACAAACGTATGTAGTAGGCTCTGCCTGGGAACCAGAGATAAAAGGATAAATAAGCCTGTATAGGACTTGCATCTTCACAATGCTTGTATCATCAAGATACAGTGTAAGGAACAGACATTATTGAACAATTAGTCAGAAGTGTGCTGAGTACTGCAAAGGAAAAGAGTGGTCCACCTTCAAAATGTATAAAAAGGGAAAGTTAATCTACTCCAGAAGTTGAGGAAAGGCTTCTCCCAGGAAGAAATACAATGTTGAAACCCAAATGAAAAAGACTGACAGTTCCGGACAAGACTGCAAACCAATATGCACTGCTGTCTCTTTTCCTCCAAACTTACCTTTGATGTGCTACAAAAATAAGACAGAGGCTGATATAATTCCTAAAACTACCATAACATACATAACGTAAATCTATACAAACTACACAACTCCTAGAAAGATAGCTAGGTCTCAGTGTGGATAAGAAACTAGCAGTCTAGGTCAGAGAAAAGCTAGAGAGAGGGATAATTTAAAAAAATACTTTTATATTGTATCCCTATTTGTCCCTAATAACGGCCTGAGCTGATCAGTGTTCACCAGGTAACCGTTATAAGGCAGAAAAGCTACATCATTTTGAAATTTTATTAATTTTAAAGGAAATAATTCTAAATAGTCTCTGATAAGAAATTTAGCATTAGCTCGCTGTTCCATAGCACAAAAATATTAGCAGAAATCAGACCAAAAAGACAAGGAGGTCAGAGTTTTCTTTCACTAATAACTTATATTCCATGCCCAGAAAATTTTAATGTAACATAAGTTAAATAGTCAAAAACTTAAATCATAGCAATTTAAAAATTTTCAAAGTACAGAAATATTTAACACCATTATAAATACATCCGTATCAATATTTCTAAAAATTTACCATAAGGGTTGTTGAATACATATTGTCCTTTAAGTTAGTAAGTATTTCTCTTTCATGTGATGGGAATAAAAATATAAGTCTGAATAACTATGGATATACAATTATATAAATGATTGGCAATGGGATATGACTCAGAATGTGTATCTAAGATATCACTCTATAGAAATGACTTTAAAACCAGGCCTTAACTATTATACTATGTGCCTCACTTTTTACATTAAAATTTTTACTAAATATCCAGTAACTGATTTTCCTAGAAAACTCTGTTTACTGGCCTTCCCATAGATTATGAATTACTAAAGAGTAGAAAACATGTCTTCATTCCCTATCTTATTATATACACCTGCTTTATAGTAAGGACTCAGTAAACATTCACAAATGCAGAGAATCCTTGAAAGTCACAGAAGTCTCAAGGTAGGTCAGAAATCCAGGAACCCATGTGGTTTCCTCTCCACTCTGCTAATCATTTAGAAATACTAGAGCAAGTTCCTTCAGACCAACTGTTGAAACTCTGAATTCACTCTCAGCTTCTCAGAGCTGTATATTTTTATCTTTGCCCTGATATAATCTAGTTAGTTTCTTGCTCTCATAAGGGTCACTTGATGGTTGTCCAGAGGGACAACTCTCAATGAATAACAACATATATATACTCATATAGTTGTTAAAATATCCCAGTTTTATCTCGCTTTAAATCTGAAGCCCAAATCTAACTTCACCATTACAAGTTGCCCTAGGTGTTCAGAAACTCCACAAAGATATAATATGAGGATTACATGCAAAGCTAAAACACAAAGAAAAGTCCGTAAGAGCCCAAAACTTAGCATCCAAAATAAAATTAAATCCATGTAACAATCCCAAGAGTGTTCAATGTTATGCTTTTCTTTAGGAAAACTGTCAAAATTTTTATAGTTCCTTCTACAAAACTAGACTGAAGTGAACATTTTCTGCCTCAAAGTACAAAAAGATAGTATTACCAGAAATATAACATTCTCATTCATCCGGATTTAAATTTTATAAAGTTTTGAACTACTGAGAAGTGTCTGACAAAAATAAGACCTGTATTTAAGTTGGAAAAGAAAAACAGACGTAAGAGGGGGAGAGTGGAATAACTGAACACTTATACATTGTGAAAAACGTATGTGACATTTTTTGGAAATTCTCTAAAGACTAAAACAGAAGCAGGCTTGTTCCTCACTGTCAGCAATTAAAGCAGATAGACAACTGTTATTAAAACAATGATTATTTTCAGTTCCAATTACTCTTCCAAAAAATTAAGCAGTTTCCAGAAAGGACAGTCAGGTCTCAGTGTGTTTAAAACATCCTTCATTCTGAATGAATTTTTTAAAAATCAAAGAATACCAGTAGGTTAGAATTCTGTAAAAAGGGAAAAAACAATAAATGTACTTTTAAACATAATTCCTCAATTCTTTTTGTGCACTACCCAGTGATCAAGTTCCTAATAATTCACACAGAAGCTTATAAATAACTATAAACTTCATAGTGTGGAAAGTTACACTAAATGAAAAGTATTTCAAATGTATCACTTCATATTTTTAGACTAGATAGCAAAGTAATTTATATTGCTTACTCATCTGTCTATCTCCATAGCTGATGGCTTCCGCCAGCGGGCTCCATCCCTGAGCATTTTTCACCTTTACTGGAGCATTGTGAGCCAAAAGTAAATGGGCACATTCTGAAACATAAAATGGTAATAATATCAACATCATGCAATTTTTAGAATCTCAATATAAAGGTTATATAAAAATTCAAGAAACCAAACTAATAGAAATGGTCTATAAAATAAATACTGTACTATGGAGAATTAAATAACTTTTAAAATTCTTATTTATCTAAACCAGGTTATTTTACATCCTATGGTTCAAAAAGTATCCATTCTAAAAATAAATTGGATCTCTCTCCAAAGAAAGGATTATATACCCTAATAATTGTTCTCAGGAGTCTTTTGAGAATCTTTTCTACTCTAAAAGATAACCCAAGAAGCTTAAGAGTAATTTCATAAACAAAAAAAAAAATTCGATTTTCACTATGTCAAATGAAAAGCTCATTTATTTCAGAAAACTGTGTTTTCAAAGAGTCAAAATTATTATTTCCAATATTGCAAGTATTTAGCAAGTGCCTATTAAATGCTATTTCTAAGTACCAGGTCCTGGATATAAGCAGCAAGAAGATATGATCTTGCTATCAAAGAGCTTACATACTATGTTAGAAGCCAATAAGTAAGCTAGTAAGTAAAAAAAAAAAAAAAAAAAATTAATAACTTCTCTGAAGAAAATCAGGATCTTATGACACTGTAATGACAGTGAGCTGAGATACAGGAAGAACAGCACTATTCCTAGTAATAGAAGGAATCCCTGTAATGGCAGGAAATTTTATTAGAATGAAGTAAAATGCATACGGAAATTTCAGAGATGTTTGGAAAGTCTGCTAGTATATAAAATACCTGTTCAAGAATATTTATTTTAGCATTGCTTATTATAACAAATATACTGGAAACTAAATGAATATCCACCACTGGATAATGACTGACTAAAGCATGATGCATCTACGTTACTGGAGTAATATGCAGCCATTTTTTAAGAAAAGAGTCCTATCAAAAGTACAAAGGAGTCAGCTTAAATGGTCAACCACTGACCAAATTTAGGAAAGTGAGCATCAGGAAGAATGGATATGCATAACACATTAAACAAAAAATAACTGATATGCCCAAATGACATCAAAATATAAAAGAGAGGGCAAAAAATTAAAAGGAGAACTACCATATGACCCAGCAATCCCACTTCTGGGCATTTATCCAAAGAAATACAAAACACTAATTCAAAAAGATATATGCATCACTATGTTTATTGCAGTGTTACTTATAACAGCTAACATATGGAACCACACTATGTGCCCACTGACAGATAAATCGATAAAGATGTGGTACATATATACAATGGAATATTAAACATCCATGAAAAAGAATGAAATGTTACCATTTGAAACAATATGAATGGACATAGAAGAGGGCATTATGCTAGGTGAATTAAGTCAGAGAAAGATAAATACTATATGATTGTGCTTAAAAACACAAGATAAATGAACAAATAAAACAAACAAACATAGATATAAGGAACAAACTGACGATCACCAGATGATACGGGAGTTACAGGGGATGAGAAAAAGGGATTGAGAAGTACAAATTACCAGTTATAAAAATAGTCATAGGGATGTAAACTACAGCATAGGGAATACAGACAATACTACTGTAAAAACTATGCATTGTGCCAGGTAGGTACTAAATACTAGACTTACTGGGGTGAGCTCTTTGTAAGGTACATAAATGTCTAATCACTATGTTGTACACCTGAAACTAATACAATATTGTCAACTACAATTTTAAAATATATTTGTAAAAATTAGAAAGCTAAAAAAAAAAATTATAAAATCGGCATGTTATAACCCCAATGTAATAACTGATTAAGGAGAAGGTCCTCAATGAATGCTAAAGCCACTAAGTAAAAAGCGATGTGCTGGAAAACAGGATAGTCACATGATACCAAAATACCATCCCAAGATTAGTTACAAATTATAAAGAGAAAAAATGTTTCTTTAAAGTGGAGCTATCTGGAGATCATCTCTTACACAAGTGAACAAACTTAGTGTCATTAATACTGAGATACTGGACAATATGTGTTTCCTAATGTGATGTAATATAATAAAATTCATAATATCACCTATGCAGCATTCTTCCTAAAAATGTTTAACCTGAATCTAATTAAGCCCCTATGGCTAATTTTCAATTTACAGAAAAGACAGAAAATAAGAAAAAAAATGTTAAATAACATTATGAGAAAGTAATCAGGTAAATCCAAGATGAGGGACATTCTAAATTAACTGGACAAGAATCTTCAAATAGGTACAAAGGAGAAGAAAAAAGCTGGGCAAACTTTTCTTGATTAAAATAAAGAGACATATCAAACAAATGCAATGAGTAAATCTCAGCTGTGTCTTGGTTCAATATAAAACACTTATGCAAGACACTTTTGAAACTGAAAAAAATCTAATCTGAATTTGATGCCAGATATTATAACAATATTATTAATTTTCTTAGGTGTGATGATGACATCATGGTTATGAAGAAGAATGTCCCTAGAGGATGCACGCTGAAGTATTTGGTGGTAAAATGTCATTATGTCTGTATCTGATTTTCAAATGATATGGCAACAATCATGTATGTAACATACTAAGATAAAGATAATGTAAATATGATAAAATGTTCACAATTACTGAACCTAGGTGGAGAGTATTTCAATGTTCACTGTGATAACCTTTAAGTTTTTCTGTATATTTGAAATTTTTCATAATAAAGTGTTAAAAAAAAGGAATATAAAAATTTTTTTAAAGGAATGATTTAAGCTATCCCAACAGACTTAAAGGGATGTCCACATTGTACTGCTAAATGATAATGCAGAAGTGTATAACGATCTCATTTTTTAAAGTGAATAACTAAAATACTACCATATTTTTCCATGGATAATGCACACTTTTTTGCCCAAATTTTTGAGGGAAAAATAAGGATGCACATTATACATGGGTAGTACTAATTCCGTATGTTTATAAACGTTTTTAATTCATTTATTTATGCTTATGCATTAAAAGTGCAACTCTAGAAACAATAGAAACGATATCCGTATGCAAAATAATACCCTGGAATACAATAATCGGTTTTATATATAAATAAAAACGAATTAAAAAATTAAAATGAAAGATTTTTTTCCTGAAAGTTTCGGTCAAAAATGTGGGTGTGCATTATACACGGGCGCACATTATACACAGCAAAATACAGTACATATACAAGTGTGTGTTGAGATACATACACACATATTTGTATATAATAGTTTATAAGAATGGAGGAAAGTATAGAATAATATCCAGCAGGTTAACATGGGTTACCATGTTTATTGGGAGAAGGGGGTTAATAAGGAGAGAAAATGACAGACCAGATAAAGAATTTTTATAAACACATAAATAAAATGGACCTTCCCTTCAAGAAACCTGCCATGGGGTTTTATATAAATACAGGTGTATGTGTGCACATATAAAGAAGGTAGGGAAGCATAAACATGAAGACATATCTAGACTTGTAAAAATATTTTATGATAAACATTGACTGAAAAGAAAAACATGGCAAAGTACTGTATGTAGTGATTTAACTTCAGTTAAAAACAAACTGAGCCCTGGCTGGTGTGGCTCAGTGGACTGAGTGCTGGCCTACACACCGAAAGGTCACTGCTTCAAATCCCAGTCAGGGCACATGCCTGGGTTGCAGGCCAGGTCACCAGCTGGGGGCATGCGAGAGGCAACGATCAATGTACCTCTCGCACATTGACGCTTCTCTCCCTTTCTTTCTCCTTCCCTTCCCCTCTCTCAAAAAGTAAATAAATAAAATCTAAAAAAAAAACAAACTAAGCCTCTCTATATATATTATATGAAGGAAAGTGTGGAAGGATACTCATTAGGCTATTAATGTTAATTATATCAGTAAAAACAAGTAGGAGATATGGTGCTTTTATACAACAGGGGGGCAAAAGGAGGTTTACAGTTGTTTGTATGGAAAAAGATATGCAGGTTACAATTATTACAATAGCTTTATTAACTCTGTGTTAGGTGTACTCACAACTGCAAGCCTACTTTTGCCCACCCTGTACATCTTTGTTCTGTATTATTTCAATTGTTTCAACAAGCATTTATTAATAACTTAAAAATCATTAAAGAAAAATTTTAATTTAAGAATATTAATAAGCAAGCCCTGGCTGGTGTGGTTCAGCGGACTGAGTGCCAGCCTGCGAACCAAAAAGTCACAGGTTCCATTCCCATTCAGGGCACATGCCTGGGTTTCAGGCCAGGTCCCCAGTTGGGGACATGCAAGAGGCAACCAATCAATGTATCTCTCACACAGCGATGTTTCTCTCCCTCCCTTCCGTTCTCCCTAAAAATAAGTAAATAAATAAATCTTGGGGGGAAATGGGACAACTGTAATTGAACAATTAAAAAAATATTTTTAAAGCAAGCAAAATAAGTTATAAACACTAAAAAAAGAATATTAATAAGCAAGAGGCACAACAATATCTAAAACTGTATCTCATCTGCATAAATTAAGGAATAAAATTAGTATGATTTATTTATACATATGCTAGATATGTCAACTATGTTTTCTGATATATCACAAACCCTGCTGAACTGGTGCCCTTCACTCACCAGTCACAACTCAACTGACACAGAAATAAGCAACTCAAGAGAGGTCATATAATCATAAATAGGCCAATAACCTATAATATAGTTTCATACATTAAAAAGAAAACTACATCAATCAAATGCCTTCTCTCTATAATTTAAAAAATGAATAAAAAAGCAAGTTAGTTAATAACCAGGCACTAAGGCTTAAAGAATGCATGAACATTGCACAAAGAAGTTAAAACTTGAGTAGTATGGACAAAATAAAATCATGAGGAACCGAAGCCATGTATAAATAAGTAAAAGCTATAAAGATGATAAGATGTAAAGAGAGTGGATGGGATAAACAGGATAGCTGAAAACAAAAGAGAAGATCCAGAGAGACTCTTATACATGAGTCTCTTATGAGAGTTAGAATAATCCTAGACTTATCTGAGGAAAAAAAATGTTTAACTGCACATCCAAAAGTGACTGAGAATGAATTAAAAATTGGAGCAACTGGTCTGAAGAATATATCTCTTAATATTTAACCAGAAGTATAAGAATTAAAGATTAGTCTTCTATTTCATCTCATAAAGATTCCTGAAATTTTCCTTAAGTATAATCCGTTTTAAATAAAATCCATAATTCAAAAACTTTCCTGCCAGCATGACCAACATGATCAATGGACCCAGAAGTTTAGAAAAATCAGACTTTCAATGTGAAAAAATAAGGTTATTCAGTAGGATGAGTGAAAGAAGAAAATAAAAGTGTAAAAGTCCTACTACAGTCCTCTCTTTAACTCAATCAATAAATACTATATGAATGCCCTAGGAATTTATACTGTGCTTACAAACAAGTGTAAAAACAGAAAGTGCCCCCTCAATAATAAAATTACAAAAGGTATAATATATCTTTAAAGGAGAAAATAAAACAGCACAGACTGAACAATGCTTTGATGCAAAATTAATTTACAGAATTAAGGTATATGTTTTACCTTCTATTATACATTTCCATTTAACTCTTATGCAACCAAATATCAAAAAATATTAAAAAGCCATAAAAAAAGTAAAAATAAAAGTATACAAGTGGATAAATATAAATGGACAAATGTAAATGTGTCAGTATATTAATTGTTGAACCTATTCTATTATGAAAAGGACTCAAGAAGCGCAAATACCAACATTACTTGCAGATCATGAATCATCTGTTTACCAAAATACATTCCATAGAATTCTTGTGTTTCAAGATTCTTGTGAAAAAGAGCAAACATCAAATAACTATAGGGAACAATGATTGTATCTAACTCCTGTCCCAAAAACTCAGAGGATCATGATGAGTATTAGCATAATAAAGTTATAAGAAGGTCCACAACAAAGAAAACTGCTTAATACTTATAAACTCACTGTTTTCCGAACTGATTAAGATCTGGAGACGCCATTTCACTGGAAATACCAATATCCCATGAAACTAATGTTCTGTGAAACACATTTTGTACAGACTGATATAAACCTATGATGAAGCACAATACTTCCACCTAATGTTGGAACACTTAGACATGGGATGGAAGATATGTTTCGTTTCACATTCAAATTCTTGTAAATCCATACTTCTATTAAAGTGCAAAATTTAAGACAGTAATCCCTGGCTGGCATGGCTCAATGGATTGAGTGCCGGCCTGCAAACCAAAGGGTCACCAGTTCAACTCCCAGCCTAGGGCACATGCCTGGGTTGTGTGCCAGGTCCCCAGTAGGGGGCGTGCGAGGGACAACCACACATTGATGTTTCTCTCACTCTCTTTCTCCTTCCCTTCTCCTCTCTAAAAAATAAATACATAAAATATTTTTTTAAAAAAACAATAATCAGTCTTGGTGTCTAATTAACTATGAAAACTGGAGGAAAGCATGCCCTGGCCAGTGTGGCTCAGTGGATTGATCACCGGACTGCAAACCAAAGGGTTGCTGGTTCAATTCCCCATCGGGGCATATGCCTAGGTTGTGGGCTGGGTCCCATTGTGGGTTGGGAGGGTGCCCGAGAGGCAACCACACATTGATGTTTCTCTCCCTCTGTTCCTCCCTTCTGTTCTCTCTAAATAAATCTTTAAAAAAAAAAACAACCCTGGAGGAAAGCATGATATTAGCTAACTTTGATATGTATCATATTTTTTTAATGGGTCTCAGTAAAAAGAGGACAAGACAGTTCAGCATGATAGGAATCCAAGCTCTAGAGCAAGATACTTCAAATTTAAGTCAAAATTCTACTACTTCACTCGGAAAAGATGCTTAACTTCTAAGAGCTGTTTTTCATCTGTAAACTGGGGATAATGGTTAGATGTTAAATGAGTGAATAATGTAAAGCCCATCTAGCATATTGCAAATGATAGCTACATTTCAGTTACTTTATAAAGCTCTGCTGCAATGGCCTCTGGAAAAAAGAACAAGTTTTTATTGGACAAATTTAGTCAACTATCTGATACATGTACACCAGTGTAGCTACGCTAGAGATGACCATGATGGCCTGCCCTACCCACACTCCTGCTAAACGAAACATTCTTCCTCTCTATTTCTGATTCCCTCTCCTACTTCCAACTATCACTCCAGGCTAGACTAGCTAGAGCTAATTTCACAGAATTAGATCCCCAAAATAATTCACGAGCTTGCTAGTCATTCACCACTGCGGCTTGGATTGAGATGAACTAAACCGATCAAACATTTTGCTCAGAAATTCAGGAAACTAAGAAACTAAACTAGCTGATGGTGAACACTGAAACCAGAAAGTCATGGAGGTTTAGGATTCTAGAACAGTTATTTTGAGTCATGTTCAATTTCCATAAACACTGAAAAATAAATCAAGAAATGGGAGGATATTCCATACATTACAAAGTACCACTTATACCATAAGAGACAAACCAATGACGGATGGATAAAGGGAGGCAGGGAGGGAGGAAGGGAGGGAGGAATGATAGAAGGAAGGCTGATCCCTCAAATTATCTTGGTTATGCTTTTACTGAGATATAGCTATTTGCTATATCTTGAGTTTCTAAAATATGCAGCCTCTTCATGAATCTCTTTACTTTTAAGTTACTCAAGTAAATCTGTTCCTTGCAGGAAGGAAAAAAATCAGCATAACTAAACAAAAAATATAAATTTGAGTCAACAATTTATACACAATTAAAATCAAAATTACATTATCCTGAAAACCATATGCTTCACTTAATAATATGAACTTCAAAACCAAACTAGCAGAACTGGTTTTTTCAACAAAGCAAGTTCTGGTAACGCTCCTGGAAACAGCATATATTATGAGATCAAATGTTTATACAAACAACTACATTACACTACATAACAATAACAGATGCTCATAATAATACATCTAGATCACCAGAAAAAAAGTCTTAAATATTAATAAATCTGTTTAAAAGATCAAGAATATACGTTTTTAAATAAAATTTAGCAAACACATCTAAAAGGCTGCCAATCAGCTACCCGGAATCCTCTTTCAGGATTACTGAGAATCCAGATAACCATTTTATGGCATCTTGGAATAGTCTTATAAAGTAAACCTTTTAAATCACCTGTCTACAAGTTGCTTTTGTTTAAAGAATAAACAAGCATTAAATCTTTATAATCATCAACCATACCAAAGGCCAGACTTAAAGAGTTTTGATATACGAAACAATCCATGTTAAAGAATCTTTAAAAATTCTTTGAATATTAAAAGTATTATAATAATGAATAAGCCTTAATATATGAAAATAAATCTCCTGAAATTATAAACACTTGCTTGATAAAATAACCAAGAAAAAAAATAGTTTCAAAAGGCATAAAGGTTAGTACAAGATTTCTACTAACTCTTTGAAAAAACTGCTGTAGAAAATGAGAAAATACTTGTTATTTTTAATATATTGAGTCCTAAGCTCAATTAGCAAATAATCAGCTTATTTTTTTTAACTCAAAAGACAAAATTCACATAAAAATTTTAAAAGTGACTATACATAAGTAACAAACATTTTAAAAAATAAAATATTTACTAACCTTTATTTCCTAACATCACAGCAAGATGTAAAGGAGTGTTTCCTAAAATTAAAAAAAAAATTAAATTAGTGTAAAAACATAGGAAAGTATGTATTTAAAAGTGGATTTAACTCCTTCGGAAATTTCACTGAGAGATTTTAAGCAAAGTTAAGTGTGACTGCAAAATGAGCCTGCTTATATGGCAAATTCAAAGTCTGAGGATGCCATAGTTTCTCAACATACTGCATCCAACTCCTCTTCCCTCTGCCAACCCAGGACCCCACCCCCAAAAAAGATACCCATTTTGCCTTTGGGATTTCTTCTCCAGAGTTCCAGTTTCCTTTGCTGCTAATTTCTCTATCATATCATTCTTTGTTCATTCAGCAAACAATTTAAGTACCTACTATAAATTTATTCTTGCCCTGGTTGGTGTGGCTCAGTTGGTTGAAGCATCATCCCATAGACCAAAAGGTCGCGGGTTCAATTCCCAGTCAGGGCACATACCCAGCTTGCAGATTTGATCCCTGGGCGGGGTGCACACAAGAAGACAACCAATAAATGTTTCTCTTTCACATCGATATCTCTCTCTATATATATATAAAAGCAATGAAAAAATGTCCTCGGATGAGGATAAAAAAATTAAATGCATTCTGGGGATAAGTATCCATAAGACTCAATCCCATCCTCAAGTTGTCAAAAGTCTTCTGTTAAGAGACTGACACAAAAATAAATCATTGTTATATTATTTACTAGAATAGAAGTGAGTGTAGCATGATAATAGAACGAGGGCAGAGCACCTAATTTTGCCTGTGCAGAGAGACTTAAAGATGATCAGCATTACAACAAAACTGAATATGAGTGAGATCAAGGGAGAAGCAATAAGAGAAATGGACCCATCAGAGTCTCATTTATTATAATTATTATTAGACAGAAATTTTAAGTAACAATATTTATAATGTTCTTGGGGGATGAGACAATTTCAAATGTTTTATCGAACAACTGGAAACTAAAAATTTAAATCACGTATTTTAAAAAGAACCAAATAGAAAATCTCAAATGGAAAAATGTAATAACTAAAATCACAGGTTAGATCATGAATAAGACAGAAAGAGAAATATTTTTTAAAAGGGTAAGAGAAGTACTATGTTAATTGAACCCCTGGAGAAAGGAGAGATGAGGCTAAAGCTGTATTTGGAGAGATAACTGCTGAGCATTTTCTAAAATTGATGAAAGACACCAATTTAGAGGTGCAAGAATTCCAATGTGCGCAGACTTAAAAAAAAAAAAAAGGAATCCACTTTGGAGTGAAATGACTGAAAATCAAAAAGAAAAATCTTAAATGCAGCCAGAAAAGAGCAGTCACATTACTTTCGAAGGAGCAGTAGAAAGTCCTATAACTAACCTCTCAAAAAAAGGAAACCATAAGACCAAATAGAATGCTAACGAAAATAACAGCCAATCAAGAATTTTACTCCTAGTATAATATCCTTCAAGTCTGAAGTTGAATAGACATTCACAAACGAAAACTGGAAATTCACTTATCAGATCATCATTAAAAGAAATACTGGAGGATGTGTTTCAATGGAAGAAACATGATTCTGCTGAGCAGTTAAGGGATGTAGGAAGGAATGAAGAGTAACAAAATTAAACCTAAACGAATACTAATTCTATAAGGTAAAAATAAAAACTTATGGTAGTAGATAACAGTAGCACTGAAGTCTAGATAAAGGGAATGAAGTTAGTGTTCTGAGTTAACTGCATAACTCTGAAGAGGGATAGTGTACTATTTAATATTTAACATTAGCCTGTGTTAAATCGAGGTCGTATATTGTAAACTCTAGAGCTGTGCTAATAGAAATACAATGCAGCCACATATTTAACTGTAAATTTTCTAAAAACCACATAAAAATAAAAAGAAATCAATAAAATTAATATGAAGAAGAGTTAACCCAGTATATCCAAAGCATTTCAACATGATAATCAATATAAAATACTGATATTTTATATTCTTGGTTTTCACACAAAGTTTTAAAAATCTCACTATGGCACAGTCAATTTGGACTGGGCATATTTCAAGTGCTTACTAATCATATATAACTAATGTTTGAGATAGTGCATCTCTAGGATAACTGTGAATAGTAAAATAAAAATATATATTTTTCATCTCACAGTTGAAAAAATCTAAACAGAATAATGAAAATAATCAATCTAGAAGGAAATAAGATGAGAAAAAGGAACAGAGAATAAGCAGGACAAATACAAAACATAAAACAGGGTGGTAGATTTAAGCCCCAGTATATTACTAAGTATACTATATGAAACTGGATTACATGATCCAGTTAAAAGATAACTATTGTTGTTCTGTATGAAAAACACTTTATGTGTAGTTGGAAATACATTTGAAATATAATGATATATAATAATTACTGAAAATGAACGAATTGAAATAAGTATTTCATGCAAATATCAATCCAAAAAAACTGTTATAGTTTTATTAACAATAGGTTTCAAAGCACAGAACATTTATCTGAGGTATCGATACTTCTTAATGAAAAATTGTTTAATGAACCAACAAAATATAAAGATTTGATTTGTACTTAATAACATAGCTTGAAAATACATCAAACAAAAACTGCTACAAGTACAAGACATAGAAACTCCCAATTACAGTGGGAGATTTTAACATTCCTCCTTTAACAACAATCTGAAAAAAAACAGTAATGATATAAAAGATATGAACAACACAATTAAACCGGATCCAACAACTGCAGGATACATGTTCTTTTCAATACAGAAAAAGCATTTACAAAAATTGACTAAATTTGACCATATAGCAAATAAATTTCAACATGTTTCAGAGGATTGAAATTATGCTGTCTGTTCCCTGGTCACAGTGCAATTAAGGTAGAAATTATTAATAAGAAAAATAAAGATATATTAGGAAAAAGACTGAAAAGACCAATAATCTAAGAAGCCATTTCAAGAAATTAGAAACACAACTTAATTTGCTTAATATTTCAATGAGTTTATTTTACCTAAATACAATAGAAAAAAATAAAAGAGCAAGATTAGAGAAACATTAAGTAGCGACATACTTTTAAAACTTTGTCCTTGAAAAAAATGCATAAAATTAATAAACCTCAGACTGATCAAAAGAAAAACAGAACACAACAAATATGAATGAAAGTGGGGCATCTATATAAATTCTAATGTTATTAATGTAAAAGGATATTGTGAACAAAATGTATGCCAATAAATAATTTAAATGACATGGACAGAATCCTGGAACAATTGAATTTTTCAAAATGAACACAAATTAGAAAATGTAAGTACTCATCCAAGACAGTGAACTGATAATAAAAGTGTTCACTCAAAGGAAACTACAGGGTTATATGGTTTTACAAGTGTACTCTTCTAATCATTTAGGAAAACGCGCCCAAACTTTTTAAGTTACATTACATAATCATGGAAACATTTGAGTTTGCAACCCTTGCCTACAGTAATGCCTGCTGCATTTTAATTATTGGATTTCTATAACTATTGATATTTTTAAGGCTGGCTGCTACTGAGAGCTTTTTCTCATGCCTTTACTCACGAACGCTTATTGACTCTTTTGAATGTTGCGTATGCAAAGCATTTGTCATACATAAATGAACCAAATATGTATCTAGTCATCCTTAGGTTAACATCTAATGAAGACAGATGTTTACACAAAATTAAAAGGAGAGTCTTGTGTGAAAAGTGTTGCATTAAATAGATAGGTATAGAGGGCTTTGGAGGAGAGTATAAGGATATCTGATTGCCTAGGAGAGACCAAAGAAGGCTTCACTGTAAAAATGATGTTTTAAGTCCTAAAAGGTGAGTATTAATATGCCGGGCAGATGGGGAAGGAACATTGATGAAGGATTAACAAAATGTGTGTAGAAGTGTGAGAATGTGGCTTAATGAAGAACATTGTATGCAGTTCAGATAAGATATAGAATGAGGAAGAAAACAGAAGAAAGGAAGGTAATAACATATCAAGAACCTTTTAAACCATGTTAAAGATAAAATATGGAGTGCCTCCGGTCTTTTGAGGGGAAGTATAACATATTCAAGTTTTTGTTTTAAAGTTATTATCCAAGTATAGAGAAGAGATTGAAATGGGACAAGACTGAAGACAGAGAGGCTGTCAGAAGGTGGTTGCAAAAGGTATTCAGAGAAGTGAAAGCTGAAACTGGAGAACAGCAATAGGAATTCAGAATGATAACTCAGTAAAGGCTTTGGTTTTGGCAGAGTTGGTGCTGAGCTTATTTTTGGCACTAATTTGTCAACAAGTCTGTTTACTTTTTCTGACCACTCTTTGGTGTTGATAGCCAAAGAATGTGAATGCCACGTTATGAAATTTAGTTCGCTACTTAAAAAAGGAGGAAGATGATCTTGGTCTAGACCAGTTGGACGGGAAATTGATACTTAAACACATGGGTTTCTTCCTTTCTTTCTTTCTTTTTCTTTCTTTTTTGGCACTGATCAAAAACAAATATTGTTTAGAAAAACAAGTTGCTATTTTAAGTGAAATAGAGAAAACATGTACCATCAATAGATCCACAAGAGTTAGCATTTTGCAACAGAAAAAACTTTTTCTTTGCAATATATTTTTTTGATTGCAGTATACTTGACATACTTTATATTAGTTTCAAGACTAAAACATAATGATTCAATTTGTGTATATTGCTAAATGATCACCATAAGTCTATTTAACATCTATCATCACATATAATTACAAAATTTTCTTGTGTTGAGAGCTTTTAACATCTACTGTTGGCAACTTTCGAATATGCAATAGAGCATTATTAGCTATAGTTGCCATGCTGTATGTTACATCTCCATGGCTTATTTATTTTATAACTGGAAGTTTGTACCTTTGACTCCCTTCACCCATTTTGCTACCCACCCCAACCCCAGCCCCAACTTCTGGCAACCATCCATTTGTTCTCTGTATCTATGAGCTTGGGTTTGTTTGTTTTTAGATTTTATATTAAATGAGATTATACAGTATTTGTCTTATTCTGACTTACTTTATTTAACATAATGCCCTCATGGTCCATACAGTTTGTCACAAATGTCAAGATTTTATTTTTTTATGGATGAATAATATTCCATTCTATATAATAATCCATTATAAATATATTCCAATATATACCAGGGGTTTTTTTTCCATGCATCTGTCAATGAACACAGAGATTGTTCCCACATTTTTGCTACAGTAAATAATGCTACAGAGGATGGGAGTATATCTTTTCAAGTTGCGGTTTTTGTTTTCTTTGGATAAATACCCAGAAGTGGAATTGCTGGGTTAGATGGTAGTTCAGTTTTTAATTTTTTGAGGAACCTCTATACTATGTTTTCCATAGTGCCTATACCAATTTACATTCCCACCACAATGCACAGATGTTTCCTTTTCTCCATATTCTCACCAGCATGTTATTTTTTATCTTTTTGATCATAGCCATTCTAACAAATGTGAGACAATATCTCAACGTGATTTTGATTTTAATTTCCCTTACGATTAGTGATGTTGAACACCTTTTCAGGTACCGGTCAGCCATCTGTATATCTTCTGTGGAAAAATGCCTGTTCAGATCCTCTGTCCATTTTTTTTTTTTGAGATTTTATTTATTTTTAGAGAGAGGGGAGGGGAGAGACTAAGGGGAGAGAAACATTGATCAGTTGCCTCTGGTACATGACTGGTCCAGAGACCAACCCTGCAACCCATGCACATGCCCTGACCAGAAACTGAACTGGCAACCTTTCGTTTTGTGAGATGATGCCCAACTGAGCCTCTGATCATTTTACACAGGTGTTTTTACTGTTGAGTTATATGAGTTCTTTATACATTTTGAATATTACCTCCTTATCAGAAATATGATTTGCAAATATCTTCTCCCATTCTGTAGGTTGCCTTTTCATTTTGTTGATGGTTTCCTTCAGTGTGGAGAAGCTTTTCAGTCTGAGATAGTTCCATTCATTTATTTTTGTTTTTGTTGCCTTTTCTTTAAGCTTCAAATTCAAAAAATTATCGCCAAGATTGATGCCAAGGAGCTTATTGCTGACGTTTTCATCTACGACTTTTACAGTGTCAGGTCTCACATTCAAGTCTTTAATCCGTTTTAATTTTTCTGTATTGTATAAGGTAGTGATCCACTTGCATTCTTTGGCATGTGGCTGTCTATTTTCCCACCATCATTTTTTTAAGAGACTGTCCTTTCCCCATTGAATATTCTTGGTTCCTTTGCCACAGAGTGATTGACCATATATGAATGTGCTTATTTCTGGGTTGTCTATTGTGCTCCATTGACTTGTATGTCCGTTTTTGTGCCATTACCATAGCATTTTGATTACTATAACATCGTAATATATTTTGAAATCAAGGAACACAATGCCTCCAGCTTTGTTCTTTCTCAAGATTGCTTTGGGTATTCAGGGTCTTTTGCATGTGATTTCTTTTACCTTCTTTTATGCTGAAGACTGTGAAGGTACTGAATAGTTTACTAAACTGACCCACAGATGGTCTCCTAATCTGGTATCAGTGGATGACTATCTTTAAGTTGTTCTTAAGCATTTTCATTTAGTGTTCGAATTGAAAATGACATTAGTCAATAGTAGAAAAATTTGTACTACTGAGCTCCCAATAAAGAAAAATCTATTGAAATTCCTAAACCTTACAGGGGTTTTGTTTATTTGTTTATTTTTTGACATGTGGGGGAACAGAAAATCCCCTGACATAATTTTGTTGTTTTTTTAGAGTTTTTGTTTAGCATCTTTATGAGATAAGTATTTGATTTCAACATGGGGAGAGAAATCAGCTTTAATAACTTCATATATAAAAATATCAGCATTGAAAAGTATTTTGTTCATTGTATATTCCATATTGAATTGAATACATCAACAACGCTGTTCTAAAACCAGAATACTTTCTCATTGCACTTGTCATATTCATTCTTAACTATGAAAATTTTTCTAACATCATGAGATAGCTTTTTGAGAAGATAACTAGATCACTCTAAAGGATGTGAAATTTGGGGATGACTGAAGCTTGTCTTTTTGGAAAATAGCTTACACCAGTAATTTTTGGTAACTATATCTTTTCCAGAACATGCTTTAATCATTAAAGCATAAGGGGTCTAACCTGTGACCTGTGGGCCATGTGCGGTTTGGGATAGCTATGAATATGGCCAAACACAAAATCATAAATTCACTTAAAACACTATGAGATAATTTTTGCGATTACATATTGCAATGAATTTAATGTGTGGTCCAAAACAACTCTTCTTCTTCCATTGTAGCACAAGACACCAAAAGGTTGGACACCTATGAAATTATATCAGGACTTCCAGACAAGATCGTGGCGTAGGCAGACATGGCTCACTGCTTCACCCGACCACATCAAAATTACAACTAAAATACAGAACTATCATCACTCAGAAATGAAAGAAATCTAGTTGAATGGAAGTCTCACAACTGTGGGATTAGAGAAACTACATCCATCCAGACTGAGCTGGCAAGCTGCTGCCCTGTCTTTGGACTCCATGAACCTGGCTAACACTGTTTGACCCACCTTGGAAATCCCCAGAGACTCTGCCCCACCCAACTTACAGGGCCACCCAAACTGCTTTTCCATACGAATGGCTGGTCTTGGCTCATGCTTCACAACTTCCTAAATCTTATCAAACAAGCAATAGTTGGCCTTAGTGAGCCCCAGGCCCAGCACTAGCAGCAGCCAGCCTATATCCACAGCTTGGTTTTACCTGGGACTCTCCAAGCCCAGCACCAGTAGCGACCATCTCAAATTACTTTATAGCTCAAGCAGGGTGGCCTCAGCCAAAACATGGGCGAGGGTTGACCTTGGCCTACAGTACCTGGGATACTCCAGGACAAGCACACCCAGTGGACAGCTACAGAGCACATCAGAGCACTACCACCTTTCCCCTGAACAGCTGATTCTCCTCAGAGGGCAGACATTGGTGGTCAGTGGTCACAGACCATCGTTGCTACTGACTGGCCTGGGTAAATCCCTCCCATTGATCTGCCAATAGCAGTAAAGGCTAAACTACAAGAGGAGGGTGTACTCAGCCCACACAAAGGGGGCACCTCAAGTACCCAGTTAGGGCGATGGGGAAGGCTGTGCCACTGAATCCTACAGGACACTTACTATATTAGGTCACACTACCAAGACAAACTCAAGGCAACTCTACCTAATACACAGAAACAAACACAGGGAGGCTGCCAAAATAAGGAGACAAAGAAATATGGCCCAAATGAAAGAACAGATCAGAACTCCAGAAAAAGAGCTAAACAAATGGGAGATAAGCAATTTATCAGATGCAGAGTTCAAAACACTAGTTATAAGGATGCTCAAGGAACTTAATGGGGACCTCAAGGGTATAAAAAAAGACCCAGTCAGAAACGAAGGATACATTAATTAAAATAAAGAACAATTTACAGGAAAACAACAGTAGAGGGGATGAAGTCGAGCATCAAATCAATATTTAGCTCAATATTTAAAAAAAGAATAACAAAGTTGGAGGTCTCACACTTCCCAATTTCAAAATTTACCATAAAAGCACCATTACTAATACAGTATATACTTGCGTAAAGATAGATGTAAAGATACATCAGTAGATTCAAAATAGATCATAGACCCAAATGTAAGAGCTAAAACTATAAAACTCTTAGAAAATAGAACAAAGGAGTACATCTTTGTGACCTTGGATTAGGTAATAGTTTCTCAGATACACCAAAAACATAGTAATAAAAAAATAAGTGAATTGAAATTCATCAAAATTAGATTGTTTTGTGTTGTAAAGGATGCCGTCAAGAAAGTAAAGATTGTAAAGGATGCCATCAACCCAGAGAGGAAGAAAATACTTTACAAATCATATATCTGTACCCAGAAGTATAAAAAACTCTTCTAACTAAGTAACTTTTAAAACCCAATTTAAAAATAGGAAAGAATCTGAATAGCCACTTCTCTGAAGAAGATACACAAGTGGACAATAAGCACATGAAATGATCTTCAAAATCATTAGCCATTAAGGAAATACAAATCAAAACTCCAATGAGATACCACTTTGTAATTACTAGGATGGCTATAATAAAAAAGACAATATTGGCAAGGAAGAAAAGTTTGAATCCTCAAGCACTGCTGTTGGGAAAGTAAAATAGTGAGGCCACCTGGAAAACAGCTTGGCAGTTCTTCAAAATGGTAAACATAGGAGTTACCACATGACCCACCAAGAGGTATACCTAAGAAAAGGAAAACAGGTACACACAAAAACTTATATACAAGTATTCACAGCAGCATTATCCATAATGGGCAAAAAGTAGAAAAAACTCAAATGTCCATTCATTAATGAATGTATAAATATAATGAGATACATCCATGCAATGAAATATTACTTAGTAATAAAAAGGAATGAAGTATACTGAAACATGTTACAACATGGATGAACCTTGAAAACAATGTGCTAAGTGAAAAAAGCCAATTACAAAGACTACATGCTGTATAACTGCATTTATATGAAATGTCCAGGACATTCAAATCTACAAAGACAAAAGCAGATTAGTAGTTGTCTAGGGCTAGGGAAAATGAGTGGTTTTGGGGAGTAAAAACTAAAGGGTCTAGAGTTTCTTTTTAGGGTGATGATAATGTTCTCAAATTGATTGTAGTAATTAATGGTTGCACAACTTTAAATATGCCTAAAATAACTGTACACTTTAAATGATTCAATTGTACTGTATATGAATTATATTGCAATAAAGCTGTTTATTAATTAAAAAGTGGGAGATAAGTAAGGTTGTTAGGATTGCAGTAAGAACTCATTCACACTCCTAACAATTTTAAAAGTAGAAGTCTTCTTTACAAAGGCCTTTTTACTAAACTACTTACTTTGCCTAAATGACCATCACTGAGGTTAGTGCCGCTCATTAGTCCTGGGCTAAAATAAGCTGCTTTGACCATTTGCTTCTTTGGTGTGAATATCGCTATTTGAAATAAGATACTAGCAACAGCTTGATTCTCTTTTTCCTCCTGTTATGAGTCCTAATGATAGCAATGAATAAAGAAGAAAAGGAAGGGGTAGGCTTGCTGTAGGGCACAAAATTGCTATTGCCATCTGTTTACCATATAGAAAGTTTCTCACCTTCTGAATTCAGGGATGTGTCATAAATAAAGCTTTATTGCAACAGAGCCATGTGCTGATTGTTTATTAACTGTTTATAGAGACTTTTATGCAACAGATGGTATGGCCTGCAAGCCTATAATACTTACTATCTTGTTCTTTAAATGTTTGTGGACCCCTGATCTAATCAGTAAGGGTTTCATGTCATATTACATTGCTTCCAAGATACAACACCTGTCAGTCATCAATATAATTTCTATATGTAATCACATTAGATTATTAAAAATTTCTCATAATCTACTTTACTTGATTCTAGTGTCATTATCATATTTTAACAAGTCAGATGAGTTCATAGGCTCTGTTATTTCTCCAACATTTTACTCAGAAGTAAAATCCATTTTCATTCAGTAAATATTAACTGAGAATTACTATGTGATAGGCATAGTGCTAGACATTAAGAAATTCATCCATTAACAAGCTAAAAATAACTCCTGCCCTCCTGGAGCTTATATTCATAAAAGACAATAAGATAATTATAACATAAAACAAAACAGATTGTGATAGGTGCAAAGAAAAATAACAAAAGGCTAAGACTGAAAATAATAAAGGGAGATACACTCTTTAAGACTTCAGTCAGAAAGATCTCTCCAAAAAGATAACGTTTAAATGGAGATCTAAAAGTAGGAATTAAGAAATGAAAGAATGAGGAAAAAACACACTCCATGCAGAGGCCAGAAATAACCTGGACATATTCAAGGAACTGAAAGAAAACAAGTAAGGCCAGAACACAGAAAAAAAGGACAGGTCTGTACAAGATTGTATCACAGAAGTAGGCAAGGGCCAAATCATGCAAGGTTCTATAACTATGGTAATAAATATAAACTTACTTTTAAGTGGAGAAGGTACTAAAGGATCTTGAGCAGGGACATAACATGACATGACACCCATACATTTTAACACTTCTTACCACACAGAGAATGAAATTTATAAAATCGCATTTGGTAATATCATCGATCTGGCCAGAACGGTCTTTAAGTACTGGGAAACTGTCAAGCTTAGAGTGACAGAGACATTTTCCAAATGCTAATTTTCATTTCAGAGTTTGATTATTTTCACTGGCAATAAATACAGTCAATTGTGTTCCTTGAAGGCGCAGCCTCACTTCATTTATTTTCCAGAAAATGTCTGCCAAATATCCAAATTGAAATAACCATAGTTTGTCTGTAAACTGCTGTTTTTTTTTCAAGTGAAGATGGGGTTGCGTGACAAAAACAGCCAGTTTGGCTTATAACTCAAACAACTACACAACTATTCTCCCTTATTCTCTCTTCAGTATGCAGAATAGCATCATGTATAATCCATATTACGTCAAAGAATATAAAAAGATATGTACTGGAGATTAAGACAGTAAAATTAATCATTTCTGTAGCTCCATCAATGACATTAAGAAAAATAGCTTTCTTTTTTTTTTTATTTATTCATTGATTTTAGAGAAAGGGAGGAAGGGGGAGGGAAGGAGGGAGGAAAGGGGGAAGGGAAGGAGACACAGAGAGAGAAAAATCCATTTGATGTTCCACTTATTTATGCATTCATTGGTTGATTCTTACATGTGCCCTGACCCGGGATTGAGCCCACAACCTTGGCTTATGGGGACAACACTCTAACCAACTGAACTACATGGTCAGGGTGAAAATTGGCTTTTTTAAAAACTGCAAGTACATGACACTGAATAATACAATGTCTACTAGCAGTTTGGTTCCTTGATTCATGCTAAGGTTCCAACAATTTTATCCACCACTGCTGCTTTTGTGCCATGAGCAAAAATGTCAGCACAGTGAGAAAGGCAAGACTTTGTATTATTACAAAAATAGGTTTGACTTATGTACCCCTAACTAGGCAGCAAAGCAGGAAATTACAAGTACTAGAACCAACACAGGTCCAGTTTCTACAGATACCTTCAAGTCCCATCCGAGTAAGTAGTAAGAGTGAATTTTTGTATTATATCTCATAAATTGTACTACCCTATGTAATAAAACTCAAGCATGTACATATTACATCCAATCCATATTCAACTCCTAACCAACTCTACCTTCTATTTCCATAGCTACCCTCACTTATTAAAACAGCATGTTAAACTCACCCTTATGCATCCAAGTTTTTGCTTCACAGAGCAGCCAGAGTGAACCTTTAAAATCAGTGTTATTCCTCTGCTCAAAATGCTCAAAATGCCCAAAATGTGTCTTTTATTGCTCAGATAAAAGCCAAAATCCTTAACAATGGTCTGCAAAAGTTTTACCTCTCAAATCTCCTATCTCCTAGCAGGAACAAGGGATGGCCTTGTTCCAGCCACGTGAGCTTCTTCCTGTTCCTTGAACATGGTAACTCTGCATTTGCTATTCTCTGCCTGAAACTCTGTTCTGGTTGATATCTGCTCCCTAACTTTCTTTAGATAACTGCTTAAATTTTTTTTATCACTGATGTCTTCCTTGAACCTGACCTCAATGAAATAATTACTACCTCCCCTCTCCTCTATCCTCTCTATTCTTCTCATTCTGCTTTATTTTACTCTATTTATCATTATCATATATTTATTGCTTTGTTTATTATTTACCTTCCCCCTTTTAAAATGTAAGCTGCAGGAGAGCAGGAACTTTGTTTCGTTCACTGCTATAAACCTAGTACCTAAAACACTGTTTATCACATCTTGAGAGTTCAGTATATATCTGTTATATGAAGGAATAAATGAACAAAGAAAAGAAAAAAATAAGATAAAGAACCATCAGAATAGTGTTAAAATCTGTTTTTACTTTCCAAAAACCATTTCACCCCAGGACAAAGCAGGTCTACACAAGATTCTCTATGAAAGCCTACTAAAGGACAGACATGCATAAGATGATATGCAAGACTGCACACATGCCATTATAGAATTCGGTACAGTGCTGAGTAAGAGAGAACATGCATTAACATGCCCGACAGATATTTACCACCAAAAAACCAAATGCACTGAACTCAGTTATACCAATAACAAACTACAGAAAACTTATAGGACAGTCATAAAAACCTTACCTTGTAACAGACTGATAGGCAGTATAAATTCAAGTATCAAAACCTCAAGTGAAGTCCTATCTAAACCTCAAAAACAAAAATGTCTTCTGCTGGAAGGTACTTAACACCAAAAGTGAGAGCAAGATGTTGCTATTAATGGGTATTGCTATTATATGAACCTTCAGAGTAAAATATTTTCAAATGCAGTCTCCCATTTGAGGTCATAATGTCCCAATATATTAATGTATTTTCTTATTTCAGCAGTTTGGTGAATAGTGTAATTCCATAAAAACCAGTTTGTACAGAAGCATGGTCTCAAACTCAAATCTGATTCCAAAAACAGGAAGACCTGCTAGTTTGCAGATAATCTTCAGGATTTCCACAAGAGTGGCAGGCTAAAGAATACATGGAATTCAACTAAACCACAAAATTAAACCTCACATATCCTGATAGCACCATTCATAATGTTCAGTTTTAAAAAAAAGACCTTTTCTTTTTTTTCCTAACCCAATTTTATAGGCTTCAGTCTGGCTCTAAAACTCATCTTCTAACTCACCTCCAATGAAATAAATGATGTATGAACAGAAACAGTGTCTGCCCAGCACCCATCCAATTTTTGAGAAACTACTTATTTTCCAGAATCCAAAGCATCCTTACAATTACACTGTACTCTGCATTAGATTTCAAAGACTTAAGCATGACGGTAACTTGGAGCAAGCATACTCAATTCTCCAGTGAGCCTTGCAGATTTCTCCTGCCTCACTGAGGATGCCCAGGATACATCACTGTTATTAACTGCTCATTTCTGCTTCCTTTTTGCCCAACATGGAGGGTCAGAATTCCTGCTCCTGTTGTAGCTCAGTTCAGGAAATGGGAGAAGAGGATTTCCCCCTCTTATGAGGTAGCTCTGCAGATGTATTCACATTATAATTCTAAGTGGTAGGTCACATTCTATAGCACTAAATGATGATGCTACCAGGAAACAGAAACACTTAATCTATGGACAGTCCAACTCTGCTGGAGATGCACATGGGGGAAAAGGAGGATATCATATAGCCATTAAGATCAAATGAATCAACCCACCAGGTCAGCAGAGTGACAGGCTTCACCACCCTATCAGCCTCATATCCAGTGAAGGTGTATATAACACTTTCATGGATTATGTTGGGCCTCCAGAAACCACTTTTTTCCTAAGGGAAAATGAGGTCTGCCTTTCAAAATCAAAGTTCAGAAAAGAGTGCAAAACACGGGAACAGATATACAAGAACTAGTGCTCTTTTAAAGATGAGCCATCATTACAACTCTCCTAGCCAAAATTGTTCACCTGAGGTTTAGTTCAAGATTTCTTTTGCCATGCAAAGTTTAGCTTTATAGTCACTTCTCAGACATATTATGCATTATTCTCCTGCATCACCTATCATGAAGACTTTAGTGACAAAAAACAGATAAACCAAAAGAAATTTTAAAATGTATAGAGTAGAATAAATATACCATATGAACATCAGATTATCCTATTGCCTCAATCCTCAAACATACATCTTTTAATCTTTCAAAATTAAGATGTTTTAAAATCCCTGTCTGAAGAAATCTGCCAGCTATCAGGCAGAGATATTACACATGTTAATCATTTCCTTATCGCTTCAATGAGTTACCTGCATTGGCAGGAATACCCTAAATTGAATTTTAACTTAAATTTGAAATTTATAATCACTGTGTGAAAGAGCGTCAAGAAGATTACACAACTCAGTAAAAATAAAAATTAAGTGTACAGAGAAGATGGATTGTCACATGCCAGGCAATGTAATTGAAGTCCGCAGAAATTGCCGAATCTCTTGAACAGATGAGAAATTGTTCACAATCTAGAAAAGGCTGGTTTGGGCAATTTATTTATCAATAACTTTCATCATTCTGGCAACTAAAAGCTTCTGACTAATGGCCAAGAAAAGCTGATTCACTTCTAAGGATATTTAGCTCAAGGGAAAAAAACAAAATTACATGTTTAACAAATATAAAGTGCTGTCAAAATCAAGAAAACCTTCCACATGCTTCACAAACATTCTCAATTCTAAAGGTGAGGAAGTAAAAATGCTTTGTTTAACTACCAATGGCTAAAAGTGACCCAGAAAAATCTTAACAGTCAACGTGAAAAAAGGCTTAGACTTAACTTTAATTCTATGCAAAAGAGAAAAAGTGCTATAGAACTAAAGATACACCAAAGATACAATGTCTGATAAATCTGTGTACATTTACTGTAATGGATCTTTTAACCACCCCAAAAAAGCTGTTACTAAATATATGAACCACAATCACTTAGCATATTTGAACACAGTATATACATGATGTTACAGGTGTTACTATATTTAACTTATACTTCAAAAGATGTCTTTGGATCCAAATACAATATTCCTCAAAATAACTGATGGCTCAAAAAAAGCAATTCACATTCAACCAACATTTTACCACAAAATAAAAAGCTTTGTGCTTGCTCCTAACTAAACCTGACAATAAAAAGGAAGTTAAAAAACTAGAGTTTCACTAAAAGAAGATGATTAAGATTTTCATTTACTTATTTAACACATACATAGTACCATATTTTGCCACATATAACATGTGGTTTTTTTGCCCAAATTTTTGAGGGAAATATAAGGATGCACACTATACATGGGTATAACGATTACATACCATGGGTATAATAATCCAGTAAATAATGCACACAAAAATGTGGGTATGCATTATATATGACAAAATATACCATGTACTACATTTCAGGGACCATTCTAAGCACTTTATAAACTATGTTACATGAAGAATGGGTAGAGAAGTTAAGAATGTTTACCTGAAGATAAGGAGAACATGATAGCTCTTGTCAAATATCTAAAGGGCTATCATGTGAACGAGAGAGCCCATTTATCTTGCCATTGAATAAAAAAGACACAGAACAAACAAGAGTGAGAGATTTGGGCTCTACAGAAAAACTCTGAGAGCTCTCCAATGGCAGAATCTCTCTACGAGGCTGCTATAATGACTCAGTGGGAAAATATATATTAAAGAACTTTGCTATAAACTGTCACATGCACATCAGAATTGACTTCTTTGCAATATAGTGCATCCTGATCAACAGAAATGTTTACAGAGGTGGATCACGGGCTTTATAGTCCTAGCTATTCGTTCATTTCCCATCTTTGCAACTTATCCTCAATATGCAACTTTAGAAAAGTTTCCTTTAAAATAGGATAAAACTATCTGCTGTGCAGGGTTATTGTGAGAATTAAATATGACAATTTAATGTACATGAACACTTTGCATAGTGCTGACACATTCAATAAACTGTATCTATGATGATATGGACACCACCATCATCATCATAATGTTGTGGAAGGAATCTGTACACAGTGAATATAAAACTATGTGATATGATGTGGTATGACTCTATGGCTCTGCTATGCACCGTATGAGTACGTACCATGTTACAACAATCCAAATAGAACTACACAGCTTGTTTTTGTTTTGATGATGTAAAAAGCATTTATCTTTTGTAATTTGAAAGAAAAAATATTCTAAAAATATAAATAAAGTATCCAGGTTACTAAATCATGAGTAAAAATAACATAACATAAAGGAGAAATTATGCAACTACTGGGGAAAGGGTTTAAAGAAGTAGCACATTAAATACAAGCTGCTCTTCCTAGCAAAATTACTGCAGGACATGAAAATGTGTATTGCAGGGGGAAAACCAAGTACCCTTCCCACATGCATGTAAATCCTGGTAATAGTCATCAGAAACATCAACAACATAAGGGTAGCTAAGTACAATGAGAACATTTGGTATATCAATGCAATTTAAGAAGTGAATTTCAGTGGACTAAGGAAAAGAGTCTAGGGGTACCTAGGATTCCAATTACTTTGAACAGAATTTGTATTTTAACAAACCAACTCCTAAATGTTGCATTACAGAATACGGAAGACTCAATAATACTGCCATTCGATACCAATTATGATCAATCAAGAAAATTCGTTCTAATATACCATACTATCATACTTGGTCATATTTGTCTGTCTCTTATTTGAAAAGGAATTATCCCTCCAAAAAATTCTTTTAACTATTTCCAGGGATACTTCTTTCAAAGGCAATGGCCATAAAATAAAACATAGCTATTATGAAGTCCAAATCTGAAAAGCTTCTTAATAATTGACTAATAACCTGAGGCCACAATACATCTCCCATTAAAAGCTTTTCCCCAAACAGTTAAAATGTAATTACCATCAACAAATAATAATATGCTTGTTGCAACAGTAGTAAAATAATTATATAATTTAAATGAAGGAATAAAAAACTGGGTACAGTTTTCGGGAACTTTTTGGGGGATTTGATTTTTGATAAACGATAGGTAGGTGATATAATTACAATATCACTAAATTCAGAATACAAGTTCAGTTGTTAGAAAATTATACAACCAACAGAAACCTTACTTTATCTCAACTTTTGCTCTACTTTTAAATAAGAAGCCTAGAATCCAACGGAATTAAGGGAGCGTCTTCCATAGGCAAGTATCCCATAAATTTATTATATTATTTTGGGCAAAGAGCTTAGAATGTTAAAACTGAATATATGTAAAAGTCATGTTCAGTTAAAAGCTGCGCTATGGACATTATTTGCCAACTACCCAGTTTAAATGGCCAGTCTATGAGATGTTGAAAATATCAATGTTTACATTTGTTTTCATAATAAATTTACTGTTGTTTTAAAACTTAACCCAAGCACAATGGTTTTAAAATTAAAAAACTGGAAAAAAAATCAGCTGATGAGTTAAGGTAAGGTAAAAAGTAGAAATATAGTCCTTGAATAACAAAAGATACCATATTTTGTCATACAAATAGACTATGATGAATGATGAAGTTACTATGAAAAACCACAGTACTATTTTTAGTCAGGATCATTAAGATGAAACATAACTATTAGCAACAGCCTATGTAAAACAGGCAAAAAACTCAAAACTCTACTCCAACAAAATTTAAGCTACTCAGAAATCACTTTACTTGTTCAAGGTATCTAATGCCAACAAATTTAAACTGTGTGGCTTTCAGAAATCAAAGCATTCTATATTCCATCTTAAATGCAAAGTGTAGACACTTTGAATCAAACTAAGTTTCCTATAAGCACACAAAAAACCTAAGAAACAGACAACCTGGCAGGTAGGAATCACAACCAGTTGCACTCAGGTTGGAATCTGTACCTAGTTAATGAAGAAAGGTGGGCAATAAGTAAGTCCAAATTCAAGATCCCAAAGTGCGAGATGGGGAAAGAAAATAAATGTAGTTCATACACAAAGGAAGAAAGCCAGGATGGATGAGAAGCAATCTAACATTTCTTATAATCAAGAATCAGCACACACTGAAGGCCTGTCTCAAACAACAAACAGCTTCTCACTGGAAACTTTGAAGTGGGCATGGAGGAAACATTCCTTTGCACCCACAAGAACCAATCCCCTGACCACTGGCATGCTATTAGCGAATCCATCATGATTTACGGGCATTTGGCCCGGATGATAAGCAAAGAAAATAAAGGTTTGTTGGAGAAGAGCCTAGGATTCCAGAGGCGCACCCTCGGCTCGGCTCGGCTCGGCTCAGGGAAGGAGAGGTGGAGAGGGGCGAGGACTCCTCACCGTGATTATCTTTCTGCCCGATATTGTGCGTGCGGATGAGAGAGGACAGTCTCCTTACATCCCCTTTGAAGACGCACTCGTGCACTGGGTAGTGTGCGGGACAAATGCCTCCATCTGCGGCGACGGCAATGGGGTTGGTGCCCGCTAGAAGAGTCTGGGTCTGGGAGGTGGTGGTTACAGAGGAATTATGCAGCGGCAAGGCCGGCGCGCCCGGGGGATTGGAGGAGGCCGGAGCTGTCTTCAGTTGGAGCCGGTGATGATGGTTACTGAAGATCTTATGACAGGCTTTGCCGCCCTTGCCGCTGCCGCCGGTGCCGATCCTGCCTCCCGTAAAGGTGCCGCCGAGGGCAGCTGCAGCTTCCTCATCCCCCGTCTCCAGCAAGTCCCCCTCTTCTTTGCTGGGCTTGTGGTCCCTCCGCAGTGAGCGGATCTTCTCTCCAGTCATCGCCGCCAGGGGCAGAAAGGGGCTCCGGGGGGCTCACCGCCGGCGACGGAGTAGGCGCTGCGGCGGCACAAGGCGGTTAGAGCGGTGGCCAGGAGCCTCCGGCGCAGCATGAACTCCCACAGCGCCTCCGAGCCCGGGACAAACGCATCTCCCGGTGGAAAAAGAGCCGGCTGTCACCTAGGTACGAAGGGACGCGCTCTCGCTGGAGGGAGCTAGTGCTAAGGTACCCACGACACCACGATCCCGGTCTCCGCCGCTGCAATGCCACCACTGCCTCACCCCGAAAAACAGGGCACAGCCATCTTCCTCCGGCTTCTCTCGCGAGAGCTCCCCCGGGAGTGAGAAGAAAAGAAACACCGCGATAGGTGAGCAGCAGGCTCCCTCCCCCGCACTTCCTATTCCCAGAGAGTGGCCGAGTGCCGGCATCTTCGAGGCATCGTGTTTCCTCCTCAAGCTGGAGCTTCTGAGCTAGAAAACGGAGGCCCGTCACTCTCTGCGGTCGCGCTTCAAGAGCGGACGTTCGAAAACCTTAGATTGCGTTTGAATATTCGATGCATCTTACAAACAATAACTTAAACCCTCCGACATCTAGGCTTTCCGCAAATGAGTGCAGACTGACGCCCTTGCACGCAGGATGTGATGTCACTGTGATGCACAGGACATTCATTCAATAAACATTTACTAAATATCTACTTCGTGCCATACACGGAGCAAGTAGATTTATAGAACGCCACCCCTGGCTTGAAGGAGCTCAGTAAAGGAAGATAGTCAATTGGGTTCAATATTTAACTGCCCGAGGAATGAAGTGGATGCGGGGAGCTAGTCTGCACCAAAAGAGAGAGAGAGAGAGAAAGAGATGCAAACTTTAGTATTAAAGTGTCAGAAAAGTTACCGTAAAAGAGTATTGGTGCTGACCTTGGGAAATAGGCTATTCAGCAGAAGGGAAGCGGGGAGGTCACTCAAATATTTGTTGATGAATCAATTTCCGGCAGGCGTCAGAGATTAAGAATGTGGAGTGGACCCTGAAGGAGGGCAAATATAATTGTGTAATTAGCATATCACTGGACTAGTTCATGGCCAATCTCGACTCAGAGTAAAATACTAAAAGAATATAAATCTGACATCCATAAAGCTTTGACAAAATAAAGTTGTGGGGAACTAGAGCGGAGGGATGTTAGCAAAATGCCCTGAATATCTTACCCATTTTTCTCTCCAAAGTCACATTTATTTTTACAGTTGCGTCTCTCAAATCTATTCTATCTTAAATTTTATTACCACCTCCATCCCCACCCCTCCCCGCCACCACCCCCCCAAAAAAACAAAACTATGGGAACTGGCCTTTCTTCATCCTCCCCTGCCACTCAGATTTTCACCTCCCATCTTCTTTCAAGCCTATTCAAATCAATCTTTCTAATCCTTCTTCCTTTTCTTTATTTTTTGATGGGGGGGGTGGGTTGTTCCAATATGTTCAAACATTACCCAATCAGCAATTTAAAGGATACCATTCAAAAAACAGGAGACTGATCACGTATACATAAATAATACATATGTTCAAGAACATTTTGTTCTTCCACAATAGCCAATATTTATTGTTAACTAAACCAAACAGTATGCTTGACTTTATATATTATCTCCTTGTGATAAGTATCATTTTTAATCTTCATCTGAAAGTTGAAAAACGTCCAATGCCTCAAAGCTGGAATGCAACATAGTCAAGCATGATTTCAGGGCTAGAGAAATAAGAAAGGTTTAGATCATGGAGGACTTTGTATGTGATCTTAAAAGTTTTGACTTATCCGAAAAGAAATGGATAGCCTTTTAGAAATGTTAAATGGAAAGAGCATGATGAATTTGCCTTTTAGAAAGTCACTCACTCATACTTTAAAAAAGCGTGTATTGAGAATAGATTATCAGGAGGCTACTCTAGAGACAGGGAGATTGAGAGAATAATGCATAAATCAAATAAAAGTAATAATGTGTTAATATTTTAATGTAAAAATCTGGACAATATATACAACACAAAGCGCTAACAGTGGTTATCTCTAAAAGGTGGAATTGTTAAATCACATATTCCCTGCATTGCTTAAATTTCTTTTTACAAAGAGAAAGTGTTACAATTTATGAAGTAGAAAAATATATTAATTTTTAAAGAAGTATGCATTAATTCAGGTAATGAGAGACTATGCGATCTTTCATGAACCAAGTGAGTCTACCATTATATCTGTAAAGTATCACTGGATCCAGAATTTAAAAGTACTTTATTAGTGGCTGCCATTTGTGGAGAGGTATGGAAACTCCTTTGTCTTTCCAATAAAATCAAACACTACAGATATGAAAAATAATATTCAGCCCTTACTTTTAATATCTCCACATTATAATAGGGAAAGTGATATAGAAATATAAAATTAAAATACACTGTGAAAAATATAAGAGTTGAAGTTATATGAAATCCTGGTATAATATGGAAGAGAAAATTATTAGTTGTATCTGGAGGAAATGAAAGTCAGATGATCAGGAAATCTTTCTGGAGAAAATAGTGTCCAGACTAGATTTTAAAGAATGTGTAGGAGTTGGCCAAGTGGGCAATGGAGAAGGATGTGATAGGTAGTAATAGTTATTATTCACCGAGAGCTTCCTGTGTGTCAGGTATTGTGCCACGCAAGTTTCAATAACAATTTGATTTAACCCCCACAAGTCTATGAGGTACTTACTCTCCTCATTTTACAGATGAGGCAGCTGAGGCACAGGAAGCGATCATTCAGCTGATGGATAAAGAGAATAATATGTATAAATATAGCATGATATTGAAAATCATTAGAGCAGAGTATGTGACAGGGAAAGTGATAGTAAATGATCCAGAAAGAAAAACAGAAAAGCTGAACTAGATTACAAAAAGCAACTGTACCAAACTTGGACTATATGCTAATGTGGGAGAGGAACAAACTTTCCCCTCAAGGTTCTTCTGACCAGCCTAATAAATCAAATAGACATGAGACAGACTAGCAAGAGAAAATAACCATATTTAATACCTGCATATGTATGGGAACCTCACATGAGTCAGAGACCCCACAGTCATGAGGGGTTCAGAGACAGAAAAGGTAATTGAGGTATATAAGGCACCCAGAGCTAGGGTTAAGGTAAGGTGCCTTCAGGACTTCAAAAGGTCATTGCAAGAAAAACAGACCTTTAATAAATAGAAGTTTGTGTTGCCCTATAGATAGGTCAAAAGAAGTTACTTCTAATACTCTCTATGGGCGAGACCTCTAATTTAAATTCTTCTAGTAGTTAAAGGAGGAAGGCAGAAGTTTCTTTTGAGCCTAAGGTTAAAGTTGCCTTTAGCTCGAAACAGTCTGCATACCACATAGGCACATCTTGAGATGACTCATTCTGGACCCCACACTAGGCAGTGGAGAGTTTGCAAAGAATTTTACCTGTGCACCAAAAGGTTAAGTTTTCATTCCCGGACAGGGCACATACTAGGTTGCATGTTAGATCCCTGGTCGGGGCATGTATGGGAGGCAACCAATTGATGTTTTTCTCTCACACCGATGTTTCTGTCTCTAAAAAAAAAAAAAAAAAAAAAAAAAGTCAATAAATATATTCTTTAAAAAGACAGGATCACATTTAATCACCATAATGTACAGTCAACCCATATCCCAAAGATATGAAATTTTGCCAGTCTTTTCAGCTTTGCCTTCTACCACAAAGTCAAATTCATTCTTCGTTCTAACCAAAGCAATCTGCTGACAGTCCCTTATGTCTCTCATGTCTCCTCCATGTGTCCCAAACTCATTTCTATTTCTATTCACCTAGATACCTCCTTCAGTCTAAAATTTTTTCAAATTTTATCTCTTCTTAGCATCAGGGTTTTTTGTTTGTTTGTTTGTTTGTTTGTTTGTTTTTGAACTTAGTATAGCATTCAAGAATCCAAGAAATTGCATCAAACTGATAGGGGAACTCAAGAGTTAAAGACTTTAGCCTCAGCTATAGTTGACAGTGTTAAGTGATTAATGCACGTGGAAAGCTGTTATTGCAGGAACTAGAATGCAGGATCCCAGGAGGTTAACCTTTGTGCCCCAGGGGATCTGAGCTATTGTGATTGAAGAAGGGAACACAGAAGGTAAATCACCCCTGAACTGCAAATCTTACCTGATTAACCTTTCTTCTAAACCCCTTACCTACCCTTTTTTCTTCGTATAGAAAGATCAGCTTGAGATATTAAGACCTCCTAAGGTTTCTGAGGGTACATAACTAGTCTCCTCAGATCGCTGGCATCTGCAAAAAGGGCCCATTTTCAGTCCTTGTCTCTACTTATTGGTTCTGGTAGTGACAGCATGAATGCCACTTTTCCGGTTTCAAAACTAAACTTCTCAAGAAAATTTAGCACATCCTATTATGAATGCAGGCCATAAACCACATAGTATTAGCACTACTTATGCTTTTGCAACCAAAAGAAACCACAAAATTTGTGTATCACAATTGCTGCAAATAATTCAAAATATTTACATGCATCACTACCTCAAAATTATGTTAATAATTATACACATCACTAGATTTTGTTCTTTAATGAGTTAATAAGCACATGTTTTACTATATCACAAATTTATTTTTAAAATATTTCAGTAGATTTTTTTAATACACCATATTCCCATTGTAATCCAAAATATTGTATGTATTTATAAACACCTCTGAACATGGGTCCCTAGGCTCCACCATACTGCCGAAGATGTCCAAATAAAGGCTAGTACTACATTCGGCCATGTATAATGCTAACATTTTTGCCTAGATTTTTGAGGGAAAACTAAGGTGCACATTATACATGGGGAGTGCTAATTCCATATCTATATAAATATTTTTAATTCTTTTATTTATGCTTATGCATTAAAAGTGTAACTCTAGAAAGTAATAAAGATATCCATATGCAAAATAATACCCTGGAATACAATAATTGGTTTCATTCTAAATGTAAATAAATAAATAATTGAATGAAAAAATTAAAACACAAGATTTTTTTCCTGAAAGTTTGGACCAAAAAAGTGGGTGCACATTATACATGACAAAATATAATAACTTCTTAGGAGCCTTTAATGACACCTGTGCTTCCTCCCCTTCTCTCCTATCCAACATCCCATCATCCTGAGCATGGTATGCCTCCTTGGCCTTCTTTCTGTTTTCCCGTTTTAAGTTTTGCATCCCTCTTTGATATTCTTGTCTGCCTCCTTAACTAGTCCTTTGAGCTTCTTGAGTACAGAAACTATGTTTATCACTGCTGTATGCACAGTGCCTTATAGACTGTGAAATAGTGAGGGCTTAATATTAATAATAAACAGTTGTAGTATTTATCAAACATTAGAACAATGTACCAAAGACAACTATACCAAAGTAGCTACAATGTACCAGGACAACTATAAACTCAGTGAAGATGCTAAATGAGTTTAAATGATCCCAATCTGACTATGCTGCAGTTGACTACTACTCTTCTTGGATGCTTATGTGAGGCCCTAGAGGAGATATAGTATTTTGATTTTTTTTCATTTACAAATAACACTAAATTCAATTGAAACAGGCCTAAATTAAGGGTATTTATTGACTTACATAACAGAAAGGTTAAGAGATATGTTTTCAAAAGTGACCCCCTCCAAACCACATGTAAGTTTCTCAGCAATTCTCAGTGAGCCTCCCGCAGTTCCGAGCATCCTCTGATGGTCAACCTCACTCAAGCACGTAAGTCAGTTGCCAGTGACACACACACCTGTGTCTTCCTTCTGATCTGGAAGTAGGGCCTGCGACCTCAAGTCTGGTGCTGGACATTCATCAAAGGACCCTGTCCAAACCTCGTGTGCAGGAGAACGTTGATTGGCTCAGACCTGGGATGCCTAAATAAATCCCTGTGGCGGAGGTTATCCTGGTTAGCTTTGCCCAAGGAACACTCATTTCTGAGCCTGGGGGGTATGAGGCCAAGCCCTAAAAACTACAGAACAATTTTATAATGATAATGAAGTGACAAGAATGGTGGGAAACAAAGACATGAAAGGTCAGGAAAAGTACTTGCCCAGAGATTTAAAAGTGAAATTAAAAAACTCGACTATATAACTCAATTATTGAATTTACTAGATAACATTCTGGTCCTACAAGCTGCACTTATTAATTTCCCTCTTGGTGTGACTAAGAAGACAAATAATGATTTATTTGCCTTGAATAGCCAAAAGAAGTATATACCTTCTGATAAGTGTGTCTTTCAGCTTTTTCTAATGAGGATTTTATTAAATGCCTTACTATTACTAATACCAAACAACAACTAGAGGGTTAAGCCTGGTTCTAAGAATGAATATTTCTGAATTTTAGCAGAAATATATGTATCTGTATTAACTTTAGACAAAGCACCTAATCCCCCATCCTTGTGTCTTCATTTAATAAAAGCGATATTATCACAGTATGAAATACAGAGTGTACTGTACAAAATAATAAAATCTCACTAGTTATATTTTATAAATGTGTCAACAAACTTTAAGATTGGCAGTTAATAATATTACTCAACCCTTCATATATTATATACTAATATATTCCTTTTTTAAGATTTTTATTTATTTTTACTTTTTTAAAAGATTTTATTTATTTACTTTTAGAGAAAGGGGAAGGGAGGGAGAAAGAAAAAGAGAGAAACATCAATCGATTTCCTCTCATTTATCCCCAAATGGGGACCTGGCCTGCAAACCAGGCATGTGCCCTGGCTGGGAATCAACCCCCAATCTTTTGGTTAACAGGCCGGTGCTCAGTCCACTGAACACACCAGCCACGGCTGTATACTGATATATTTCTAATGTAAACATTAGAGCAAGTTTAGTCTCCACCTTTTTTT